>NW_023496835.1:4200000-4570000 GCF_013340165.1 Drosophila suzukii
TATTTTAACAAAAGGCTGGCAAGGAAAACTTACAGCCAGCACCAGGAAAAACATGTTCGTTTTTATGGCATCGTTGTGCTGATGAGGAAAACAAAAGCCAGCCAGGTATCCAATATACATATGCAAATAGCAACGTTGGGAACCAAATGATTGGGCAAACAGCTCGACATGGTTGTGGGATTCTCATCTGAGTGTGGTTTTGGAAAAATAACATAAAATATATGAAAACCATTGGAATTGGTTGGCCAACAAGTTATAATTATCCGTTTCTTAAAACTATTTTCAAATAAACAAGAAATATACTTACTTTATTTATTTTTAAAACTATTCTCCATATTCTTGTGTGATTATCTGATATTATAATGTTGACAGGAATTTTTCCCTTCAGCACAGCAAAGTTTATTTATATATGACCTTTGTTGTTTTAATTTCAGCTTTTGCATTTACTTATTTAATATACAAGTGAATAAAAAATGATGAAGGCTTAAAAGAAGGATCAAGTGACAAAAAATGAATTTACACATATGTATGCATTGTGCTGGGTTAAGCCCACAACAAAATTGGTAAATCCCCATATTTTATTCTCGGAACGATGTTTAACCTTTTCGGATGGGGATCCCCGCAGACTTTTGGCTCCTTCCCTGCTTTTGACATCTTTCACAGCTCCTGTGTGACAGTTTACAGCCGTCGTAGTTTCCACATGAACCCATGGGCTCCAGGGTCTCTGGTTCCTGCACCTGCACCTGTCATCACTCTTAACACTGTGTAATATTTTCCACCACACAACCGACGAAATCTCACATCGCCAAGCATCCATCCGACTTTCTTCGCCCGCCCACTTAATTGAAAATCCAAACTGCATTTCCTCCTTATCGCGGAAGGGTGGAGAAAGTGGGGGTGGGGAAAGGTGGTTGGGTGTTTGCGTTGTGTTGGTGGTGAGTGCTTGTGTGTGTGCTAAATTAATTAGCAGCTAATGAAACACGGGGCACATATTTATACAGGGCTGCTTCCTGTCTGGCTGTCACCAGGTGCTGCTCGTCCTGTTCCTGTTCCTCGACCTGATCCTGTTAGTGGCATTCCATCGCTGCCCCAGGCCTCCAATTGCGATGGTGAAAAATTAACCATTTTCATTGGCAATTGAGCACATTGAAAGTTTTTCTATATACACAGAGGAAAACCAAACATGGAAATAAAAAAAAAAGTTATAATTTATACATTTCATTACATTAATGGTGTTAACTTGATATTGAGAAATGGGATACTTCGATTTCCCTCATTAAAAATTCTCTCAAATCAAAAAGGAGAGTATAGCTATAATTTGTAGCCTATCTTTTAATTAATTTAAAAGTAAAATATATCGAATTTCTCTTTTTTTGCATTTATCCCCAGTGTAAGTATTAATTTACAACCACATTCACATTGCTGCCAATGGCAAAGCCAATGTCCCTGGTCCCTACTAAGCTCGTTTTTTCCCCATCGCCTGAAACAGCCATTTATCAGGGGGCCCCCGAGGTGGCCTGCACCCCGAGTTGATTAATTAAATTGTTGACAATTTTAAAAGCTACCATGGAGAGGGCATTATTCACAGCTTAACATATCCTTCTTTGCCTCTAACCAGCTTTCGCTTTAGCCTCCTCGCCCCAATTTGTTAGCTGGAAACGTTTGCCATGGTTTTATTGCTTTTTTGTGGCAGCTTCTGCTGTTTGTTGTCGATAAATGCACTAGAAAATTGGCTGCCTGCGGTTAAGATCGTTGAACTTGGCTAAAAGAAATGGTGATTTTCCGTGAAACACGGAATAGACTTATAAAAAATGTCGGTTCATAAAAATCTCATTAAAATATTAAAAGATAAAAAGCAGTATACCCCAATAATTTTTTATAAAATTCAACAAATTAACTTCTTGACAAATATGTTATCTCAATAAATGTGAAGTACTTTCAACTATTAGATTTGGCAGTTTTAAGGTCTTTATCCTACATAAAGTTTACTGCAGTACACATGTCATCAGCTTCCTAATTTTATGTTTCTTCTGGGGCCCTTAAAATGGCTACTAAAAGTTTATATCCCAGTTAGGACCTTCACCGCCTTTCAGCACTTAAGCTTGATGAAAGCGGGGGTCGTTTGAGTTCCATAAGTTAATTTTAATTGAAACCGCAACAAAACAATTAAAACTAAGCCAATAGCCAGTCCAGTCCTTGCTCTACTGAAATATATCCTTTTTACATATTTCTTTTTTCCAACATATATACATATTTATGCCCAGGAGACTGCGTGCTTGTGTGCGTGTGCGAGGTATTAACTTAACTATTCCACCCAACTCAATTAAAATGTTAGACAAAATTGCATATGCACAAGAGCAGGCAGCAATTAAACAATTCTAAGTGTATATGTGTGTGTGTTGCATAAATTAATAAACTTGATAGTGGGCGCAAGAGGCGGGAGTACGAGAAGGGGGCGTGGCACCACTCGACGGGCATAAAAACTAAACGAGCTTTGAGCGCTGGGCGACACGTACGCAGAGAGTAGCAGCAATTAAAATTTTAGTAGTTGCCCAGCCGTGCCCAAGGGGGGGTTAAGGGTGGTAGGTAGATAGGGGTTAAGGGTAGGGGGTCCTTGTCTGCTCCTGTCAGCACATATGCCTCTCCTATCATCCTGTGCCATTCAACTGCTCGAATTTTACGACAAACACTGGCAAACATTTTGGGCAAACAGAACAACAGTCGTGTTCCCATTTTAACTTTAATTGGAGTTTGGAGTTTTAAATACAAATGTGGTAAAATAATATTTTTAAATATGTTTTAAGTAACTTTAGTTGCTATTATTATTTAATACTTTTATATTTAATATTACTTTTTTTATTTAATATTTTGGTATACCAATTAAAGTACATATTTTATGAAGCGATACATTTTTAAGTCTACACATCCTTCAGATACACAATTTTTAACAAGAGTTCTAAAGCTTAAACAAATTGGTATAATGAAATATCCTTTTCAACATAAAAACTAGAACACTTTTAAAAGTAAAGACGGTGAGAAAGAGGAAACCGGAAGTTGAAAGCCTCTTCCGCTGTTGCCAAATCGACGGCGACATCCTGCTGTGGGCATAAATAAATTGTGTTGCATACTTTTATGCGTTTACCTGAGGTTCCAAACTTTTTGATGGTGTTGGCACAGCCCTTAATGATGCATGTTTGTGCAGGATGGGGTTTTGGTAGCGGGTTATAGGGTCTCTACAGCAATTCACTTACAATTAAGCAGTAGTCATGTGCTAGTTTTAAACCACACAAGTCTTGCCTTACTATACTGAACTATTCATTAAACCTTAGGTTTGAAATGTATCATATTTACTTCTCAAATAAGTTGAATTCTAGTGGCAATCCAGAACAATGTCACCCAACTTTATGGTTCAGTGGGTGCCCTAACTAATTCTATCAACGCTTCAGCACAACTAATAGTAATTGTAATTGCAAAATAGTTTGACTCACAGTCGGCTTTTGTGCAGCCCTTAAATTGTAATTTGCCAAAGAATTTAGCACAATGAAATTCAATTAACAACAAAGCACACACACATGCACACATAGCTTCCAAAACTGCGGCAAAATTCCTGCCACTATTTTATCTCGCCTGCACACAGATGGTGAGCAAGTGAGAGGGGAGATGGGGGGGGAAAGAGACGGGGCAACAGCAGCAGAAGCTTATGCCATGCGTCACTAAATCAGAACAATTTTGCACAAATTTCAAAAATAATAAATGCCTATTTTAATTACACTCACGCTCCCTTTTGAGGACAATGTTTGTCTGTGTGCACGGGATTTCTACACTTGGGAAAATATTTTTTAAAAACTAGGAAACATTTTAATTTTTTTAACGAAAAACAAAAAAGTGAAAAAAAAAATGGTATGATTAAAAATCTTCTTGAAGAGTTGCTACGTGGTTACTTAATAAACACATTTTTAGTTAATCGAAATGAAATTGTTTCAAGTGCAATTTAAATAATACCATATGAAAATAGATATGGTACTTTAGTCACCTCTTGAATGTTTATTGTTTATACACATAAAAGGCTCTACAATAAAAATAATATTAATTCACCAAGCCCCGACTAACGATCGATTTCGCCAAAGACGATATCCAGAGATCCTATAATGGCCACAATATCGGCCAGAAAGTGAGCAGGTGCCAATTTAGCCATGAGGGCGAGGTGGGCATAGGACGCTGGACGAATCTTGCAGCGATAGGGGCGTGTTGAACCATCGGAAATGAGATATACTCCAAATTCTCCCTTGGGCGACTCCACGGCAGTGTAGGTCGCACCCGGTGGCACATAGAAGCCCTGCGAGAAGTGCTTAAAGTGATGGATCAGATCTTCCATGCCCTCCTTCATCTTGCGCCGTCTTGGGGGACAGATCTTGAGATCATCCACCTTGATCTCACCCGGTGGCATACAGTCGATGCACTGTTTAATGATATTAACCGATTCGCGCATTTCACGCATTCGCACTAGGTAACGATCATAGCAATCCCCATTCGATCCCACAACCACATCGAAATCGATCTCATCATAGGCATCATAGGGCTGTTGCTTTCGTAGATCCCATTTGATACCAGTGGCTCGTAGAACGGGTCCAGTGCATCCATAGTTTAAGGCATCGTGTGCTGATATTACACCAATGCCAATATTACGCATACGCCAGATGCGATTATCCGTAACAACATCCTCCACCTCATCCAATCGATCGCTAAATTGATTGATAAACTGATAGAGATCGTGGAGGAATCCCAGTGGTATATCAGCGGCCACACCGCCCGGGCGAATGTAGGCGGCATGTAGACGAGCTCCCGAAGCCCTTTCCGAAAATTCATATAACTTTTCACGCTCCTCGAACAACCAAAATAATGGTGTTATAGCCCCGCAATCGAGAACCGACGAAGCTATAGCCATGGTGTGATTGGTAAGCCTCATGATCTCCGAGAACATGGTCCTTATATACTTGGCCCGCCGAGGAACCTCCACATTTAGTAGCTTCTCCACTGCCAAGGCATATGCCAACTCATTGGCCATACAGGAAACATAATCCAAACGATCGAAGTAAGGCAAAGCCTGTGTATAAGTCTTGTACTCTATTAGCTTTTCAGTGCCACGATGCAATAAACCAATGTGGGGATCGGCATTTAGTACAGTTTCATTATCCAGCTCGAGGATCATGCGTAATACTCCATGGGCCGCCGGATGGGCGGGTCCAAAGTTGATGAACTTGGTGCGAAAAGTGCGATCAACGGGTGGAATCTTTTTTCCCGTGGTATTTGGTCGCCTCTTCCACTCATCACCTTCAGGAAACATCACTACATATTGCTGTTTATTCATATACTCGGGATCTGGATACCAAAAATGTGAATCATATGGCTCGTAAGGCGGACCGGGAGGATGGACCTCATCCCAGCTGGGGTCACATTCCCGCTTGGCTTTTGGCTCTTCGTGGCATGCTTTAAAATGTACCCTTAAATAAATCTAGCAGTTTGGTATGTCTTTATTACTTACCTTCTTTGTTTGATGAAAACATACGGCGATTGAAGAGTTTTTCGAAATTCGGTTTCTTGAAATTGGACTTCAAGCCCTCCACACTCAGATACTTCTCACTAAAACGGTTTTTGTACGCCTGAAAACGACGAATTTCGTTGGGAGTGAAGAGCTTGTCCGCCAGCTTACGAAGTCCTGCCATTCCTCCAGACATGATTGTTTAGATGTATAAAGAAATACTTGTCTAACTTTATCTAACTTGTTTGAAAAATTATAAATTGAATCTAATATACTATCCTCAATTCTCTGAGATGCTAAGTTCAGAGACTGCTATCTACAATAATGTTCAAAATATTTGTATTTTATTCAAACATCATAATAATCCACATTATCACCTTCCTTTGCAGATCTTCGATGATCACTACCACTTCGCACATCACAAGGTCTCGAAGCGGTCGCTCTCACCCGCCACTCATCACCAAACTCGCCTAGACGACGATGATCGTGTCCACTGGGCGAAGCAGCAGCGGGCCAAGTCGAGATCCAAGCGGGACTTCATCAGGATGCGACCTTCAAGGACCTCCTCAAGGGCCATGTCGATGGTGGACGCCATGTCCTTTGACGACTCCAAGTGGCCGCAGATGTGGTATCTGGTAAGTGACCACAAACCACCATTAAAAATGCTTAAAAAATCTTAAATGTTTTCCATATTATCCAAATCACATTATTTTGAATATCTTTAAAGTATTAAGAATTGATAGGTCCAATTAAATTACCAAAAAAAATAGTAAGAATAGATGTTTATATTTAGAATTTGTAAAAACCAATACTTTATAAAATGGTTTTTCTTTAACCCAAAATTTCAAAATGTGAGTTATAAATATAAAATGTATTTCTTAGAACCGTGGTGGTGGTCTGGACATGAATGTGATACCCGCCTGGAAGCAGGGCATTACCGGCAGGGGCGTGGTGGTTACCATCCTGGACGATGGCCTGGAATCGGATCATCCTGACATAACGGATAACTACGTAAGATAAAAAGAGAAGACCCTTCATGATTTATAACTTAATACACTACATCCCAAAAACAGGACCCCAAGGCCTCGTACGATGTGAACAGCCACGATGACGATCCGATGCCGCACTACGACATGACGGACTCGAATCGCCATGGAACGCGCTGTGCCGGCGAGGTGGCAGCCACGGCGAACAATAGCTTCTGTGCCGTGGGCATTGCCTATGGAGCCAGTGTGGGTGGAGTGAGGATGCTGGACGGCGATGTCACCGATGCGGTGGAGGCTAGATCACTATCACTGAATCCTCAGCACATCGACATCTACAGCGCGTCGTGGGGACCCGATGACGATGGCAAGACAGTGGACGGACCCGGAGAGCTGGCGTCCCGTGCCTTCATCGAGGGCACCACCAAGGGACGCGGCGGCAAGGGCAGCATCTTCATCTGGGCCTCCGGCAATGGTGGGCGAGAGCAGGATAACTGTAACTGCGACGGCTACACGAACTCCATCTGGACGCTGTCCATCTCCAGTGCCACGGAGGAGGGACATGTGCCCTGGTACTCGGAGAAGTGCAGCTCCACGCTGGCCACCACCTACAGCAGCGGCGGGCAGGGCGAGAAGCAGGTGGTCACCACGGACCTGCACCACTCGTGCACTGTCTCCCACACGGGCACCTCGGCGTCGGCCCCGCTCGCCGCTGGCATAGCCGCCCTGGTGCTGCAGTCCAACCAGAATCTCACCTGGCGCGACCTGCAGCACATTGTGGTGCGCACCGCGAAGCCGGCTAATCTAAAGGACCCCAGTTGGTCGCGCAACGGGGTGGGGCGGCGGGTGAGCCACTCCTTTGGCTACGGATTGATGGACGCCGCCGAGATGGTGCGTGTGGCCCGGTCTTGGAAGTCGGTGCCGGAGCAGCAGCGGTGCGAGATCAACGCCCCCCATGTCGACAAGTAGGAAAAGGATCTAGTTTTACCCGAAACTCTTCCATACTTATTTATATTTTTACTTACCAGGGTCATTCCACCTCGCACTCACATCACCCTGCAACTCACGGTCAACCACTGCCGTTCGGTCAATTATTTGGAGCACGTCCAGGCCAAGATCACGCTGACCTCTCAAAGACGCGGAGATATCCAGCTGTACTTGAGGTCACCGGCCAACACCAGTGTCACGCTCCTAACGCCTAGGTAAGACCAGCAGCTTCTGGGTAAACCCAACTTTCACTAATCATCTTAATCACCAGGGTCCATGACAATTCCCGTTCCGGTTTCAACCAGTGGCCCTTCATGTCGGTGCACACCTGGGGAGAATCACCACAGGGCAACTGGCAGTTGGAGATCCACAACGAGGGTCGCTATATGGGTAAGTTAAAAAGAAATCACCCCTATTCAGAAACACTGTGCTGTCAGATCGATGCTTTAAACCTGTACCGTTTTACATGCTGCGCTTTTGTGGATCTCACCACCGACTCATCCACCTAACACCCCATTTAAAAACCCACCCATTAACCCACCCACCGGACCTCTAGGCCATGCTCTGCTCAGGGAATGGTCACTGATCTTTTATGGGACCACTCAGAGCATAGATCCCAACGATCCCATCTCGGTGCCCAGGCCTAGTGGTTCGGAGGCAACCACACCGAATAGCAGCAGCACCACCAGTAATCTGCATCAAGCCTATTCACCCCAGTACCCACGCATTCCGCCCAATAACTTTGGTAGCTCACCATCTGGAGGGTCCAAGTTGCCGCTGGGCAAAGTGCCTCCGCCAAACAAGTCGACATATGTGACCAACAATCCGCTGCTGAATCCTGCATCACCCAAACAGGGTTACCAACAGATCTCTGCCACATATGGTGTGATCTTGGGTAAAGCAAATGGAAAGGCTAACAATAATAGTAAGGAGAAGACTAATAACAAGGGAAACAAGGCTAATAATGGTAACAAAGGAAAATCTGGCGGATCGGGTGGTGGTAATCGCAAGGAACAAACCACCCAAAGCTCTATTATTCAGACAACCACTAGTAAAAATAAGTACTACCGCATTTCTCAACAACAGCAGCAAAAGAACAATAAACAGGATAGAAATGGAGTCCAAACCCAAAGGCCTAAGGCAAATTCCGGCGAGAAATCCTACGATGAGAAGAGCCGTAAAGTGGTCGGCGAGATCACGACAACCAATGGCTCCAACGGATCCATCAAGGCAGCCAAGCAGGTGAAGGAGAGTACCACTTCCTCCTCGTCCTCGAATTCCCGTATACCCAAACTATTCGAGCGCTATGAAAAGATACAGGCTATATTCCCGGAACTGGAACCCTATGAAAATAGTTCACCCAAGGGAAAGGCGAAGCAGGCCAAGCAGGGAAAGCAATTCGAGGTGGAGCTCTTCAGACCCACCACTGGGGGAAACAGTCGCCAGGGAAACACGAAGAAATCACCATCGGTGCCGCCGCCTTCGCAAACGATGGCAACCCTTTCCATTTTGCCCATCCTGCCCGCAGGCGGAAGTAGTTTCCTTCCCGACCAGAAGATCCTGAAGAAGCAGCAATTACTGATGGCTGCCGCAGGAGTGATGGCTCCTGCCCAGGTGGAGGTGGAAATGGAGGAGGTTCAGGCCACTCCTGATTACGAGGAACCAAGGGACCACCGAAAGGAGGTCAACGGACCAAATGGTAGCCAATCAATTTTTGGATCTTCATCTTCTGATTTTTATGTTTCTCTTAAAGCACACTTAGTATTTTCATCTTTTAAATTAATAGTTATAATATCATAGTGTTCTTACCTAAACTTCTTTCGGCTCAGTTATGTAATACTGCATACCCGTACCTTTTGTATAAATGTCTTGTAATTTAATTTTTTGATAAAGGCTTTATTCATTTTTGTTGCTGAACCATTTTAAAATTGTACTATCTTCTACTTTACTGAAATTAATATTTATCTAAGGAATTATAGATTATTTATCAATTTAGTCGTAGAGTTTTAAACAAGTTTCATAGGTCAAAATACTCCTCATATCTGAAACCTTTTTCGCTTTGTATTTTATGATTTTTCGCCTTGTAGCCGTCAATGAAAGTTTGACAACCATTGAGTTGCACTTTCTGTTTGCTTTCATCAATCAAAGTGCAACTTTAAAATGCTTTTTCGGTTGGTTGGCTCATGCACTGTTGTTGCTCCGGTTGTCAGCAGAACAATTTTTCATTTTTATCCATTTTCCCCAATGTTGATGAAAGTTGCGATTAGCTTTCGGCACTTGATCTGCGCCATATATGTTATATATAGTACATATATCGCTCATATGGCAGATTTATTGGCCCTTCACTTGACTTGTTGTTTGCCCCGCCTGCAATCTGCAATATATCATACATTTTATAACATTTTGCGTTTGCTGCGTTTGTTGTTGATTTTGTGTATAGATGTTTCGATTTTATTTGGATTATTTTTGAGCCCTTGGCCAGTCAGCAATAACTAAATGCATTTGATTTCTCTACTCTGCGTTGCAGCACAAATCACACAATGGGACATGATATTCTACGGCACCGAAACCCCCGCTCAACCCGAGGACGTGGCCAATCCCAGCCAGTCGAACCAGTTCAATCTGTACGGCAATGACATGGCCCACAACGACATCGAGTACGATTCCACCGGCCAGTGGAGAAATATGCAGCAGGTGAGTCCTGAGTCCTAAGTCCTAAGTCCACCTTCCATTGTCCACCTGTGAATTGAGGTGTGTAACAAACCTCTTGCCTGCATGAATAGCCATTAGTCACTCAGCTTGGAAGTCTTAATTTATGTCTACAGAAAAGGTGTACAGTGAAGGTTCGAAAAGTGAAATTTGAATAGTCTATGAGTTATATAGTATCAATAATCAATAATCTTCAAAGAGAGAGAGCACGTGTATGTGTAAAATGTGTAAAAAAACATAAATAAAGGGCTAATGTCTCTTTCTTGACTTTTTATTAGTTGACTAGATATATTTTTAAAACTCAGTGTGTTTAGTATAAGTATAAGGTCTTAAATTCTAATATGGTATACATTTAATCTTTTAAAAATAGTCATAAATCAAATTATACCTCTATATTTTTTCTATATTTTTTTTTAATCTGAAACATGTACTTCGTACTTTTTTTCTAAGAGTGTTTGAGTACTTTTACTTTGAATACCAACCTATTAAAGATAGCCCCTGACTATTTTTTTCCACCATAAGTGGATAAGAGCCTTCACTGTACTCATCCGCCCCGTTGTCCTTCGTGTTCTGTTTATTTCTCGGTCTTGCAGTGCCTTGTAGATGCTTTGTCGGGCAGCGAGGAGATAAGTAGTGATCAGAACCCGCATCAGAATCGCGGCTCAACGCTGCGTGCTTGCATGTGGCTAGCTTGATTAAACCGTCAGTCAGTCGCAGTGCCTTGCAAACTGTGCTGCCTTGCAAGACCGTAGTCCTTTCCCTCAGCCAGCATGCCTTTTTCGCTGTTAATGTACGAATTTCCCCTGCACGCGCCAATGCACAGGCCCCGAAAAGTATGCAAAGCACTCGCCCAATAGCGCTCATAAATTTGCAAATACTTAGGCATACACTGTCAGCAGTTATCTTTGGTCCTGTTTGCCTCACCCTCCCCTCTGTTACCATCGGCCAGCATCTTAATTCCACTTTTGGCAGCCGGTTTTGAGCCCGCTTTTTTGGCAGTGGGCCAAGAAAGAGGCTGTAGGGCCTCTTTCAGGGGCAGCAGGACATTGGGGGCACAGAGAAAAAATATCACTAATGCTGGTTAATTGGTACACATCTTTTTGTGAAACCCTTTTAGAAAGAGTGTTCCTAGAAAGGAACCCGAAAAAAATAGCAATACATTTTTATACAGATGTCTTGTTTTTTAAAAGTAATTCTCTATCAAAAAATATGCTATAATATTTTGTACCATTTATTGGAATAGTTTTATAAAAACTACATATATATTTCCAAAATTGGAATGCGCTTTTTTCTCTGTGCTCAGAATCAGCATTTTTCTAAACTTTGCCTAGGCTTTTGCGAGCCCATGGAAGCCTGGGCTTTATTCAAGTGCACTCTTGCCCCGGGCAGGCAGCAATTTTTAACCTTTTGGCACCTATTGTGCTTTAAAAGCGTTGCTTTTTCCGCCACCGGCTGGGCAAAAAGGGGTGTGCGGTAATAGAGGCGAGTGCAGTGACCTTAGTTTTTTGCGCCCCACCGCTTGGGCTGGCTGCAAAAACTTTTTGCATAACAAACACTTTTAAAGGCCCCCCTCAAAAGTCCCTCGTCCTAGCCATTTTCCTTCGTTACTAACACGCGACGTCATTGCATGTGAACTTAGATAGACTTGGACAGACTTTTTTGGTTGGGGCAGCTATAAATAAGGACAGACAGAGCCACATACATGAGTACTTAAAATGCCAGACAGAGCGGCAACATGCAATGAACTACAACTACGGGAATCGGAATCAGACGGGGCAAAACTTTTCAGCCACTCCTGACTGGCCAAAAAAAATCAAGGGAATGCCTTTAGACTTTAAATAGAAGTTGGGGATTTTTCTGTATTTATATCCTTTTCGTATTTTCTGGGATTTATGGTAGTATTTTTGTGAATAACCTCAACAGAATCGTTTTTAGCCATTTTTGGGGAAAAGGTTTGTATATACTATCTAGTTTTTTAATGCAAAAATTGCTATAAGTAAGCGTTATTTCATCTAAATTTTTGCATCTCGTCGTTACTTGGTCAGTTACATATAGTCCTGATTATAATAGTAACAATACGATCTCTTGAATACGTTAAATCAACATAATTTATTCTTATTTTAAATTAAATAATATTTACAATATTTAAACTGTAAACTATTTAAATTTTTACGTTTTTCGTCACTGTCTTTTGGTTTTAAAGATGAATTCTTCGCTTTTCTTTTATCTGGCTAAACAGTTTACTTATTGGACTTACCTGAATATTAATAATATGCGTTTAAGGACTTTCTTTCCAATCTGAAAATGTTATATGCCATTCTTAAAAGGAATAACTTTAATTGAAGTTTCCCCAACAGTTTATACCATCTTTGCCATCTGACCATATAATATCCCTAACTAATCCATTATTATCCCTCTACTTTTCAGGTGGGCGAGGTGGGCATGGCCCGAGATCACAGCAACACCGCCGCGTGCCTTAAGTGGAGCGATCGCAAGTGCTTAGGTTTGTCCTTACTCTTTTTTATGATCATGCAAGTCTTCTTTCTAAACTTTAAACATGCCAACGACAACAACAACAACAACAAGAACCACATTATCAAATGCATTAGATAATTTAGCAATAAATAAAAGACGAAATTGGCAACAGACAAGAAACAAAATTGAACTGTGTAAAGAACGAAACAGCCGAAATGAGATGAAAAGCGAACAAAGAATTTCCATTTAAAAGTTTTGATGGCAACAGGACGAAAAAAAAGAAAAAAGTAAAAATAAACAAAGCAAAAGAAAATAATAAGTAATTTAGAGTAGGCGAGAGGAGGAAGAATCACTGCAAGTCCAAAAAAATATACATACTATAAATTTTGTAGTTAAATTTAAATCTAAGTCTAGTTTTACACACCGACACACACAAGCAACACAAACACACACGCACACGTATTAGTAGGCGTGGCAGGGCAAAAAAAAAAAAAGGTTGTTCTTCCTTTTTTGTCGAGAAGTGGGACGCACAAAGCAAATTTTTGTATTATTTTTAGTCGAAATGCAATTATACGCAGCGATATACAAAAACCGTATCCTAAATATATATCTATATTATACACGTTATGTTTAAGAATTTAGTTGAAATTTATTTGTACGACTTGTTTTTGATTGTTTTCGTTTAGATTGTTTGTGTTTGTTTTAAGCCCGTTTAGTTTGATTTGTTTTTTCCCATGTTTTTCCAAACGCTCCCCACATGTACACAGGAAAAATAAAGATCACTTTAGACTTGAGATTTCCAGCATCTATTAAAAATGTTTTCATGTCATTTTAATCCTTGTACTTGTTTAAATTAATATGGTTTTTTATTTATTAATAGCTGGTTTTTAATAATTAATTCTATACAATGTTTCTGAAAACATTTGCATATTTTTTTCCTGTGTAACGATCTGTATGTATATATGTGTACATGAAAACTAAATGCATTATTTCAGATATTGCCAAGCCAGCCAAGTAGTCGCGCCACAGTTTGAAAGGCACTGTACGCAAGATTATGCTTTTCACCTTTCTTTGCCTAGATTTTGAGTCCGCTTCTTGACTTTTGATTTTGTATAAGAAATATTGTGTTTAATGCCATGCAGCTAAAACAAAAAAATTGAATGTTCAACAAACACAACAACCACTGCAGTTTAGAGTTCATAGTAAAAGACTGTTTCTTAAAATTAAAACTAAAAATCTTGGACAAGCGTAAATTAAAATGGGTCAATGGAGTTAAAATAAAGATGTGAAAAAGAAAAACCAAAACTAAGTATGTAATGGAAATATTTCTAGAGTTAAGGCGCTAAGCAAAGCAAACCAATTTTGTATCAAAAATTAAACGAAAACAAAAAGCCAGAATAAGGTTTGGAAAATGAACGTAAACAAGTAAATAATAACCTAAGGTGTAGGGGTAAAGCATAGCGTAATAAATGAAAAGTAGGCATCAACCACTAAACAATTAAATCGTAATTATATTTAACAATTTATACAAAAGTTCCTGCAGTTTTCAGCAAAGTTGCAACATGAATCTAAAACGTGAAAACACAAAATTATTACCGATTTACACGGAATTACCCGTTTATTTTGTCCATAATGCAAAAACACACACACACACAACATATCCTTGTTATAAATTTGTTGCTTACTTAAATCTTTAATATAAAAACAAACACAAATCAAAAAGCAAATTGAGTGCAATAATTATTATTAATTCTGTATTAAGCAGCAGCTAAATACTTAACAAGGTTTTCGTTTCTTATAAAACCGATAAACAAAAACATATCATTTAATATTTTTTTAATTTCGGAACTTAGTACAAACAATTAGTTTACTTAAACGAAATCCTATCAAAATTTTCTTATCTACTTTTGTGATTTATATTTCTATCCTATTGGTTTTTGACTTTAGAAAAATGTGTTCCCAATATCTATGCATTTTCGTTGTATGAATAATCATATCGTAACTGCACAATAAACAATACAAATATAAATGTTAATTTAATAAACAAGTTAATAGCGAGATGTAAAGGAGGAGTATCTTTTTGTTGTTGTTGTAATTAGCAAACACGCTCACACACACACATACTTAGCCAGAGCATAAGATATAAACCAACTAAAGCTAGCATTTCTCTATCTCTCTGCATTGACAAGCAATCGAAAATAGTTGAATTAACCCCTAATTCCTCAGTATATACTATACGCACTAGCAGCGAACAAACAGAAAATATTAACCAAGCCAATACACAAACACTCACAACAAGTATTTACCAAAAAACTTTGGCAAGTACCAAGATAAATTATGTTGAACAAATTTCCAAGTGAGTTTCGTTAAGAAAACACAACAAAATTCTGCTCCGTTTCCACGTATTCTGTTGTTCTTCAACGCACACGCAGTTTTGGTACTTATTTATCTTCAAGAACCAGAATACACAGGAAACTGAACTCTGAAAAGCATAATTACTCTATCAAGTAATTAGCTAAAAAGCCAAATTAATATTTAAGCTTATACTAAATGAACCGTTCAGAAGTGAAAAACCAAAAAAAAAATAAGAAAATGAAATAAAAAAATAAACTTAAACTGGTACTAGGGCATGGGGTAGAAACTAGCAATTAAATATATTAACTTTAAAGCGAAATGAAATTGTAAAATAACATTGGAACAAAACACTAAATTAATGCTTGCGATTAATGGAAGGAAACGAAATGAAATTAAACTTTTTTAAATGTAAAGAAAACAAAACAGAAATTAAACACTTAAATTAGTGAAACAACCTCGTAGGTATGATGGAAATTGAGAATGCCGCAATTCGAAACTCAATACAATTTTTTATGTATGTTTGTGTATATATCTATAAATATAATATCTATATGAGTAATAAATAAATGCATTGAAACCGTAAAAAAGCAAAAAAAAAGTTGTTGAATCCATTTATTTTCGGCAAAAAATTCTAAGCAGCCAGCGAAACATGCTCAAAAAATATATTTACTCTATATGAGATGAGAGAAGAGGCTCTCCACCGTATTTTTGTCATACTTTCTTCGACTGCAGTATAGAGTTCACAAATTCCCATTGAGGTTTTGAGATTGCAGACAAGGTGAGTGTGGTTCCATCCTAACTATTGTTTCGTTCTTCTTTTTTTGGTTTAAAAGGAAAAGTTTAATTTCCCCGCACTGTTGTGTGACATTAACCACTTTCTAATTCGTTTATTTCGTTATGTTTGTTACTTTTTTAACACAATAAAAAACCTACATTCTCATGTCCATGCTTAGTGTTTTTTTTTTGTGGTGGAGGTACAGTGAACACACCTATGCTGCCATTTTCAATCGCACACTGCTTTTATGATTTTTCTTTCTGTTCTTCTTGAGCATGTTTTTCCGGCTGAGCTTGCTTTGAATTTTTTGTTGCCAATAAATGTGTTTGCAATACTAAGTTTCTAAGTTCGCTATTAAAAGATTCTCTATAAAATATTAATAAATTACTGTACAATTAATATTCTCGTTAAGGTCACAATTTTGATATAACGTTTATAATTAAAGTTATGATGTTGTATTAGTTCTACAGTATTTTATTTTACACTAGCGAAATGTACAAAGTTACAGTCAACAGTCATTGATTTAAAAAAGGATGTTTAACATTGTTGTTTTTACGTTTACATTTATTATTCTTTTTTTAAGCTCTCAATACGCACAAAAAGCATTGCTCATTTTGATTTTGTTTAAGATTTACTAAGCTTTAAAAAAACTTCTTTCTAACCGACTAATTTTCTAACTTTCCTTTTCCGCTAAAACTGTCGCTGAGGTAAATCACTTCCTAGCCAACCTGGTTTATAAATAAATATTATAATTACTTGTTTTTCAACCTTTCGCAGAGTGCAACGAAACCGCTTTTATGTACGAGGATCTGTGCTATGATGTCTGCCCCGTGCACACCTATCCAATTGATAAATTTGAAGTGGACGAGGAAGATCTGGACGACGATGTGAGCAGAGGACCTGTGAATCCCTACAGCAGTCCCACAACCGATCATCCCTCTATGATGTCCAACAGCATAGACGACAAGCAGGATCCTCTGCAGGCGGAGGACCGTCGTCGTCGTCGAAGTGGCAGTTTCACCACCCTCACCCCGCTGGTTGAGACACCTGCTCGGATCTGTGCCGTGTGTGACCGGAGCTGCTTGGCCTGCCATGGACCTCTGGTCTCCCAGTGCAGCACTTGCTCCGCGGGCAGCCAACTCCGGAAGATCTCAAACGAGACCTTCTGCTATGCCTATGTGGTTCGCAGCACGGGAATGGCCAGTGTGGTGGAAATGTCTGAAATGGGTGATCGCAGTACCCAACAATACATGACTGGCACCACTGTGCTTCTCCTGGTTTCGGTGGTCTTCACCCTCATGGGCGTGGCAGTTGCCGGAGGCATCGTCTATCATCGGAGGGCAATGGCCCGGTCCAACGAACTCTACTCCCGAGTATCTCTGATGGCCGGCGACGAAAGTGACTCTGATAACGAAGACGAACTATTTAGGGCACATTTCCTGGGGAAAAAGAGTGATGTGATTGAATATCGCGATGAAGCGCCCAGCGAAAAGATCTTCGAAAAAGAAGAGATCAGTCATTTTGTGCCCTAGATAATCATATTAGTTAGGACATGCATTTAGCCACCTTCATAACCACCAGAAATATTATATAAATCCTAAGCCACGGACAATCACATGTTTGGTTTAAATTTTGTTACACTCGACGGCATTATAGCTCCTTGATTTCAAGCCAAAATAGATTAAAAGTATTAAAAAATCAAAAAAGAAATAAAAAAAAGAAAATCAGAACTAAGTATATGTAATATTTATGCCTTAATAAAAAGATTATAATTTAACTTTAAGTGTTTAATGATTGACTGTTGAAAAAGGACAAGAATAGGTGAGTCACCATAATATTAGATGACGTATTTCACAATGACAATATGATTTAACAACAAATGTTTACAACTACTTAACAGATATAAGTAATCGATGCGATGTAGCGAATCAGTACTTGAGAAATTCTCAAAATGTTTATGTAAAGATAAGAAGCTCTTTAAATTGATATTTGAAGTTCCCCGATTGCTGTTGAGGCCGTCCTTGACTTTCATAGAACCCTTGTTGAGATACACTTATTTTGTTGTCCAATGTAGGTGAACTGCAATCTCAGCGTCGACTGCAATCAATTAGCTAATGGAAATTATAGAAAGCCAGGTTGGACCCTGGCAGGGCTTATCAGCCGGGTTATCGAGGGGCTGTCTAAAGTGTTCTCCCCAGGTGAGAAATTTGTTGACAACACTCAAGAGCTTTATTTGTATAATGTGCTGACCATAGCTCTTTAGAATTTCATCGATTTCCTTATCGCGGCTATATTAGGAGCATGCACTGGCACCTGCCCGTCAGTCGTGTTTTGTGAAACGGACGAAAATGAGGCTTCTTTTACTATCCCTGCTGTTGGCATCCTGCTGCCTCTGGGAGGCGGTTCACAGTTGTGCGAGCATCGAGCAGCGCTACAAGTTCCCCAACAGCAACATCTACGTGCGACTGAGGCGAGGTGATAAGTTGCAGTACGAGCTGATGAAGGGTGACAAATCCCTGCAAACTGTGACCTTTGACAACTTTGAGAGCAGCGCCAATCTGGTGGAGACCAGCAGCGGTGGCTACCAGCTCACCGATGGCACGACCACTGTGGACTTCACTCTGGTTAAAAGTGGCGTGGTCTCCGGCACGGGCAGTGATATCACCCATGTGAAAGTATCCCGAGATCAGGTGCTGAAGGGCAGCCAGCCCAGGGATTGTTTCTCTCTGAATACGGGATCAACGCACTGGTTTAGTGGTCCCGAGCAGAAGCAGCACTACTGGCCTGTGGAGCGGCAGAGGCACAGCAATTACTCCTACCTCCCCAAAGAACTAGATAACTTTGGTGTGGGAGAGCGATATTGGCTGAATGGTGATGGAGCTTTTCTGTATGTGGAGAGCAACACTCCGCTTTTTATCGATCAGAATACAGCAGACTATCCGGATCAGCTGTGTCTGAGTGCCACCAGTGAACTGCCCTATGATCCTCGCGTTACCTCCGCCAAGTTCGTATACCATGTGGCTGTGGCCAAGGATGCCAAGGCGGCTCATAAGTATGCCGTTAAAACTTTCCACGGACTACCCACGGGTTATCCCGATGAGCGAATGGTCAGGCACCCCGTGTGGTCCACTTGGGCTCTGTACAAAGCCGAAGTGACCGACGAAGTGGTTCGGGACTTTGCCAAACAGATCCTGGACAATGGTTTCAACAACAGCCAGCTGGAAATCGATGATGATTGGGAGGATTGCTATGGGGCCTTGACCTTCAGGAAGAACAAGTTCCCCGATAGCAAAACCTTGACCGATGACCTCAAGGCTTTGGGTTTCCGTGTGACCCTCTGGATTCATCCCTTCATTAACAACAACTGCACTGCCATTTTCGAGGAGGCAAAGTCTCTGGGTTATTTGGTGCTCGATCACCAGGGCAGCTCCGATACACAGTGGTGGAACAGTAAGCCCAAGGATGCGGCCATTCTGGATTTCACCAAACCTGCGGTTCAGGAGTGGTTCACCAAACGTTTGAAGCGTTTGCAAGATGAGGATGGCATCGATAGCTTCAAGTTCGATGCCGGAGAGACGAGTTGGCTACCTAGTGATCCAGTGCTGCAGGCCAGCAGTTCCATGGTGACTCCCCTGCAGGCGGTGGGAGATTACGTGCGAACTGTGGCTGCTTTCGGCGACATGGTGGAAGTGCGATCGGCCCAGAACACCCAGGATCAGCCCATATTCGTGCGCATCGTGGACAAGGACTCCGAGTGGGGTTGGAACAATGGCTTGCTCACGCTGATCTCTTCGATGCTGCAAATGAACCTCAATGGCTATCCCTTCGTCCTGCCCGACATGATTGGTGGTAATGGCTACTACGAGAAGCCACCGAACAAGGAGCTCTTCCTGCGCTGGCTTCAGGCTAATGTCTTCATGCCCGCCCTGCAGTTCTCCTTCGTGCCGTGGGGCTTTGACGATGAGGCCATCGCGATCAGCAAGAACTTCACTGCCCTCCATGCCAGCTACACGCCTTACATCATGAAGCTCTTCAAACGCGCCGTGGATTCTGGGGAACCCGTGAATGCTCCGCTCTGGTGGATCGCCCCCACTGATGAGGTGGCGCAGTCTATCTACGATGGTAATTCCCTTACTAAAGTTACAACTGTTACAATTTTTGTTAACGTAATCATGTTCTCTATTAATACCCGCAGAGTTCCTTTTGGGCGATGATATTATCGCTGCTCCCATCGTAACTGAGGGCGCGACCAAGCGAGATATTTACCTGCCAGAGGGCGAGTGGAAGGATGGTAATAGCGACCAGGCATACACCGGACCTACCTGGGTTATGGACTACGCCGCTCCCCTGGACACTCTGCCCTACTTTGTGCGCGTAGGATTCCAACTGGAGTAGAGCATAGTCTAATATTTATATTATGTATATTTTTCTAAAAAAAAAAAACGAATAAAGTAAACGAAATAAAAAAGTGACACAGTTAATTTGGTAAAATCTAGGAAAATGTCTTCTCCGTATCGTGTCTTTAAAATTCGTTGGTTGGCACTCGCTTTTTGTTTGGAGGTGAAAAGTCGCCCGATCCTGACAGCGAGCTGAAGGCATATTTTGGAGACACACAATTCTTCCGAAACTGTCCGTACTCCCGCTCAAACTCCATGGCGTCCTTGGTCAGGATCTTTCGCAGGTCAATGGGCCTACAATAAAATTAATTTTCATGTTTAAAAACAAAATGTATAATCGAAAAGATCAACGTACTCGATTTTAATGCTGTTGTGAGCTCTCTCCAAATTCCTTTCGTACATAGCCAATTTGAGGGCGTGAACTCGCTTGAGAGATCTTCGCCACCGCTTCCTGTAGAGCTCCTTTTCGCTGGCTAGTTTATTATATCGGAAATTCTGGGTCCTTAGTTCCCCAAGGACCTCCTTCAGATCTCCATCGTCGGAGCCCTTGGCCTTTAGGTCTCCAATCTGCTGCTCCATGGCCGCGATGCGGACCTTAAGTTCCGTTTTCTCGGTGTAAAGCTGAAGATTCTCCTGCCGCAGCTCTCCACTCCGATTCTCAAAAAGCCTAACCTGTGCCTCCATCTCCGTTTTCAACAGGGCTATGTGCTCCTCCAGTTCTTTGAACTTTGCCTCATAGTCAACGCTCGGCACATTTGTTCTACTGCTGATAAAAGTTTCATCCAGATTCGCGTCCTCTTTGTTTAGTTGATGTACTCTGGCCTCTTGGTTCTCCATCTCCTCCAACTGCTTTTTATAGTGCAACTCCTTTCGCGCCAACTCCTGCTCAAAAATGTCTATTTGTTGCCTTCGCCACGACTTGACCCGCTGACCTATTGTATCGATTGCTTTTAAAGGCTGTTCAACGCTAAAATCATCTTCAGAGGTGGTTAAATTCTTGAGCTCTTTTCGAGAACTGACTACTTTTTTAGTTTTCGGATATTCTTCAACGAATTGGTTGTCACACACAGTTTTTGCCTTCTTCCGAACTATTTTCTTAGGCTGCGTATGAACCACTTCTTCTGTAGGGTTAATGATTGCCGATTGTTCAATGCTCTCAGATATAACCGATGACTTTTTCCTGATTATTTTTTTTTTCACTGGCTTAACCGATTCCTCTTCCAGAGTTTCGTAATCATAGAGCACAGGCTCTTTATCTTCTAATATAACCGATGGCTTTTTCCTGATTAACTTTTTTTTCACTGGCTTTACCGATTCCTCTTCCAGAGTTTCGTAATCATCGACCACAGGATCTTTATCTTCTAATATAACCGATGACTTTTTCCTGATTACCTTTTTTTTCACTGGCTTAACTGATTCCTCTTCGTAATCATTGACAGGATCTTCATTTATTAAAGTCTTCTTAAGTTTCTTCTTTTTAAGGATTTGTACATCCCGTTGTTCAATATCTGGATTAATCACCTCTGCGGAGTTTACATTACTTTCCGACATTGAGATAAATTCTTGGGAACTGGTAAATTCCACATCAAGTGTGGTTTTCTTCTTTTTTTTTACACGGTCGGTTCTTCGGACTTCCTCCTGAGGAATACATTCGCTGGTTGTTCTTATTTCCACCTGGCTTTCCTGATACTCTTCTACCGGAGCCCTCATCTTTGTCTTAACACGATCTCTCTTAGCAGCGGTTCTTAAGTTACTCTCAGACATAGAAATATACTCCTCGGGGTCCATCTGGTTTGGGTGGTCGCTGCTAGATGATGGTCTTAACTTCTTCTTCACTCCTTTAGATTGAACAAAGGTAACACGTAAATCCCGGAGTTCCGTTTCTGAACAAATAATTTCCCCTGTTCTTGAATTGCCTTCCGACAGAGAGATATATTCTTCGGAACTTCCGAACTCCACTTGATGTACCGGATTATCGACGAGATCCCTTTCAGACTCACAGTAAGTAATTTCCTCCACATAGGAGCTTTCGTAATCTACGCTTTTGACTTTGTCTCTTTGGCTTTTCCAAGTTTCTTTTTTGCCTTAGGAGGCTTTGCCAGGCCGAGCGCCAGTTGATCCTCGTAAAGGACCTCGTCGAGCTCGGCACGGCAGGTCTCCTGCAGAAACTTTTCGGTTTCACCCAAGGCTTGCGTCTGCGCCTTATTAACCTCTACCCAACGGGCTCGAAGGCTTAGATCGCCCTTAGATGTTTTGGGTCTCCTGGTTCCCTGTGTACTGGTAGACGTCTCTCCAAAGTCATCCAATTCCTCAGGAAGCATCAATTTAGATTTGGTTTTACCTTTGTTTCGGACATTAAGGACACTTATGTCAGTTTCTAAATCTGTGTCTATGCAATCTAACGATTTAACAGTCTTGGGGGCTCTTGGGTTTTTTCTTAAATTTTCCCTGGGGGAATTTCGTTTTTCAGGAAGGTCTTGACCATAACTTAAGTCCTCTTCGCTCCTTTCGAAGCTATCCTCTGCGAAGACTTTATTTGTCTTTTGTAAAATGGTATGGTTTCTTAATTTAGATAGGTTTTCCTGGGTTAAAGGAACTTCGTTGAGTTCAGTTTTAGATCCTGTTTTCAATTTTGATTTGCTCACTTTATCTTTGGAGAAGAGTTTACTTGGAGATATCGATATGACCTCATCGGTTATATTTAGATTACTTTCACTTCCCTCTACTTCAATGTCTACCTTTTTGGTTTTTCTTATTTTACGATCTATTGGCATTTGTAAAGATTCTGCTTGACCTGCCTTTATCATTTGCCTCCGCATGAACTCTAATTCAGCTTCCTTGGCTTGCCTCTTTTCTTCGAGCTCAAACAAGTATAGGGAATTTAGTTCTTCAAAATTCTCGGTGTCCATTTCCTCCAGAATCGGACTGGGATTCGTTGTTGGTTTGATTTTAAATTGTGAAGACTCCCTAATTGACCCCTTCGATCCCTGGGACGTAATCTTGGGTTTTCTTAGCAGTCGTGCGTTATGTCTTGGAGATTCCTCTGCCGTTGTTTTCATTGTAGGCCTCATCTGATCATTGATTTCTTCGACTACTTTTGAAAACTTTATACTAGCAGGTTCAGTTTCGGATTCATCTGACAAGCGGTCATTTTCCTTAGATTTCGATACTGGTGCCTCTTCATTTTCATTTAAAATTAAACCCTCACGAACTACCAACGCGGAAAATCTCTGGCCCAGATACTGCTCATCTTCGCTCTCCAGATTGCCCTCCTTACTATTTAATCGGGTGGACTTTTTCCGCCTAATCTGAGTTTTTGGTAGATCCGCCGGTCCATCGGAGTCGTGCATATCCTCCGGTGGCGAAGATTTGTAGGATCCTTCTGAGGCTGACAGCTCGGCACCCACATTCAAACTGTCCACTGAAGCAGTTTTTAGTGACAGTGATGTTTCTGCGGTATTTTTTCGATCCTTTGGCTCTCTGATAACTCCGCTTGCAACTGAAGGTGTTGATTCCGGTTCCTCATGACCCTGGCGTGAGAGTATCGTCTTGACATCCACACTAAATGTGTACTCCATCAGAGGAGGTTTGGGTTCCCTACCACTATCCGTTCTGCCAAATCGGTTAAATGAAAAGGATCCGTTGTAAGTGTACTTTTGCTTGTCGGAGAAGTAGTTGTCCGGAGGCAGTAGATTGTTGAAGTCCATGCGATAGTTGGCTGTGAAATGATAAGGATACTTATTACACAATTCCGAATGTATCTTCAAATTAGATGCCCACCTATTGCGGTTCCGTTCATGTACATGTTGATGGGCAGATAGAAGATGCGCTGAAAGTAGAGCCTCATGCTGCGCAAGGATGTCTTAAAGCGCAGCCCGAGGACATCGTTCAGGATATAGGAATCGGACTCATTTAGCTTCAGCTCGATGTTGGTTACATTTCCCACGAAGTCGAACACCAGGATCACCGAGCCGGGGTCCCTGCCCTGGTTGACTGACTTGACCAGCCGGGACACATTCTTCAGCTGCTTCAGCTGCAGCACCACCTCGATGATGTCGCAGTCGACCAGCGGATCATTGCCCACCTGCAGCAGGCCCAGTTGCACCAACGACTGTACATAGACGTTGGCCTGCAATAATACGTTAAATTGGATAAAGATTAGATCAGAAAATATTCAACTCACCTGGGACTGGAGCATGCTGGCAGTTATCGAGTGTCCTGGCGACTGCATTGGTGGTGTGGGAGGCGATTTCACCTGATGGAATGTATTAATATTACTGATATACATGACTAAAGTACTTTACAAGCCACTTACTTCGGTGAACTGCATAAGGTGGTCAAAGTCCTTGGTGTGCAGAATGGACTTCTTGATGATGGCCAGCATGAGCAGGACCTCCGGCTTCTGGGAACGGAACTCGCTGCTGATGCAGATGAGCTTGTGCCAGAACATCTTTAGATGTGGTGAATTCTGACTGCCGCTAGTGCTGAGCACTGGAAGGCCTCGTATTGGCAGAAGCAGGCTTCCGACGGTCTTCCGATCCGTCCCGCCTCCACGGCAGGCATAAAAGGTCAACTTGACAGGACGATGGTCTGTCTTGATGCGCTTGATACCCGCCATGTCGCACTCCCAGATGCAGTTGCTGTTGAAGATGATCTTCTCGGTCGACTGGGTGCCCTCCACTTCGAAGTCCACGGTGTTTAGCGCGGCGTTCATCACTATTTGCTCCCTTTCGGTTGCATCGCGCCCCACGAAATTGATCGCTGTATAAAGAATGCACAAGTATTATCATAAAGAATGATTTATTAATTTTTTTTAACTCACCCTCGACCACGTGAAGCAGAACGCAATAGACCTGGTCGGAATCTTTGGAGCTGGCACTCACACCATCGCTGGCCGCTACCGAACGAGACCCTTTATAACGATTGACCATCTCTGTGTACGGGGATCAGACGTCGGCGAGACTTGACAATTTTCGATTTGGGGAGTGTTAAACTTTGAAACGAAATTTTAACGTGGGTGTTCGCGAGATCATGCATCTGGTTTCCGACTCGATCCTCCTTTTCTGCCGTTTCCTCTGGTTGTTCGTAGTTTTATATGTGGATGTTCACTGTCAACGGATAGGACAAAGCCACTTGGATCGGTTGTCAAGGTGACGTTGGGCGATTAATATCGAGAATGGAAAGCAGGTGGTACTATCGCAGGTGAAACAACCCCTGAGAGCTTGGAAAACCCGATTCGTGCTGGTAGTTTCACGGTTTTGTAAATTTCCAATTTTCAATAAAAAAAATATGACTTAAAAATTAATATTCTCTGTTTCTATGAGCATTTTATTGTTATTAAAATATGATTAGGTCTTTGAGGACATACATAATGAACGGAATGTATAAAATTGTTAAAAATCTCTAGACGTTTAAAATTAAACTTATTAATACCATACATTTAAAAAAAATGGTACCTTAAAAAGGAATCCATTGAATTAAACTCAGCTTAACAATGAAGGGATTCCCTTTATTCTTTATCTTATACAGTAAACTGCTCCAAAACCGTGCGTCTCGTAGGCTCCCCCGATTCCTGTCCCTCCTCGAAGTGGCTCTGTTGCATGCGATGGTTCTTCAGGGCGGTTCCCTGGATAAAACGCTCCCCGCAGACTCCGCACTGGTATGGCCGCTCGCCTGTGTGCCGGCGGATGTGGAGAGTCAGGTCGTTGGACTGCGTGAAGCTCTTCTCGCAATAGGTGCACTTGTAGGGCCGCTCTCCACTGTGGATTCGCATGTGCTGCTGCAGTTTGTAGGAGCGAGCAAATCCCTTCTGGCATACGGTGCACACATGTGGACGTTCGCCGGTGTGCGTCCGACGATGGCACTGGAGGTCAGAGGATCGGGGGAAGGCCATTGTGCAATAATCGCATTTGAAAGGCTTCTCCCCGGTATGGCGACGCATATGGATGATCAGGTTGAGGAGGAGCTGACCGCCTTGCCACAAAAGGCACACAGAAACCGTTTTGGTTCCTTAGGAGATGTGGGTCTATTCGAGACCTTTACTTTGTTAGAATCCTTTCCTTCTGGCCCATGGAACTTCTTTAAGTGCGCTGTGAGTCGATCCTTGCGATTGTACTTCCTTGTACAAAGACCACACTGGAATACCTGGTTCTCGGCTTTTGGTTCATCACCAGACGCCTCCTTAGATTCATCAAGCTCTTGATCCTCTACCTTTTCATGGTGCAACTCCATATGATGCAATAGGTTAGATTCCCACATGAACTTGTAGCCACAGCGTGCGCATGTGAACTGCTTTTCCCGGTTCTCACACTGCGTCTTTTTATGGTGAGAAATTATTTCGGGGCAGACGCTTCTAAAGATGCACCTGTTACAGCCGTCGGGGATCTTCTCTGTCCGGTGCATGGCCTGCTGGTGTTGATAGAGCTCGAATTTCCGCGAACACCTCAGTTGGCACATACCGCATGTGTAGAAATCAGGGGCACCCGGTGGTTTAGAATGTGTCCTAGCTACATCATCATCAGTCTCCGAGTCATCCAAATCCATCTCGTAACCCATCTGATTGGTAATCGAGTAGTTCTGAAGTGATGAAAAGTCATGGTGACTACCTGCAGGCATGGTTTCTAGATGCAAACGCAGGGCCGAGATGGTAGGAAAGCTCACACTGCACACGCGGCACTCCACGATTTTCCGACCTCCAGGATTCACGTAAGCATCCAGAATTGCCTCTGCATAAGGCAACTGGCCAACACTTATCCCATGACGCGCGATATGCTGTAGGAGATTGGCCCTGCGATAGAAGCGACGTGCACACCAACGGCACCGGAAGATGGTTGATTCCTGGCCGTGCATTAATTATGACGCGTGAGATCCTTCTGCATCTTAAAGCTGCGCGGGCACTTTTCGCACTTCAGATCACCATCGACTTGAGAAGCATCATCCTGGATTGGAATTTCGACATGCTGATGGAACAGGTTTATGTGGAGCTTAAGGTTCTCTTTCCAGCGGAAACGAAGCGGGCACTTGCGACACTGAAATAACTTCTGCGCATTGTGACAGACGGTTCTGGAGTGACGATCTAACAAAGATTCGTTAACAAATCTAGCTTGGCAAAGGGAGCATACAAGAAAGGCGTCCTCCCACTTGTGCTCCGCAAGCTGGTGGGCATACAACTGATACTTTCTTCTCACAACCGCGTTGCATAGATTACAGGCATAGCTTTGTGCTGGTTGAAGCTCCTCTTGCTCAGACTCAGTATCAGTTTCGCTGCTATCGAGATTCAGTTCTAGGCCAGCCTCATTTGTGATGAAATAAATCGATCCATTTCGAATTCTTTCTGCACATCAGCCATAATCCGTTCGGCAAGCTCGTTTCTTTCTAAGCAGTTTCCAATTCTGGATAAAAAGCCCTCGAGGCACTAGGAATATCTCTATCTTCGGAAAAACTTAATCCATATTGATGAGATCTCATGTGAGTCCTTAGATCACTGATCTTTGAGTGACGTGAGAGGCAGATCATGCACTGAATCTGCTTGCAACCATGGGGACGACTAAGCCGGGAAGCGCCAGTCCTTGGATAACGTTGGGGACGGGACGGTGCTCCTTAATTTGAACTGGTTCTCCCGCATGCACTTTAAGGTGGGATTTTAGGCCATCCTTGCGATGGAACCTGCGGTGGCAATGTGGACAGTCAAACTGGGCAGCGGATTGAGGTTGATGCAGTCGCTTATGACGGTTGAGATCTTTGTGCCAGATGAATACCTGAAAATTAAAAATTAGACGGTTAAGAAGATTATAATTAGTGGTAAAAGATGGCCCTTACCTTTTCGCATTCGTCACACTGCAACTTGGTGGCCCCATGCTCGTCATCATCATTTTTGCTATGGTGAGTCTTCAGATGTTTCTCATAGTTTGACTGCCACACGAATCGGATACTGCAACTCTGGCAGTGAAATCGAGAGTGTTTTTGGCGCAACGGTGCCTTCGATGCTGTTGCAGAAGGTCTTTGCTGACGAATCGAGCTTCACAATTTTCGCAGGGACAGGGAAGATCACTAATCCCATCGGCATGCACGGTCTTCTGGTGCTGCATCAGAGTCGTGAGTGTACTCGCAACCTCTCCGCATAGAAGACAGGTGTATGCTTGGTCTCCTCTTCGCTCTGCTCTGTTTCGGAATCAAAAAGATCCAGCTCTTGTCCACTTTCAGTGCAGATGTTGTAGTAGCGATCAAAGTCCTGGACCTCGAAATCCTCAGCTATACGAGCAGCCAGTCCGAGGTAGTGCAGTCCAATCCATCAGGATAAAAAGAGCTAAAGAAGGAGGAATTAAATTCCGGACTAATGCCATTTAAATCGTGTTGGTGAGTTATTAGGTGACCGCGAAGTTGCGCCAAACTGGGTAGCGCAGCATCGCACAAGGAGCACATTATCTTCTTGGGTACAGTCTTGTCCTCGAGGCGATGGGAGCATCCGTGGTTTTGCAGGTTTTCCGGCCACATAACTTTCCGGGACATTTACGGCAGCGATAGCGCTTTAATTTGCTGTGGCATTGGGTGCTTAAGTGCTCGTTGTAAAGTGTTAGGCACAGGAAACCAACCTTGCAGGAACTGCAACGCTGCCAAGGAAGCGATGAAGCGGATTCAGAGTGCTCCTCCAGTGTGTGCTTCATTATGCGATGTTTGCGAGTGAAGAACAAATTGCACACAAAGCAATGATATTTTGACTCTTTGTTTTCACATTCTTCATCGGAATCACCGAGTCCCAACTCATAACCGTGGAAATTCACAATACAGGCAAATTTCTCTGAGTGCCCTTCGGCTATATCAGCGCAGATCTGCCGCTTAATAGCGTCCAGGTCGCACGGAAAGCCGGGAAAGTGCTCCCTAACCACATCGCTATCCTTCCTCAAATTGGCCAAGCTCTCCACGTCCACATGAGTCTTGATGTGAAGTCGAAGTTCCTCCATTCGCTGGCAACTCAATCCACACAATTTGCATTCGATTTTCTTTAACCTGCCGGAACTGTATAGACGCTCAGCGAATCGCCATTCTTTTCCCGACTGGAGAGCCTTCCACTTGGCCTCGCGCTTCTTGTGACATCGAAGATGGAACATGTACTTGTCCTTCCGCAGGAATCCCTTGCCACAGGTATCGCACACGAACGAGGCCTGCTCGAAGTGGATCCTGGCATGGCGCTGCATGTCACGGTACCAGGAGAAAGTCTTCCCACAGACATCACAGGCATGGCGGCCATCGGTGGTCATGGACTGGCTCCTACCTGGACCGGGCGGTCGTCCTCGCCGCCGCTTGACGGGCGTCGGTTCGGGTTCAGATGGTTTAACACTGAATGGGAAAATGACTTTAGTTTTGCCATTAAAACTGAAAATGATACAAACTTGACTTACTCCTCATCTTCGCTTTCCACTGCCAGCTTCACTTTTCGAGAACTTCGTCGCAGATGATAGGTCTTCTTGTCCACCTCATCTCTATGGGGGAATTACAATATTATTCGAGTTTGGATTACAAAAGTGAAGTACACCTACTCATCACTTCCGCCGCGTCAAGAAAGTCCTCCTCGCTGGCACTTTCCGGCTGCCATTTGATGTCCATAGCCGCCGAGTCCACATCCACCTCGCACTTGTTGCCCTCATCGTCGAGGTCCACCTCGGTCTTTATGTTCTGCTCTTCGGGGATGTCGATGGGCATTTCATCCAGACATTCCCTAAAGCGAGCCAACAGCTCTCCATTGACCCGTTTGGCCTGCTCCACGAAGGCGTGGGCATTCTCCAATCTCGTCCAGCAATCGGTGCACAGATGCTGCGGCAGATTATCATCCGAGCTCCCAGCTGGCTCTGGAGATGGATAAGGTTAGTAATTCATTATCATCGGTTATAGCACTACATCCATTTGCGTGAGTTCCTGGAGCACATCATAGTAACTTTTGGAGGCGTCTCTGTCCAGGCAGGTGGACAAGGGCAGCAACTGGCCGTTTTGCAGCGCACAGGTGCGACAAATGTCCGGGGGAAGCATTTTTCTATATTACAGGCAAAAAACTCACTTTACACATCATATTTTATTAAATAACAAATAATAATTGCAAAAATCAAGGAAATGCAACAAGAGCCTTTTTAGTATGACCGTGGCTTGCAAACAGCTGAGTTCCACTAAAAACGCGCCTTTTGCAACACTTACCAATCAGCTGTTATTTTCAGTCCAGAAACTTTTTGCTGTTAAAATCTTTAGCAAAAACTTAAATAAATGTGTTAAAAGATGACGCGGACTTGCAGAATATGTGGCGGCGACGACGGTCGATACTGGATTGAGACGCCCGTGGAGAAGTACGCGGAGAAGACCTTCGGGCAGCTGCTGGTCGAGCTAACGCGCATCGAGGTGGGTCAATTGTCCTTTTGTCATCCAATTGCCGCCCGCATTGATATTAATTAGCCTTAAACGATCCCAAAAGGTGGCCATGGCACATCGGAGAAGTTCCCACAGTGGCTCTGCAGTGGGTGCGCTGACAAGCTGGAGAACGCCTACGACTTTGTGCTGCAGGCGCGCCAAACGCACGAGCTGTGGGTGCAGAAACTAGGGGACTCTGTGGACGGGACGATGAAAAAAGGGCACCGAGGCCTTGGAGTGCCTCCGCGAGACACCGATCCACCTGTTCGAAATAGAGGGCGTGACCATCAAGACCGAGGAACTGGATGCCACGCATCAAGTGGTCAAGGCTGATCCTCTCGTGCGCACGCGCTTCGTCAAGCGGAGCATCGTGCACTTCAGCGATTCGGATGACGACCAGGACGATGTACCCCTGCGCCAGCGCAAGATTACCTCCTCGCTCTGCGCCTCTGAGCCGGCGAAGCAGAATGTCTGTGAGCTGTGCAACAAGGCCTTCAGATATGTCACCAATCTGTATCGCCACAAGCAGAGAGATCATGGCGTTCTCGGAAAGAACGGGGAAGAGTAAGCTATATAGTCCTATTTGGAGTTAATCGTTAAAGTGCTTACTTTATGTTTCCTTACTTTAGCTATGAAGACGACTACTACAAGTGCGACCAGTGCGACAAGACCTACAAGTACGTGATGGCGCTGGTGAAGCACAAGCACAGCGAGCATGGAGCCAGTCTCCTGCCCTCCAAGACGTCCAGGCGAAAGTTACCCGGAAGGCCATCGACATTGCCCGAAGATGCCAGTCCATCTAGTCCAGCCTCCACCTCTGGAACCTCCACTCATCGCAGCAGAACCAACAACGACACCCTGGTGCACAGTATCATCAAGGCAGTGGAGTAAGATTATTGTAATTACTCATTATGCGGGTTGATCCTAGCCGGAAATCCTTTGTTTTGCTTAATATGTGTGCCATTTACTTTTTGCCCGCATGTTTGCTAGACCTTACTTAAAGATTTAATTAATCTCTTGTCCAGACTGTCGGATGAGGATGGCAACAGCAGCGGGGACAACTACTACAAGTGCGATCAGTGCAGCAAGTCCTACAAGTACATTGTCAGTTGATCAAGCACAAGCACAAGGAGCACTCTGACAAACAGTCCGACAAGCAGTCGGATTCCGAGGACGATCAGCCACTGGCCTCCACATCGGCCTCGGCAGTTGCATCACCCCCTAAGCCTTCGAGGATCAACCGAAGAGTCGATGGCTTTGACTACCACCGCTGCGAGCCGAATGGCGCCAAGGAAATCAAATGCATGATCTGCTTACGCCGGTTCACCAAACTGCGGGAGCTGAGGGATCACCTGCAGGCACATCCCACTGATTTCGGCTTCGAGGCGCATGGCGAGCCTATTGAGCGCATTGCGGAAGGATTTTTCAAGACTGCCGTGGAGTCCACTGCGGAGGGTTTGAAGCGGCGGATCTTTCGGGATCTCAGGATGGGCGTATATGGTCGCTACTATTCCATCACAAATCAAGCGCGCTACGAGATGACCCTGGACAGCTCGGATACGGACAGTGACGGCGATGGCGAATCGGATGTTGTCATTCGGCGAAGCTATTCCTGCGAGCTGTGCGACTCTCCGGAGGCTAGGTGGCCGCGCAAGTACCTGTTGCACCAGCATCACCGAATGAGCACACCTGGCTGGACGCGCCACATGTCTGCCAGCGCTGCGACTCGCGGTTTCTCAGTGCACAGCTGCTGGAGCACCACACCAGCCAGCTATGCCAAAACACTCTGAAGCGCTTCATGTGCGACAAGTGCCCCCAGCGATTCTTTTGGCGCCGGAATCTCCGCGCCCATCTCGTCGAGCACAAGAGCAAGGTGAGGAGCTGTACATATCAAAGGATAATTAGAAGTTGTCGTTCCCAAAGGACCTATTAGCAATTAATCATTTTAATTTTCTTTGTTCATTGTTTATGTTTACCGTTTTTACACCAGACATATAAATTAAATTAGATTTCCACAAAATCTGTAGCACTAAAAGACCACAAATTTATCTTTTTATTTACTTGATTATTTTTTTAAGGGGATACGTAATTTAAAATGTAAAATCAAAACAGAAATCGTTTTAATTTTATTTTATCCATTTCAGCAAGAGACCTACCCATGCGACCAATGCTCCCGTAGCTTCCAGGACAAGAGTGCAGTTACGAAGCACAAACTGATGATGCACCGGGATAGCAGCATGCAGCTCATCCCCTGCCGCTGGTGCACTCGCACCTTCTACCGCCCTGCCCTGTTGTACAAGCACTTGCAAAGGCATGGGTTCACTGGTCAGGATCTTCCTCTGGCTGAAACCCTGCTTGCGGATGCGTCAAAACCGGCTGGACCGAAGAGCATCCAGTGCAAAATGTGTGACATCCAGTTCATCAGCGTGGCGGATTTGCGCAGGCACATATCGATGCAGGGCCACAGCGATCAGCCATCGGCCTACATGATTAGCACTGCAACAGGTTTTGAGCTCCTGCTGGAGGATACGGATGACAGTGATGAGAAAGCACGGGCAGATCGTACACCTGCGACCTTTGTGATCTGAACTTCCGGCGACGTCGGGAAATGAGTGAGCACCAGTATTCGCTACACAGCTTCGACAAATACCACATTCCTGCGAGCATTGCATTTTTAAGACTGTGGATAAGGTAAGATTGCAATTCTTATTTTACAATTTTGTTTATTCGTTTAATTTATCTACTTTCAGCACATGCTGGATCAACACCTTCGCAGCCAGTGTATGAACACGGAGAAGAAGTTCGTCTGCTCGCGGTGTGGCTACAAGTTCATGTGGGAGGAGAACCTGACCCAGCACCTAGCCACCCAACATCCCAAGCAGCCCACCGTTCCAGAGCAGCAGCCTTCGCTGAGAAGGAAACGGCGCTTCCGCTACCAGTGTCCCATTGCTGGCGATCCTTTGTCGTGCAGCCCAGCCTGGAGAAGCACATCCGGGACATGCATGTGGCCAAGAAGAATCCGGGAAAGAAGTATCTCTGCTCGCTGTGCGGCCTGGAGTCCCTGACGCCCAACAAACTGAACATTCATATGCGGCGCCATATGGGCGAAAAGCCCTTCAAGTGCGATCTCTGTGACATGCGCTTTACGGTCCACTACGAGCTGAAGGTTCACCGCCGGAAACACACCGGTGAAAGACCCTACCAGTGCACCTTTTGCGCCAAGGACTTTGCACGACCGGACAAATTAAGGAGGCACGTCTTTATTCACAATGCCAAGTCATAAAGTAATTATTTTAAGGCTAATTGATAATGGACTCAATAAAGCTTAATTTAGAATGATTCCATAGGTTCCGTTAATTTATGAGTCTGATGCAAGATCATAACATATATATGTATTAGGCACGAAAATTTTAAAAATCATCCTACTTTGGTGATAAGTATTTCAAATTGTCTTTTAAGTGCAATATCCTCTCTTAAAAATTGAGCGTGTGTAAAATAAAGAATGACGTCAGACCTTTAAGAGAGAAATATAAAAAGCTTTTATTCGGAGAAACATTTTGTGGTCCAATTGGAACTTGGAAGGCATCGGTATCAGACGTTAGCGCATCTAAACAAAGTTAATATAATGACAGACCAAGCAACTCCGAAGTGGGTTAACAAAGAGCTATTCCATGGCTTGTTAGAACAGAATAATAAAAACTTCAAGGCTATACTAAAATTCGTTCCAACATCGGCAATTAGTAAAGGGGAGAATTATTTGACGATCGTGCTACGAATACAAATTGAAATGCAGCTGAACGGTGAGTAGGAATGCCGAGATGGTCTTGTTAAATAACTTACGATAAGATTCAGATGATAGCACCGAAGATATCAGCTACATACTGAAGATTCCCTTGGTTCCGGAAGGTGAGGAAAACGATTTTAAGGATATGTTCGATGCCGAACTAGACATGTACGATCATCTGATCCCAGAGCTGGAAGACCTGTATGCCAAAAACACTGCAATCTCACCGAAATTCAAGCCTGTGCATTTGAAGTTTCCAGGGAATTCGGTAAAAATCGATTACATTCTGTTGGAGGATCTGCGAAAAAAGGGATACAGGAATGCCGACAGAACTCAGGGCTTGGAACAATTTGAAGTGGAGGCAGCACTCAAGAAGTTGGCCCAGTGGCATGCGGCCTCTGCGAAAAGAGTCGTTGAACTGGGGGAGTACGAGAAGGGTATTCGCGAGAGTTACTTCACGGCCGAGCACCAGAAACTGCTGGATGAATTTAACATTAATTCTGTATGCCTTTCTTGGAGTGCATGCAGAAATATAATCTGGAACCAGGACAGCTGGTCTTAATAGTGAGTTTCAAAATATTAAATAACGATTATTATATAATATATTTTACATTTCAGAGCGACTACACATCCCATTTGACGGATTTAAATATAGAGTTCGGGAAAAACGATCCTATGGAGTTGAGTGTGCTAAACCATGGAGATTTTTGGTGCAACAATTTTATGTTCAAATATAAGGATGACTCTGAGGTGGAGGATGTTTGCTTTGTCGACTTTCAACTGCCTAAATTTGGTAACCAATGATTGTTAAAAAGAATACTTTTTTTAACGATGTTCATATTTAGGCACACCCGCCCAGGATCTATTTTGCATGCTGATGACGTCTCCCAAATTTTCGATAAAGCTGGATAATTTGATCACTTCATAGAGTATTATCACCAGCAGCTTGTCGATCATCTAAGTCTGCTCAACTACAATCGGAATGCTCCCACACTAGCTCAATTTCACACCCATCTGTACAGATACAGTCTCTGGGGTAAGAACCTCTATTCAAGCGTTTATCAGTGTGATTCTAAATGCAAGACTCTCGTAATTTCAGCTTTTATTGCGCTCAGCGAATGCTACCTATAGTGCTGCTCCCGCCCGATGTCGATTCAAATATAGGCAATGTTATGGGAAACTCGGAGGAGGCGATAGCATTCAAGCGTAAGATGTTTCTTCTGCCGGCTTACGTGGATCAGATAAAAGTCATTTTACCTTGGCTTATTAACCGGGGTTATATAAGATAAACAGAATGTAATGATAAACATGTTCTTAACAAGTAATAAAAGTATTATAATAAATAATCAGTTAATCACAATCTGAAAAATGTAAATAATAAAGGGCTGGAAAAACATTGTATAATATTAGAAATTTGTACAAAATATTTTTGTAATTTTATTAATGCGTATTATCATTATAAAAATGTAAATAGTTGCTTGTAAAACGTGTTGCCTATATGATAATGGGCAATGAGGCTCGATTTGGGGGGTTACTACAAAAATGGCCCGATGTGAAGTAAACAAAAGACAAACGCTTTCCGCTACCAAAATATTTGAATGTTATTAGCAGAGCTTTTGAGAGAAGATCGAGAGAAACCTCCCAAAAGCTCCTCACTGATATAATAATATCTAATTCTCAGTTTTCGCCAAAAACCGTCAACGAGGCGTATACGTGTTCAGTGCATTTTAATAATAATTATTCCGATTATCTACAATGGCTGCTAGTAAAATACCCGATTGGGTCAATGCAGATCTTTTTGAGGATGTTCTCAAATCCACTGTGGAGGGTACTCAAAAGTCAGGAATTTTAAGGCGGAAAGTGGTTCCGCTGCGGGTGACAACTACGCCACCATAATGCTTCGAGTAACATCGAAGTAGAGCTGCAAGGTATTTTGGGGGATAGTTTCGGGGAGCTTTATTGATTGCGAAAATCTGCCCTACAGATGGTTCAATAAACCAGGTGTCTTACATGGTAAAGCTGCCACATCAGCTGGAGGTGTACAAGGAAATGATGAAGCACACCAATATCTTCGAAATCGAGCGCACCATGTACAATGAGGTTGTTCCCGAGATGGAGGCACTTTACAAGGCAGCGGGAGTGGAGGTAACTTTTGGAGCCAAGAGCTACGATCTTAAGAATGCCAAAAGCGAATACATAGCTCTGGAGGATCTGTGCATAAAAGGTTTCAAAAACGCTAATCGTCTCGAGGGACTCGATCAAGCCACACGGAAAGAGTTCTCCGGAAGTTGGCCCATGGCATGCTGCACCGCCGTGAGAGTGGCTACCAAGGGCCATACCCGGAAATTGTTCTGAAGGGATTCTTCAAGGAAGAAAACAAGCCGTTGATGAATGAAATGATGAATGGCATGGGACAGATATTCCTCAATGCTGTGCCACCTACGAAGGTAACGAGGCGTACATAGACAAAGTGGTAAGTTGATTGCAACTTCAAAATACATTTGTTATATAGATTACTTATCCAAACCCATTTAGAAAGCTTAAAGCCAGTGGTAATAGATGAAATGTTCAAGTTGGGGGAAGTCGATCCTAACGATTTTAATGTTTTGAACCACGGTGATTCCTGGTCAAATAACATTATGTTCCAGTACGATGAATTCGGAAAAATCAAGGAGGTCTATATGGTGGACTATCAGGTCTCAAAGTACGGATCTGTTGCCCAGGATTGCTCTACTTCCTAATTTCTTCCACCAAGCTGGAAGACAAGTTAAGCAAATTCGATTACTATGTTAAGGTGTACCATGATAATCTGGTGGAGCACCTAAGAATACTGAAATATTCCAAGCCACTGCCCAGCCTGCGAGACATTCACAAGGTGTTATTTCGATATGGCCTTTTTGGTATGTATTTCGTAGATTTGCTGTCAAGAGCTTATAATAACATTAAATACCATTTCCAGCATACTCCGTGGCCACAGGGGTGATGGCAGCTGTTCTTGTTGATCCAACAGAAAGCGCCAGTTTTGAGAACTTTATTGGCGACTCAGCCGAAGGAGCGGACTTCCAGATGCAAATGTACAATAATCCCGCTACCGAAAACACATTCAGGTTATCCTACCCTGGCTGCTTAATCGCGGTGCTTGGATGTTAATAGGAAATTGCCTACTTATATTGCGATAAGATGCTAAAACTCGCTTTCTCTAAATCATTCCGCTTGAGAGTATTAAACTAAATAAAATAAAACAAATCACATATAGCTGCCTTTCATAGTTAGGTTTCTACACTTATTGAAATGATATGGGGAAAAAAAATCTTATTACATTAATGGCCACATAATTTTAAAAAATATTTTTTTTGTGAAAAATAACTTTGATAAAAACAATTATTAATTAACTAATTAAATAAAGAGTAATGTTTGGGCAATTTACTTCCTTTTTCATCTTATGATGGATCTTGAAAAAGGCCCAATATAATACAAATTTGATCAAGTCGCGAAATAAACAATAGAATCATTAAAGTGGAATTAGAAAAGCTTGCTCGGAAAACAGAGAAAAAGCCCGCTTGTTTTACGAACTCAATTATAAAAGCTTGCCAACAGATATAAAACTACTGATCCTCCCTGACTGGCCTCAGTCCACTTATTCCGTCACAACTAGGCGTATACGTGTTATAGAAAAGCAAATAACGAGTATCTGTAATGGCGACCAGTAAAATTCCTGAGTGGATAACTGCAGAATTGTTCGAAGATGTACTCAAGGCGAATGTGGAGGGCTACTCAAAAGTCAAGACCTTCAAGGCGGACATAGGATCTGCGGCAGGTGAAAACTATGCCACTATTATGCTGCGAGTTAACATCGATGTTGAGCTACAGGGTAAGTCAGTGGGGTTAAAGTCCGAGAAAAATGGCTGATATCCACCCCCAGATGGCAAAACGAAACCGGTTTCATACATGGTAAAATTGCCCCACCAACTGGAGGTGTACCAGGAGATGATGAAGCGAACGAACATCTTTGACATCGAGCGCTCAATGTACAATGAGGTTGTTCCTGAGATGGCTGCTCTTTATAAGGAAGTGGGTGGATATCACTTTTGGGCCAAGAGCTACGATCTTAAGAATGCCAAGACTGACTATGTGGCGTTGGAGGATCTAGGAATAAAGGGATTTAAGAATGCCAAAGGCTGGAAGGACTCGATCAAACTCACACGGAGAGAGTGCTCCTAAAGTTAGCCCAATGGCATGCTGCATCTGCCGTGCGAGTGGCCACCAAAGGACCTTATCCTGACGTCCTTGTGCAGGGCTTTTTAAAGAGGACACCCGTCCAATGATGACTGAAATGATGAAAGGAATGGGCGCGAATTTTGTAAAAAGCTGTGTTCCTACGAAGGTTACGAAATCTTTATAGACAAAGTGGTAAGTAGTAAGTACTTGAAATGCCCAATAGATATCGTAATGCTTTTATTTGTTCTTGTCTACTAGAAAGCCCTGCAGCCTGTTTTCGTCGATAAGCTTTTCGAGTTTGGTAAGGTGGACCCCACAGAATTTAATGTACTGAACCACGGGGATTCCTGGTCGAATAATATTATGTTCCAGTATGATGCATTTGGAAAAATTAAGGAGGTGTATATGGTCGATTATCAGATTCCTAAATATGGTACTGTGGCCAGGACCTCCTATACTTCTTGCTCTCGTCTACAAAGTTGGAGATAAGCTCACAAAATTCGATTACTATATTAAGGTTTACCATGAGTACCTGGTTGAGCACCTGAAGATACTGAAATACTCAAACCCATTCCCAGCCTGAGAGACATTCATTTGGCGCTTTTCAAATACGGATTTTTCGGTAAGTAGTTACGGGGTTTCAATGCTACAACATACCATAAAATTGTGAAATTCCTATCATATCCACTAGGCTACTCCGTAGTCACTGGTGTCATGGCCGCCGTTCTTTTGATCCCACGGACTCTGCCAGTTTTGAGAACTTTATGGGCGATACTGAAGCGGGAGTGGACTTCCAGATGCAGCTTTATAACAGTCCCCGGTACCGCAAACACATCCAAGCGATTATGCCCTGGCTACTAAATCGTGGCTCTTTGGATATATAGAACACCGAACTAAATAAATTCCAATTTTTAAATGAACAATCTAAATTGATTAAGAATAAAGTGCAACCCCATGATAGTCTTATCTCCATTTATGTGCGATAATGGCAACGAGTACTAAGAACGTAAAACTTTGAACAATAAACGAAATTAATCATTTAGCAAAAGCACCGTGATAAAGTGTATTTTTATAGAGAAAGCTGATATGATAACGACATAGGGGGTAAGCAACCTGAGTCATTAAACAAGATCGTAGATAGGTAAAAGAATATGCCTTATATGGGCATAAACAAATAACCGTAGCAAAACAAAACGAAAGACGGCCAAAAGCAACTTGCAGCTTTTATACAAAAAGCTTACGCCTGAAATGCGTAGATAAGTAGAATGAGTGTCATAAAACGTATTCCACATAAGGTAGCAAGCGAAAAAGGTAGCAAAACAAATCCGAAAATAAAGGCCCAAAGCGTATCTTCATTAGTTGTCTCTATATTTTGTTTACTACAAAAAAAAAAAAACAATTTATAATAGCGTTCAACAAGTGGCTTTTATTATTTTCTAAAAAACTGCGATGTCTGTCTTATGGAAGGGTTTAGCCAAACTAATACAATACAAATCCGGGTTCAAAGGTGTGAATAAGTGCATTGTCATACTGCACATAGGAGTTAAGGAGCAATTAAAAGTGTATGCGGGGATCGAGATAATGTTTATCTCTCCCACCCCAGATCTAAATCAACCGCATTTAAATGAAGATACCCGTAACGCAAGTTCTCAGTAAGTGATTTCAAGTCCCGTAGATCTTCCAAAAATGCCGCCGCAGACGAAGGACGAAGAGATTTCCCAGAGGGAAGTCCAAATTCCGGACTGGGTGAAACCGGAAGCATTTCAGGATCTACTTAAAAATGAAGTCAAGGATTACAAAGAAACTAAAGCTCTGAGAGCCAAAGCAGGAGTCGCTGCTGGCGAGAACTATGCCACCATAATGCTCAGAGTAGAACTGGATGTTGAGACAAAAGGTTAGTTCTTTTTTCTGGAATTAAATAAGTTATCCACAAAAAAACATTTTTACAGACAAGTCGAAAGTTACCAAAGCATTATGTTGAAAACACCCCACAATTCTGAGGCTTTTCGCAGACTTCTTGATAAAACAAACATCTTTGATGTGGAGCGTGGAATGTATCTAGAAGTTGTTCCTGAATTGGAGCAACTTTATCGCGATGTGGGTTGGAGATTAAGTTTGGAGCAGAAGCCTACGAGATAAAAACCAACGAAAACTATGTCTGCTGGAGGATCTAAGGCCTCGAGGATTCAAAAATTCTGATCGCTCAAGGATTAGACCAGGTTCATACTGAAAATGTGCTGAGGAAATTCGCCCAATGGCATGCAGCTTCTGCAGTTCGCGTCGACCTCAAGGACCGTACAACGAAAAGTATACAGAAGGTCTTTTTAAATCGGATGAAATTTTGGATGCTTTTTGCAATCGCAGTGCTAAAAAATTGATACAAAATATCGATTAGTTAAAGGACATGAGGCTTACATTAAGGATTTGGTAGGCTAACATTTACTTTAGTACCTTTACATAGATCTGTTTTTATCATCCGATCCTTTTCGACAGCACAGCGTCTCAGAAAAGTTATATGATGTGGTAAATGATCTGAGGGTGCCAAAACCAGACGAATTCAATACCCTGAACCACGGGGATGGCTGGTCTAATAACATTATGTTCCAGTACAACGACAAGAACGAGATATTAAATACTTATTTCGTTGACCTGCAAATCCCCAAATGGGGAACAGTTGCTCAGGACTTGTATTACTTTCTGATTTCGTCAACTAGCCTGGACATTAAAACATTGAAGTTCGATTATTTCATTTGGTTCTACCACTCGGAATTGGTCAAGCATCTAAAAATGTTGAACTACTCAAAGACATTTCCTACCTTAAGGAGTATTCGCGATGCTCTGAACAAATATAGTGGATGGGGTAAGTAGTCGTATCTTAATTAAAAGCTTACATTTTTATAAGCAACCATATTACAGCCTTCATCTGCTCGGCATGCGTAATGGGATTCGTGCTTCTAGATCCCACAGAGGAAGCTGACTTCGATAAAATTATATCAACGAAAGACTCCAGCTTTACAAATTCAATTTATACTAACCCCAGATACCGCAGGCATATGGAAATCTTATTACCATGGCTGCAACACCAAGGGGCCTTAGAGTAGATTGAAAATGTTGCCTACAAATACCACACCAATTTATTTTCCTATTCAAAAATGTAATCTTTTATAATAAAATAAAAACAATTGAAATATATTTGTTTCGGCAATTAATATGACTATATGTATATGCAGCTATCAGCCTAATTAAAACAGCATTGTTTAAATTCCTTGAAAGATAACGTTTATACTTATTATTTTGGCTGGTACCCACCCTGCTCTTAAATTTATATTATCGTTGAATTACATAACTTTTTATTTTCCCTAATCAACATGGATATATGTGTATATGCAGCTATCAGCTTAATTAAAAGATAAGATAGATGCATTAAATCACTTGAAAGATAACGTTTGTGATTAATATTCCTATCTATATTTATACCAAATTGACATTGTTTTAATATATACTTTTATTCTGATACATACTTACCTTGCTTTTAAAATATATATTATCTTGTATTACTTAACTTATATGACCAGAATTCAAAGAATCTAATCTGTGGGGGGGATTGTATTAATAATTCCAGACGCATTCACCTGGCATAGCTGTAATAGGCTGCCTTGTCAGTTTTGCACCCAAGAATTTAAAACAGTTTGCTGATTGTTAGTGAGAGATAAGGTTTATCGCTCACATTGTCATCAAGTTTCCTCGTCAGTATTTAAAAGATGCGCATAGTACTAAAAGCTTCCAGTCAGTGCCCTGAAGTCATCGTGATCTTTTCAAAATGTCATCGCAAACAAAGGACGAAGATGTTAGCCAAAGGGAGGTCGTCATTCCGGATTGGGTTAAGCCGGAAGCCTTCGAGCATCTGCTTAAAAGAAAGGTCAAGGATTATAAGGAGACGAAGTCCATGAGGGCTAAAGCAGGAGTTGCTGCCGGCGAGAACTACGCCACTATAATGCTTAGAATAGAGCTCGATGTGGAGAAGGAAGGTTTGTAATTGTATCTACAATTGATTCTTTCTAATATATAAATCCACTAGATAAATCCCAGACAACTAAGGCATTCATGCTAAAGACTCCCCATCAGTCTGAGCTGTATCGTAAAATGATAAAAAAGACAGATATTTTTGATGTGGAGCGTGGAATGTATTTGGAAGTAGTTCCCGAACTGGAACAACTTTATCGCGATGTGGGTCTGGAGGTGAAGTTTGGAGCAGAGGCTTACGAGATAGAAGCCACTGATTACTATGTCCTTCTAGAGGACCTTCGCCCACGTGGCTTTAGGAACATAAATCGTCTCGAAGGCATGGATCAGGCTCATACAGAGAGTGTACTGAAGAAATTCGCCCAGTGGCATGCGGCATCTGCCGTTAGAGTGGAAACGAAGGGACCATACGAGGAGAAGTACACGAAGGGTTTTTTAAAGAACGAGGAAATCGTGGATGCGTTTTGTACTCGTAGCTTGAAAATATTTATGGATAACATCGAGCTGTTTAAAGACTACGAGACTTATCTAAAGGATTTGGTGTGTAAACTTATCTCAAGATTTCCATATTTCTGTTTCTTATCTTTTATTATTCGCTGCAGCAAATCGCCTGTGCCAAGACATTGGATATTGTGGACAGCCTAAACAATCCCGAACCTGATGAGTTCAAAGTGTTGAATCATGGCGATGGTTGGTCTAATAACATTATGTTCCAGTACAATGAGAACAACGAATACAGGACACCTATTTCGTCGATCTTCAAATCCCCAAGTGGGGATCTGTGGCGCAGGATTTGTACTACTTCTTAATGTCTTCTACAAGTTTAGATGTGAAAACATCAAAATTTGACTACTTCATTTGGTATTACCACTTGGAATTGGTTAAGCACCTAAACTACTGAATTACTCAAAAGAACTGCCCACTTTAAGGAGTATTAATGATGCCCTCAACAAATATAGTGGATGGGGTAAGTGGTCACTGATCAGATATAAACTAATGCGATCAGATCTCATAAATATGTAAATTTTTCAGGATTCATCTGCGCCGGAACTATTATGGCGTATGTTCTGCTGGATCCCGTGGAAGGTGCTGATGTCGAAAAAGTTCTTGGTGATGACGACTCCGGCTTTAAAAAATCACTCTACGAAAACCCAAGATTTCAAAAACATATGGAAGTGCTATTGCCATGGCTCCAACATCGTGGGGCTATGGAATAAAAATTTAAATCTTCCAACTTATGTATACTTTAAGACATAACATTAATAGTTAATAATTAATATACTTGTCCTTTACATTTAAATTCAATACAATTGGTAAGCTATATTATTTAGCCTATAATATCTTTACCTTCATTTCATTAAACTGATTATTAATTTTTTGAATTAATTTGATTTCTGTATACCTACATATAAAGAAAACCAGTCAGGTCCAAATAAGCCTTTTTATATACGCAGTACTTTCCGGCATTTGTTTTGGTCTACACATATGTACGAATATGTATGTATCACTCGGAATCAAGTTGTTTAGAGAGCTCTCTTTTGCCGGGACTCTCTGTTTGGTTTGGCTCAAGCTTTTTGAGCTTTCCGATCGGCCTTTGTTTTTGAACACATTATAGAACAAAGAGATAAAGGGAATATAACTTTGTGCTCTCATATTCTAACACCACCAGCCGGCAAACAAAGTTTAGTTTATTAACAATGTCGGAGGAATCAGGAACAGTTCCAGTGCCCTCCTGGCTGAAGGCCGAGCTATTTGAAAAATTGCTAAATGAACATTTTGGCGATAAGTATATAGGAATCAAGAGCTTCAAGCCGGTGGCTGGTCTCAAGCCTGGAGAAAATTACTCCTCCATTATGCTACGCCTCCACTTCGAAGTCGAACTGAGTGGTAAGTGTGAGTCATTGCCAAGGAAAACTATGTAAATAACATCGAAGATTTCATCATCAGATCACACCACCGAAAATGTGAGCTATATGCTGAAGACCCCACACGACTTTGAGTTGTACCGCGAAATCCTGAAGAAGAACAACATGTTTGTGGTCGAACGGGATGTTTTCCTGCAAGTAATTCCCGAGCTGGAGAATATGTACAAGGACGCCGGCTTGGAGGTCAAGTTTGGGGCCAAGGCCTATGAAATAGATTCCCCCGATGAGTATGTCCTATTGCAGGACCTTAGACCATTCGGGTTCAAGAACGTCGATCGGCTGGAGGGTCTTGACATGGCCCACACCAAGAGTGTTTTGAAGAAGATGGCCCAGTGGCATGCGGCCTCGGCCAACAGGCTTCATCTGAAGGGTCCGTACACCCAGCACTACTTGCAACCCACCTATACCGATAGCATGAAGGATAACATCGAACAGGTGGCCGAGACTTTGGGAAAGTACTTCCTCAAGTGCCTTCCTCTTTACGAGGGCTACGAAGAGTATAGCGAGGCGGTGGTAAGAAATATCTCAATAAATGCTCATAGCTTATTAAAATACTTTTGTTTCCTTGCCTTTGCAGCACAAGATTCAACCCAAAATAGTGGATCTAATGTATGCGATGAACACGCCCGATCCGAAGGATTTCAATGCCCTGAACCACGGAGATTGCTGGACGAACAACATTATGTTTAGGTATGAGGGAGAGTGCCCGAACCCGCCGAGACCTATTTTGTTGACCTCCAGCTGCCCAGGGTAACCAGCGTGGCTTACGATCTGATGTACTTCCTCCTGGGATCGACGAAATTCGAAATACAATTGAGTCAGTTCGATTACTTTATCAAGTACTATCACGATCAGCTGGTCGAGCACTTGCGATTGCTGAAGTACCCCGAAGCCAAGACCCCCTCGTTGCGATTCCTACACACTCAGCTGTTGAAATATGGACGAGTTGGTAAGGCGAAAAGCTCTCTCTGGAAAGCTGTTAGTAATAATGGTTGCTTTTCAATCGTAGGATATCACACTGCCCTGATGCTCTGCCCACCTGTGCTACTCGACCGAACCGACGAAGCCAATTTGTCCGATTTCGTCACCGAATCGGATAATGGCGATGGTCTCAAGATGGCAATGTATTCCAATTCCCGATACAAGAAGCATGTTAGCGCCATTCTCACGTGGCTAAACAATCGGGGGCCTTTCAGCTCTAACTGAATTCGTAGCAGACCAGATGCATTGAAGTATTACGTTTTCATGGAGGGCTTCGATTACATGACAGCTATATAACTCTTTGAAACCACTTAATAATTGTAAAAAAATTAGAAATAATCATATTATCTAACATCAAACAAGCCATTTGTACCGCTCTAAAAAATATAATTGAACATGACATTTATAAATGTAAAAGTGTTGTTCTACAATTATGTAAATAGAGGGATAATTGGATGAATGACAAATGAAATTTTAAAAGCTGCTTCGATGAACATCCAATTTTAATGTTACACACATGTAGCAAAAGTATAGAAAATATATTTTTGATCTTCCAAATTTATTGCGGCCTGCATTGGATCCCCAAAAATATACAAATGTATTCGGAAACGTCTTCTTACCAATTGAAAATAACTTGCCCATTAATGGCCATTCACATTGAATCGAAAAGCTCCATTGTGCCTTGTTTATACTTAGAAGCTTTACTAAATATTCTAATAATTATTTATTAAGTGTGTGGCGCTTGTGCAGAAATCACAGGGGTATATGTCTATATCTATCTACCCGTCACATGTCACGCCCGCAAACAGCAATTAATGAGGAATCACGAAATAATTAGAGCGAATGGCGAGCCCAAAGAGGAATATGGGGGCGCGATAAAGAAGTCGATTCAGAAGTGGAAACAAGAAACAGTTTTCGTTATCAATCAAACAATTGACGGCGTTTGCCTCCATATCATATATCACTTACCTCTCGCTCTGGCACACTATCGCGCTCCCGCTCTCGCCACCGGCGATTGCCACTCTTTTTGCCGGTTTTGGCGAACTGAATTACAAAATAAACTTCAATCGAATGCATGCGATAAGGAATTTCTTCGCCCATAGCCAAATCGGGGCAATAACGCTGCTCCCGACCATCGCGACTCGTATTTCCCACTCGACAGTTGACCGGGCTGCAGTCGATCTAATAGAACGCTCGTTACCTATTAAGGAAAAAGGTTTGCTACCGATGTGTACTTCCCCAGTGACATATTCCCTGATTTCACGGATCCAATCTCGTAGATTTGGCAATTACAAATGTAGAAACCTATAAAGCCATAGCTCAAAAGGGGCCAACATCTAGTGTTCCAAGTTGAATAGTGGTGAAAGTGGCGTTTTAGAGTGAAACTAGTTAACAAACCTATGAAACTGAATAATAATAATTTAAAGTGAAGTTTTGTACCCCCATGCCCATATTTGATCCTGAAGAGGTAGGACAACTCAATTTGTATGTCGTAATGCACATGAACTCACGCAGGTGTTTCAGTACCTGACATGTGACCTGATTTATGATTTTTGCTCATTAAATAGCGATAACTCTGATAATTGCCTAATCAATGAAAGCCTCACAAAAGTTCGGTAATTACCGGCATTCGAATAAGTTGAATTTTTTAATCACATATGCCCAACTATATTGATGATGATTTGCCTGAAATTATCTACAGGAAGAATGTATTTGCTACGGAATTGGTAGTAGGGTAAGCTACACTATAATAACTATACAGAAAACTCTAGATTATCAGGAAGTCCACCAATTATCTTCAAGTATTTCAGAAAACACTTTAACGAGGCATTAGCAATTCTGTTTACTTACTATGTTTAGTTGTTTGTGTTGTATATTAACAATGCCTTTTTTTAGAAAAAGTCAGAGAAAATGTATTCGATTTGATGGTCCTTCATATGTAGATGAATATTTTTACTGCAGCAATTAGAGTACTTGAACGTTTTGCTAATAATTCGCCAAACCCTTAGACCCCTTCTTCAAGATAAGTTGTTTGGCATCAGATGATGCAATTCCTTAAAATACACTCAGTTATTAAAGAACCTTTATGGGATGGGATGGGCCAAGAGTAGAGCATTTTATTGTTTAAATATCCCGCGCCATCATCAAAAAACGCAGTGGCGCCACCTATGTTTGACAATGGTCTAACAATCGTTATGTATACGACCTGTTCGCCGTGTTAGCATTAGAGTAAAGGCTTGAATCGTTGTTATCAGCTCGTTGTTTGTGTTTACAAAACATTTTAAATCATAGAAATAAATGGCGGTCTTTTATGGTAGATTCAACATGACTGAGGCTACTAAATCGAATGGAACCCTTGAGGTGCCAGCCGAAAACCTGCCAAAATGGCTGCCAAAAATCACCCTGGAAAAGGCTGTTCAGGCCCAGATAGGGGACTTCGAGAAGATCATATCGGTTACCCCCATAAAGGGCAGCAGCGAGGGCGAGAACTATTCATCCCAGTTCCTGCGACTGTTGGTAGAAGTGGAGCTGATAGGTGAGTTAAGATAAATTCTAAGCCCACCAATTGCATTAAATAGATAATGGTTATTTCTAACAGATCACAGTACCAAGAGCCTTTCCTTTGTTCTGAAGGCCCAGCATGATAATGAGGTTATGGCCGCCATTCTGTCCAGGTTGAAGCTCTTCCAAAAGGAGGAAGTGATGTACCACAGCATTCTGCCCAAATTCGAGAAGCTCTACGCGGATGCCGGCAAGCCGATTCAGTTTGCTCCTCAGGCCTTCAAGGTGGATCGCGACCTTGGAGTGGACTACATTCTGCTGGAGGATCTGCACCGCAAGAACTTCAAGAACGCCAATCGCCTGACTGGCCTGGACTTGGTTCACATGCAAAGGTCCTCGAGAAACTAGCCGCCTTCCATGCGGCATCCGCCTGCTACGTGGAGCACCACGGACTCTTTGGGGAGGAGTTCACGGTGGGAGTGTTCAGTGAGGCCAACCGCCAGCTGCTGCAGGAGTTCAATGCCTCCGGTGCCTTTTTGGCCCAGCTCAAGAAGTGGAAGAATGCCCAGAAGATCTACGAGAAGTTGGTGAGTATCTTTTGATAGGAATCCATGGGTTTAGGGAAGTAACCCTTTCTTCATTTTGATTTTTATCAGGCTGATAGCGACGACTATTTGGTAGATCGCCTGCTGCAGGATCAACAGTACAATGCCAGGGAATTCAATGTGCTCAACCATGGAGACTGTTGGGCCAATAACATAATGTTCCAGCATGATGCCTTTGGAACCATTAAAGAGACCCTGTTCGTGGACTTTCAAGTGGGAAAGTACGGAAGTCCAGTAAGAATTACTTATTTATTAAAAAAAAAAACTATATTTATATCTTAAATTTCCTTCTTTTAGGCCAATGATCTGTACTACCTGATCTTGTCTTCGGCTGCCCCCGAACTGAAGACCGCCAAGTTCGACTACTTGGTGCGCTACTATTTCGATAATCTGATCGAGAATCTAAAGCTGCTGCAATACCACCGACCACTGCCCAAGTTGAAGAACCTGCATGCAGCCCTTTTCCGCAACGGATTGGCTGGTGAGTATTGAAACATCAACTGTATTATATCATAATCTTAACTCCTCATTCGACAGCTTATATGGTGGTGTCCAAGGTGCTGCCCGTTGTCATGCTGGACAAGACCAACAACGCCAATCTGGAAAGCTACATGAGCGACGAGTCCAAAATGAAGAACGCCATGTTCACCAACCCGAAATATGTCCAGGTGATGACGGAGGTGCTGCCATGGTTGGACAACCGCGGGTTGCTCGACTGGAAGTGATTTCCCCCCAAATGACATAATGATGGATTCGTACTATAATAATGCCTATATAATGGTGCCACCTACAAATTGCTTTGGAAGGTTAATAAATGCTAATTATATTCAAAATAACCTTTGACTGTCAATTAAATATTAAATTGGCTTGTCATGCAGCATATATTAATAACTTTAATTTTAGCAGCAGCTTCCTTTAGAAATTTCACTCAATAGTTATACTCTGTTAACTACAAAATTTCTGGGGTAAAAATTTTACAAGTGTTTTTAAAGCGATGAAAGTACCGAAAACTCCCGATTGGGTCTCCACGCTGTCCCTGAATCAGGCGGTTCAGTCCATCCTGGGGGATGGTGACCACATCCTGACGGTAATTCCAAGCGTCCACCTCATCCAGTTCCGTAACTGCACGGTCCATCTTCCCATCCGAGTGAAGGTCCAGTTACCAGACTTCACGGTAAAGAAGTTATCCTTTGTGCTGAAGGCCCCACACGGCAGCGACTTCCAGGCCAGGTTGATGAGCCAGCTGAAGCTGTTCCTCCGAGAACAACAGGTATACCACAATGTCCTGCCCAAGTTGGAGGAGCTGTACAGGGAGGTGGGCAAGGAGATAACCTTTGGCCCGAGGGCCTTTAAGCTGGACCACAGCATCGGTGTCCAGTACATCCTGCTGGAGGATCTCAAGACCCGGGGATTCAGAAATGTGGTGCGACAGGAGGGGTTCAATGAAGAGTGCCTGAAGCAAGTGCTCAAGAAGCTGGCCCAACTACATGCCGCCTCCGTCGTCTTTGTGGAAAAGCATGGAGCTTTCAGCAGCCTTTTACCAAAGGAGTCTATACTAAAGGCAATCGATCCGTCCTCCGGGAGCTAAACGATCCGGACATCTTCCTTTCGCAGCTGCGACGATGGCGCATGGGCGACCATTTCCACAAGCGATTCGTGGAGAAGGAGCAAGATCTCGTAGATAGGCTACTGGAGCTCCACGTCCCCGATCCCAAACAATTCAATGTCCTAAATCACTGCGACTGCTGGGTGAATAATGTAATGTTTAAATTTGACGACATCAGTCAAGTTGAAGAAACCGCCCTGCTCGATTTCCAGGTGGTCAAATATGGATCTCCGGTGGGTATTTTTTAAAATTATTATATATAATTTATATATTTGTTCTATTTATAATAAAATCTATTTTCAGGCCATTGATCTTTACTACACCATCCTGTCATCCGCTGAGAAGGACATTAAGTTAAACCAGTTTGATGAATTGGTACAGTATTACTTCTACCATTTGCTGGATAATCTCAAAGTTCTGAATGTCAAGTCACTTTGCCGCAACTAAAGGATATTCGCGATTCCCTCAGTAGGAACGGCCTGGCAGGTGGGTATACGGAGCCCTATTAACTAAAGTTAATTTTATCAATGGGGTTGATTCCAGCCTATGTGGTGGTCACTCGCGCTCTGCCCATTGCGATGATGAATCAGTTTGAGGACGAGGTCAACGAACGATATGCCTCCAAAATGAAGTGTGCCATGTTCACCAACCGAAAATACATCCAGGCGATGAAGGAGATCCTGCCCTGGATGGAGGAACGATTCCTGCTCAATTAGGACTAAATTAATTGAAAATATATTGAAAACTAGAACATAATAAATTAATTGGTTTATACCAATTCATGATAAGATTTATTGAATGGAAGTGGCGTCCATTGGGTATCTATAATTTCAAGAACAATGTCTTTATTGTGTTATAGCCAAGTGCCACCTTATCAATACTGTTTAGACTGATTTCCTTTTTTAGCCAGTCATGGCGCTGCGCTTTTTTTACACATTATTTCGAATGATCCGCATTGTTTTACGTTTGCTATTGATTGCGACATAATCGCTGACGACAAACTAACTTTAATTGATCCTCAATATAAATTGATATTTATTATCAGGCCACCACGGGCACAAGAAAATTATCATGGCACACTCCCCGAACTTGGACGAGCCTTAATTATTCCGATTCGGGATGACGGGTCTGGTTCAATTAACATATTTCAGTTAACCGCATAGTATGAGTGAACATGTGAATATGTACCGGAAAATGGGAAGTGACAATAAACAGCACTGTGCGGAATTTTAATTGATTTGTTGGACAACAATTGCCTACTTCCATTTCAACATCAGTTCTACACATACTAAAACATTCATCTGTGTAATTAATTTACTGGTTGTTTCTACTTTTAGTACTTCTAAGCAGCTGGCAGAAAAATAAAGTAGCCTCCTTGACGTTTGTTTAATAAATTTAAAGGATTTAAAGTAGAACAAATAATAATAAATAATATAAATAATTTTAGAGGCATGATGAAATGGGATACAAATTTCTGGAAATGTATCCAAAGTTCAAAGTTCTCGATTATGAATGAAATTTAGCATACCCATGGGAAAGACTTTCATTTAAACGACATATACTTTGCGATAAGATAAGTGAAAAGGTTAGTTGCTTAGAAGTGCCCACATAAAACAATAACGTAACTTACAAATGCCTTTACATGGGTCAACGATGATTTCTTTTACGGCAACGTTTATCCAGAGATATTGGAATTGATTACATGGATCTATTATTACCTTTGTTCTAAATCACATATGGGTCCGCCTAGACAAAAACCAGTTTACGCTATCAGTTTACGCTAGCACATAGACTTAGACACACAAACCGCTTTACTTGTCTACGCGGGGTCTATTAGTATAAAAGTATGGGATTCTCACGGACTGTTCAGTATTTGTTTGTCGTTAGAAATCGTCGGACACAGCCACTGTGTTTTCTCCGAGCGGGAATTTAAATTCAATCTAGAAATCCACAAAGTCGGTCAGTAATAAATATCAATTGTAGCAAATTTGATGGGCGGGTCGGAGACAATCTTTAATGCGGAAATAAACTTTACTCGTAGAAAGTCTACGAAATATACTCACTTAAGTGAAGTTTAAAAACAAAGTTTAAAATTCAAAATTAAATATCGATGTTACTCCAAAAAATGTTAACCGCCGAATACATTATCTGAATGAGCCAAGCCGAAAAGAAAGAAAGTTTTACCCCATTTTATTTTCCACTTAATCAACGGCACACCTGTTCACTTTTTAAAATTCCCCGTCATATGGTGCTTTCTCAGTCGTTGACTGTAATTAAGATAATAAGATATATAAAAAAATTGTTTAATTACTTTGATCTTGAACCTCTGATCGTTTCCACCGAGAGTAAATTAATTGATTTCCCGGTTACAGCATCAGCACCAAAATGTCGCCGAACAGCAAATCGGAAAAACCAGTCAATCCCAACGAGCACCTGCATATACCAAAGTGGGTGAATGAGGATTATTTCCTGCCGATTCTTCAGAAGGATGTGGAAACCTTTGACAAGATTGTGAACTTTACACCCATTGCGGCCACCGCACCTGGCGAGAACTATACCTCTATTATGATCGGGTCATTGTGGATATATTGCTAAAGGGTTAGTTAATAAATTGTATTTATAAAAACAGGATAACTTTAACTCTCCCTTGTAAAAATATTTTATTATTCATATTATGAACTCTCTCGAGAGAAAACAGATATATTTTATACTCTTTATTTTTATAGATGGCAGCGAACAGAAAGTCTCATACATTTTAAAAACCATGCTGGAGGCGGACAGCGGAGCAGATGTGGTTAATGGCATGGGATTGTTCCCAAGGAAAGGAAAATGTACGAGGTGCTAGTCCCGCAGTTCGTGAAGCTTTACAAAGAGGCCGGCTTAGAAATTGAGTTGGCCCCCAAGAGCCTCCACGTCGACGCCACCGCCGAATTGATCACCCTAGTTTTCGAGGATCTAAGCCGGCAGCACTTCAAGAATATCGATCGACTAAAGGGATTTGACCTGCCGCACATGCGCCACGTGCTCCGGAAATTGGCCGAACTCCACGCCGCCTCAGTGGTCGCCAGGGAACTAAATGGGCCCTACGATCCCCTGTACTCCTTATCCATGTACAACGAGCAGAGTCGTGCTCTTTTCGAGGCTCTGGGAGAGATGCGACAGTCGATGTACCTTAAGGCGATGCGACAGTGGGACCTCGAGAATGTCGAAAAATACATTGCCCAAATGTGGAGCCCCCTGGAAGTGTTCGAAGAAGCCATGCAAGTCAACAAGGTCGATGAGACCGAATTTAATGTGCTGAACCACGGCGACTGCTGGTCCAACAACATCATGTTCAATTACAAAGACAACGGTGAGATCGATAGAACCTTATTTGTGGACCTGCAGATAGGCAAGTGGGGCAGTCCGGCCCAGGATCTTTGGTACCTGATCACAACATCTGCCTCGCTGGATATCAAGGTCAAGGAGTTCGATCACTTCATTCAGATCTATCACGAGCGTTTGGCAGATGTCTTAACTTCTGAACTACTCCAAAACCATTCCCTCTCTCAGGGATCTGCACATTATGATGCTGAAATACGGATTCTGGGGTAGGTCTTTTGGGTTAAATTGGATATTTAATGCTCTACTATTTTATTATTATTCATAGGACCCCTGACCGCTATGGGTGTGATGGTGGCGACACTTATGCCCACTGACAAGGACGCCAACATGAAGATGATGATGGCCCCAGGACCCGAGGCCGATGCCATGCGTTACAGGACCTTCATCAATCCCTACTATGCTAGGGCCATGAAGTTGCTTTTGCCGTTTTTCGAAAATAAAGGACTTTTGAAGTCGGCTTAGGTTTAAGTTCGGTTACTCTTTACAATGTAGCCATTGTATACTTTGTGTGATATCATATATCATAAGAGCCAGCAATAAATAAGCACCATTTATTTAATTTAAACATACAGTTTCCAGTTTTCACAATGAAATCGCATGCTCGAACCTTGGACAAATACAATTCGCTTGTCACAGTCGTAAAAACAATCATCATGACTGGCTAAAAATGGATACGCGTGCGATGAGCTTGGTATGTGGCTTTTTAATTGAATCCAAAGAGAAATCGATTTCATCCAAGAGTATTTTATTGAAGTGTTAGTTCTTCGAATCTCTTTTTAAACTTGTGGGTGTCAAACTCAAAAACTTGTGACTTATGCGCTATATTTAATACGCAGTTGTTGACCGATGTTATCACTCAATCAATTAACGCAAATTGACATTGTGAAAGCTATAACCATTTATTAGCGTTATTTTTTTCACAACCTAAGAACTGATAACCAAATTTTTAGCAGTGCCCAAAGATTTGCCTTTTATCTATTTTATTACTTCAAAACCGCACTCGTTTTCCACATCTGTAATTCTGTTTTATCTATTATCCGCGCATTTAATCAGTTGGAAACCTTCCATAAAATAAGTGCACTTCATACAGATGGCATTGAGGGAAATATGGTGGGTGACTGCGTCATAAATGGGGTTTTAATTGCCCGCAGCAATCAGTCTACATATATAATTAGGAACACGCAAAAAGTTCTCATTCACTAGGCTTCCAGATGAGAGAACGTAGAGAGACGTAAATTAGCGATTCAAATGAGGTAAACATTTAAATTGTTTGCTTTTGAAATCATTTGTTAGCTTGGATTTACATGGAATTTTGTTAAAACGTGCTCAATAGACTCAATAAAGCGTATTTTTATATTTTATTTATTTACCATTTTACATTGACACACTTAGCTGAAATATGAAATGAAAATACTGATTCTATATAAACAAGACCGAGGAAAAACTTTTTCAAGCTTGGAGTAAGCCCAACTTATCCAATCGGGACAGCAGTATTTTCACATCCTTAATGTAGCCTTTAGAAAAGGAGCATTTCCTTCGCTTTTCCTCATTCTGAAGCAGGTCGCCAAAGTCTACAGACGTATCCTTTGAAGCCCACATCAAAGGCAAGAAGGTGCTTATAAGGAAGAACTCTAACGGAGTCGTACAAAATTTAAGAATATGTTATTATAATAATTAAATATGGACCTCACCATAGTATTTATGCTGATGCAGGCGCTGCCAAAGACCCGATTGGGTGGGCATTTCACCTTTATATCCGACTTTCTTTAAAACATCCTCTAGTACGAAAAAGTAATAGTTGATAAGATCATCCCAGTGCTTCCAGCGATGTTCTGGCTCCATAAGCATGTATATCGAATAAACCAGATCGAATGTTAGGGGAAAAGGTTCGAGATTTGAAAGTCAAGTAACATGCAGTCTTGGAAGGATCCCGGTCCTTATACTTGAACATAATGTTTCGAAGGTGTAGATCTCCGTGGCAAAGTACCCTATACTGGTCTACTTTTGGGTTGTTCCGGGTTTCCTTCCACTCTGCCAAAATAAGCTCCAGAAAATCTCCCTTGATGCTTTCAAAATAGGATTTGTACTTATTAAGCTCCGGTTCTGTACTCAAAAGTTCGACGAAAAATTCTATTCCAGTTTTCATGAAAGGCTCAGTCATAACATGTGGCATCTCAAAAAGTCCGTGAGGTATGGTTCTAGAAGGCCTGGTTGCTAAAAATAATTGACAATCATAATACTTTCCCAATCAAAAAAAATACAAGAGAGAGAAACAAAACGAAAAACATTTTGTTCATTAAGCTTAAAAAACCTGCAAGACAAATTTAAAGATTGTACTTTTGTTTTTTTTTTTTAAACTTACCTCATACTGAACTTTTAAGCTGGCTGCATGCCACTTCGCCAGTTTGAAGTACACCCGATGAATCTCGTCTAGGGTGGCGTCCCGATCCCTCAGCACAAAGTAGCCCATCTCTACGAGATCCTCAAAGATAAGGACCTGATGCGGCACTAGACTGTGATATATGCAATTGACGTATAGCTTGGTGCTATCGCCGGCCTGGCGAAGAATCCTCTCGAATTCGGGCAGCACCTTAGTATACATGCCCATCTCCGTTACGAATATGGGTGATCCCCCTAGCAACTCCTTCTTGTAACCCTCCGCCTCTGGCATCGTTTTAATGATCAAAGACTTTTCAAACTCCCCCTTGGGGGTGGTATATTTGACCTTTGCCCGGAACATGATGCTGGCATAGTGATCGCCCTTGGCACTCGCCGGGGAGAAGGTTAAGTCGATTACCTTAAGCACGGGTTCTTTTTCATGGGATCCCAGAACATCTGCTATGAACTCCGAGTTCAGCCACTCAGGTGGCACCAATTCGTCATCGTTGAACTGACTGCTATCGGTGTTCCCGGCATTTTGTTTACCAACTTCTATTTCGATTTCTAATAGAGAGCGAACTGAACAAAGCTCGATTTCGCTTCTACTTAAATTAATTTCCAGAGATAATTTCGATGTTATTGCGTGGGTTTTTTAAAAAGCTTTTACCCTGAGATAGAGAAGAGCTTTTCGTTGTATTTTGAAATACTTCTTCTCTTTTTGGACATCAGAAAGAGAGCGTTTTTAGACGAGCTCGTTTCATCATCCCACTAAGACCAGTGGAATCACATACACAATGAATAATGCTCCCAAAAAAAGAGTAGAGTAGAGTAGAGAAAAAATGTAAAAACAACATTTATTCTTTTTAAATTTTAGATATTCCACTTCACAAATCCTCAAAATATCCAGCTTTTTCAAATCTGGCCAACATAACTTTGGTTTCTTCAACGAAATCTGTCAGTTGATAACATTTTTTACGAGTTTTTTCATCGTGCATCAAATCATCTAAATCCATGAAATGAGTTCTAAGACCAATAGAAATAGGCAAGAAAGTGCTCAGCAATAGGAACTCTGAAATCAAACATTGCTTAAAAGATCTTTAGAGAAGTGACAATTTTTAACTCACCGTAATATCTATGGCGTTTCATTTCCGCCCAGAATCCATGAGGAGTGGGCATTGTACCCTGGTAGTGAATCTTTTTGAGAGTTTCTGTTTTGCCGTCTTATGAAGGAAATCTATCCATTTTTTTACAACCGTGGAATCTTTAATTTTATTGACTTCGAGTAAGAAAAGGAATGTATTTATTGATTTTTAAATGGTTCTTAAATAAAATGTAAATGTTTTTGACTGAAATGCCACAAACAAAGTAAATCACTATACGAACTAAGACAACTTTTAGCTGATGACGTCCCAAACAAAATCTTAACATCACGATGACTGGCTTTTTTAGATAGGAAAACAAACAAATACAACTGCTGTCGCAAACCATTTAAACTACCAACAATAAGTAAGCTAAAAAAATGGTGATTAAAATGTATACAAGGCATGCGTGTGACCAATTAATTTTTGTACTATCTGTGCTGTAGAAACAAGCAAATTATCTGACTTGCTAAATATCTGATTAAATAGTTCATGGTGAACTATCAAAACGAAACCGTTCTTTCTTTACGCTGACTCGCAATCAAATTGGCTTTATAAGGCTGATAGTGTATCACAAACAAACATTCATTAATCAGTCTTGAATTTGCTTGTGTGCTATCAATTGGCTGTCAAGGCCAGCAAACCTAAGTAACACAATTGAGCACACGACGATTTTTTAATGCTCTTAATAAAAAAAAAACTATATAGCTGATAACGTAGAAAAGTTCTAGATGAATCCAAAATTTACCAAAAACAATGTAAATACACGAAATTCATCTTCATTGAGAACTACCCATAATTATGATGTCTGAGTAAAATACGTCAAATATGCGTTATAATAAGCAAGCAAGGCAGTCATTAAAAATAATAAACAAGTCAAAACAGATATAAAATTATAAAATGTGAAAATAGTTATAAAGTCCCGCTAGACAAGATTGAAGAGATAGTTTGATAATTAAAGAGACAAACTTTGGCAACTTATTGGTGTTACCCAACATTATGAAATAAGTTATCGATAAGAGAACTCAAAAATTGCTATTTAAGCAGCTTTAGAAATGTGTACACTTTCAGTCCCGAACTAACAGGTGCCGGAAGAGGTTGTGCCAGCCAAATACACTAGAATAAATAGCAAAATGTCCGACAACGACGAAATCGTAAACCCCAATGAGAATCTGATCATTCCGGATTGGATCAATGAAAAGTACTTCGAAGGTGTCCTGGCCAGGACGAACCAGATCATGTTAAAGTACTGAAATTCACCGTGGTAGCGGCGATTGCGCCTGGGGAGAATTTCACCTCGACCATGTTGAGGGTCTATATTAAGCTTGAAATGAAAGGTGAGTTTGTGGTAAACATACTCGTATGTCAATAATCATCATAATAAAGATCTATAAAGACTTCATATGTGGTTGTTAATAGTTACAGTACTTGATACAGTTTTATAAGCTTTAAATAAAGATACGCCTAATTGTGGGGTAACGTTTTATAGAGATTTCAGATCTCAAGAACATGTTTAAAAATGCGATTTTATTTAATATTGCAGATGGTAGCGTCAAGACCAAAACATATATTTTCAAGACGATGCTACCCGAGGAGAAAGGTGGCAGTGACTTTAACGATTTTGGACTTTTCCCCAAGGAGGCTAAGATGTACGAAACGTACCTTCCCGCCTTCGAGGCCCTCTACAAGGATGTCGGGTGGGATCTTAAATTGGCGCCCAAGTGCCTGCACACTGAGGAGCGGGATGGAGACATCCACTTCATCTTCGAGGACCTGTGTGTCCAGCGATTCAAGAACATGGATCGTACCAAGGGACTGGATATGGAGCACATGACAAAATCCCTGCACAAGTTGGCCGAGTATCACGCGGCCAGTGCGGTGTACGAGGAGCTGCATGGTCCCTATCCCAGTGAATTCAATGAGGGATTCGTGAAGCGGGATGTAAAGAAATTCCATATTGATGGGTTCAAGCGGAAGGAGAAGGCCTACAAGAAGGCAATGCTTATGTGGGGCATGAAAGACGCAGAGAAATACGTCAAGGACTTTGTAAGTTGAATATAATTGAAAGAGGAATCGCGGTAATAATATCTCCTTATTTTTAATTAGCCCAATGAAGATCAGTATTGGGCTCAATGCCTGAGTACTTTGGAGGCGGATCCCACGGAATTCCATGTACTCAATCACGGTGACTTCTGGTCTAGCAATCTGATGAGCAATTATTTGCCCGACGGAAGTCTCGATCAGCTCATACTAATCGACTTCCAGCTTACCACGTGGGCCAGTCCTGCGTGGACCTGCTTTTCTTCCTCACCCTCTCCCCCGAAAAGGATTTGCTTATCAAAGAGTTTGATCACTTCGTGCGAATCTACTGGGAGCGCCTCATCGAGTGCCTAAAGGTTTTGAAACTGAAAAAGCCCTTGCCAAAACTACGCGATCTTCAAAGCTCTATGAACAACAAGCACTATTCATTTTACCGTAAGATCTATATTAAAATGCTTTTTTAAATCACTCAATCAAATTATTCCCCTGCAGCTTTCTTCAGCATTATGAATCACCTGCCCATAACTCTATTTCCCTCCGATAAGGACAGCAGTTTTCACAATATGACCGCTGACACAGAGGAAGGAGAAAGTCTCAGATTGCGTATGCTTTCCAATCCCGCCTTTGGAAAGTTATGAAGGAGCTATATCCCTTCCTGTATAACCGCGGAATTTTAAACTTTGAAGACTATGATGTTTGATTTGTGAACTTGCAATAAATGATAGATAAGTATGACGATAACAAGTTTGGAGTGTCAAAAAAGTGTGCACCTTATCAGTATGACTTTGACTCGAGTAAGTTGATGGTTACTTTAGATAAAAAAGGTTTAAGTTTCAGTTACCTCAAGGCTGAATAATCTAAAATAATAGTCTTAATTATGTTTATAATTGTATTTCTGCTGATTCATCCAACCATCATAAAAACTATCTGTTTGACAGAGAATAATCTCCAGAGATATTATCTCTTTGTGATAAACTTAACATAATGGCATAAGACTTAAATTTGGAATCAGTTGAAATCATGTCGCGCTCCGAGAAGATCGAGAACCCCAACGAGAGTCTGATTATACCTGAATGGTTAAACAGGGCGAAGTTTGAGTTCTTGCTCGCAAAGGATGAGCCTGATTATAGTAAGATTCTCCAGTTTACTCCAGTGGCCGCTGTTCCGCCAGGATGCAATTTTACATCGGTCATGTTGCGTGTTTACTTGGATTTAGAAATGAAGGGTGAGGTGTTCTGGATTATATAATTAGGAACAACGTGAAAATCTCTTATCTTAGACGGAACTCAAAAAAGAAAGTCGTATGTGGTCAAGACCACCCTGAGTTTAGATAAGGGCGGCCAGAGAGTGAATGAGATGCGGTACTTCCACAAGGAGCAGCAGATGTACTCCACTTATTTACCCGAGTTTGAGGAAATCTATCGTGAGGCTGGGCATCCTGTGCAGCTGATGCCAAAGTGCTTGGAAATCGGAGAGATCGAGGGAAATCTCTACTTCATCTTTGAAGATCTTTCAGCCCAGAACTATAAGGGTAAGGATCAAACTAAGGGGGTGGATATGGAGCATATGCGACTGTCTCTTCGGAAGTTGGCTGAGCTGCATGCCGCCAGTGTGATCTACAAAGATCGCCATGGGCCCTACCACACTGACTTTTATCATGGATTCGCCAAGAAGGACAACCTTCAGTTTAGCCTGAATGGGTTTGAAACAAAGGCTCCGGAGTACAAGGAAGCCATGAAAACTTGGGGAATGGATGAATGTTACCTTAAGAACTTCGTAAGGATTTCACTTCATAGCCTTGACAAGACATCTCATATATTTAATTACAGCCCACTACAGAGCAGTATGGCAAACTCTGTTTGGAATCCCTCAATGTAGATCCCCAGGATTTCAATGTCCTCACTCATGGCGACTTTTCTGCCACCAATATGCTATACAAGTACGATGGAAATGGCGCTCTTAGTGATGCCGTTTTACTGGACTTTCAGGTCTGCAAATGGGCAAGTCCGGCTCAGGATCTGCTAATGATGATAACCCTTTCCGCCGAAAAGGATTCGCGCTATAGGGAATTCGATAATTTTGTGAGAATCTACTGGGAATATCTAATCGAATGCTTAGAGTGCTGAAGTACAAAAAGCCTCTTCCCCAGCTGAGGGAGCTTCAATCAGCCATCTATAAGAAAAATAACACATTCTCTGGTAGAGACTCTGCATATATATAATTTACCTAAACATTTCACAAACTTTTCAAATTTCCTTAGCTTTCTTTTCCGTGTTAAATCACTTACCTGGCCATTTGCTGCCCCCTTGTAAGGAAAGTAACCTGTATACCATTAATTCCAAGGATGAGGAGGGCAGGAAGCTTCGAAAACGATCCTACACAAATCCTGCCTTTGTGGAAGTCATCAGAGAGTTTTATCCCTTTTGCTGCAACCGCGGTCTCTTTAATTTCGAAGACTTTGACTGATCGCAAGTTCATTCATCTTTCACTGCAGCATGCACTCGATTCTATTAAATAAATTGTGTGCGAATATTGATTCTGGTTTTTTCAAGATTTACATGGCGAATGTCGCGAATGCATTGCAATTGAAACCAGAGACCTTGAAATATATTTTCATCTGGGGAAATACTAAAAAATATTTTTAAACTAAATTAATTTAATTTTTTTTGTCACATTCAGAGATAATCAAAAGTAACCTGCTTATCACGCACTCACCGTATCTCCATCAACAAACTGATAAAAGCTATAGAATGATAGCGCCAAGTAGAACAAGGTACGCCTTAAGAAATATGTAACAATTCTTTGTAGGTACAAAAATAAATATAGCAGTGGAGAATCATTATTCTCAGTTACCGTTCTTAAAATGAAAAATCTCAAAAAGTTTTAAAAAATAAATTTCTTTGCACTACCTAGTGTAAATGATTTCCAGAGTGTTTCCCCTCCCCGAACTTTAGGTTATCAGGTATTCTCATCACAATACTGCCACTGTTGATAAGACCGGCGCCTGGTGCCCTGCTTGACCATATCGGGAACCGTGCGGGCGAAAGCTCTACCCCACCAATTATCACCCACTGCCCCACGGGGAGAGTCTTTGGCCCAAACGCCATGATCAGTGTCCCAGCTGTTGACGAACCAGTTGGACGGGCAGTTGGCATTGCTTTCGGGGCGTTGATAAGTGCGCACCTCACCCACCTCGTCGTACTGCGGTTGTTTTTGTTGCTGTGCGTGCAGTAGAACAAAAATAACATCGCGTCGCTCAAACAAGAAAAACATTCTCGATAAGGAAAGTCGAGGCAAAACAGTTGCGCCGCACACTTTGGACCGGGAACAACGCATAACCGTTTCGATCCGATCCGATACGATCTAATACGATCGCCACAGTGAGCTCACTCTGGCGGAATTCCAGCGAAATGCCCGATAACAGCACCAAGTTCTGCAAATCCAGCGATGTCCGGATTCCGGATTGGGTCAACGAGGCCTACTTCAAGCGACTGCTTAAGAGGGAATTTCGCGAGTTCCGGCGCATCCTGAACCTCTCGATTATTCCGGCCACACCGCCCGGAGAGACCTACACCTCGCTGCTGATGCGCATCGTCATCGACATTGAGATGAAAGGTGAGAAAAAGGGGCGGACATCTATATTATACATTAAATAAACTTTTACATCTCGCTATTTTACCATATCAACATTTTTTGATATAAGTTCACTTTTTATCACTCATACCATGGCAAAATTAAAAATATTATTTTACGAATAAATGTTTCCATTTTTGACAGATGGATTCTCACAACAAAATCGTACATAGTGAAGACCATGCTGGACGATGCCCAGGGGAATGGTGGCTTTGTGAATACCCTGAATATATTTCCCAAGGAGAAGATGATGTATGAAACGATCATACCGAATTTCGAACTTCTCTATGAGGAGGCTGGACTGAGTGTAAAGTTCGCACCAAAATGTCACTGGGCGGAGGATATAAAGGGCGGATCTGCCTGGTGCAGGAAGATCTGCAAACGAAAAAATACCGCAATATCAATCGCCTCAAGGGTTTCGATATGGTCCATATGCAACGTGTGCTGGAAAAATTAGCTGAATTTCACGCGGCAAGTGCAGTTTGGCGTCAGCGTAACGGACCTTTTCCCGATGACTTTCAGAGAATTTATCTACCCGCCAACTACAACCGATCCAAGTCTTACCAGGCGAGGCTTCAGAGCTTTAAGCAGCAATGGCCAGTTGGGGTCTGGCCGATCATGAGGAGTACGTGAGTCGCATAGTAAGTATAATAAGTTTCTAAATGGAATTAATAATAATGATTTGGTTTATAGCCCACGGCCGATCAATTTGTGCAATCCTACGCCCGCTGTTTCAACAACAATCCGCATGAGTTTAAGGTTCTTAATCATGGCGATTTGTGGTCTAGCAACATTATGCTAAGCTATACCCAATCTGGTGATATCAACCAAATTCGTTTCGTGGATTTCCAACTGTGCAAATGGGGCAGTCCGGCTCAGGACCTGTGGGAACTCATCATCTGCTCGGCCCGGCATAGTATACGGATACAAAACTTCGACTGCTTTATCAGGATATACCATACCCACCTTGTGCGGTGTCTGAAGATCCTTAAATATAGCGAAAGAGTGCCGATGCTAAGGGAGCTGCATATGAACATGATAAAGTATGGATTTTGGGGTGAGTTCGGATAACTGCTTAGAGGGCACTAACAATAATTTGTCCTTTCCCTCAGGTTACTTTAACACCTTCACCCATTTGGTGTTTATCCTTTTACCCGTGGACACGGAGGCCAGCTTGGTGAAGCTTACGCAGCCGGGAGAGAAGGGGATCGCTTCCGGTCAAGGTCTACACAAATCCCCTATACATCCGTGCTGCCCTCAGCATATTCCCCTTTCTTTATAGGCGTGGCATATTAGACTTTTAAAGTAATGCTAGTCACTTATGTACTTATTCCTAATAGCCCTGTCCATTCTTTTATGCACTTTTTTCCGAATTAAAACCTGTGTGGAACTGAAAGACCGGACAGTTTTATCTATTGTTTAACTGCGACAAAGTCGAAGTAATATTTTTAAATAAAGAATTTTTTATTTTGTTATCTTAGGGATTTTGTGTCATATCTCCATACCCTAATTAAAAAAAGGCACATTAACTGTAGCTTTATTACAAAGAACGTTTTAGAAAGATTTAAGCATTTATTTTTATATTTAAAGAAATAATTACTTAGAGCTATTTTCGATCGATAATAATTAGATCAAATATATTAAACGCAGGGCAACTCGTGGAAACTTATCGCAACAGGTGTCAGTACTCAGATCACGTTTTGTTTATCTCTGTTGAATAGAACAGTAATAGGTCGATAATAATAACCAAACACACAGAACATTAAAGTAAAATAAAACTAAATAAATTAAGTAATACATTGGTTCTTAATGCTTTCTTCCATTTGAATTTTACTCTTCTTTTATATAGTAATGGAGCACTGCCTTTCTTATCAGTAAACAGTATCGAAAGATTCGTTCCACATTTATCCGCAAACTGGTTTCTGAGCTATGTGCTTGGTGGTTCCCACATGTACATTTTACATATTATATATACCCAAATCAGCTGATAAGCCATCGTAAAGCTAAAAACAGAGAGAGCTTTATGGAAGCTCTGTCATTCTCCCAGCTGTCACATGTTTCGCCCCACATTCTCGATTCGATAGCCCCCAAATTAAGTTGCTGCTCAGCTGCTCTGCTCTCGGCTTTTTTCTATTCGGTGCAGTCAGGTGACTTGAAAAAACAAAAAAATAAATAAGTTACAATGGGAACCGGCAGCAAGAACTACCAGGCACCGGAATGGCTTACCGCAGAATTCCTGCAGGATGTGCTGAAGGAGCACTTCAAGGAGGAGCAGCTGGCGGTCACGGAGTTGCTGGTGAAAAGTGCCCAAGTTGGCGACCAGGCAGCTGGATTTGCCAGTGAAATGCACCGGGCCAGCTTCAATCTTCAAAGGGTTCGGCGCCGAAGAGCAATTCTCGGTGATTGTGAAGGATCATCCCAAGGGACAAACGGGTGCGGTGGCCCAAAGAAGTAAGCTCTTCAAGCGCGAGATTCTGGCGTACAAAGAGGTGCTCCCACGAGTCCAGACCCTTCTCCAATCCATCGGAGATCAAACGAAAATTGCTCCCACATGTTACTACACCACGGAATCGCCGGAACCCTTCCTTATCCTGGAGGACATGCAGCTGTCCGGCTTCGAGAATTTCGAGCGGGGTCGTCTACTGAACCTGGATTACGTATTGCCCACCATTGAGAAGGTCGCCAAGTTGCATGCCTGCAGCGCCCTCATCGCCCAGGAGAACCCCGAGGTGCTGGAATTCTTCGACGAGGCGCCCATCTCCCGGAATCCCGACCGTCGTGACTTTCTCACCTTCTTCCCCGTAAACATCCGCTGCGTAGCCGAGGAGGTGGCCCACTGGAAGGGCTACGAGGAGATCACGGAGAAGATGTTCAAGCTGGCCGAGAATGTCCTGCAGAGGGCGCTGACCATGTTTGAGTCCACTGGCAAGGAGTTCCGCGTTTTCAACCTCACCGATCTGTGGATCAACAATCTTTTGTTCCACATTAACAACGAGACCAAGGAACCCGATGATGTGGTCACGGTAGGTCATTGTATGAAAGGTATTATTTAAAAAGAATATTAATATATATTTTAATCTTCGATTTCCAGTTGGACTTCCAGTTGGCCTACGTGGGATCCCCAACCATTGATCTCAACTACTTCCTCTACGGCTCTTTAAACGAGAATGTTCGAAAGGTTCATTTCAAGTATATCGTTCGGGAATACCAGAGAACCCTACAGCAGACCCTGGAGAAGCTAAATTACAAAGGACACATTCCCACTCTTAAGGAAATCCACATCGAGTTGATCAACACCAGTCTAATGGGTCTGTTAATTTTTCCCCCATCTTAATAACAATATTCAATTGATCTAATCTTTCAGGTGTCATCGGTGCCACTTGCTTGACCCCCCTGATTTTCCGGGAAGGAGCTGGTTTCGAGAACCTCGAGGATCTAAACTCCCGCACCGAAAGCGGCGATCGTTTCCGCCGCGAAAATGTCGAGAACCCCAAGTACCGAGCTTTCCTTCAGCGCACTATCAAAGAGTTCGAACTGTCCGGATTCTTGGATATTTAAGTAAATGAACCGGAGAGAGAAGCTGACAGACAGATTACGTTACATTCGATCAAAAGTATTCGGGCTTCCAAATAGAGTAAGCTTTCATTTTTCCAGACACAAGCTTTTTTGACAAACAAATAAACTATTACCAGTTGTTTTAAAATTTTATTAAAATACTTCTAGAGAGCACCTAATATTAACTTATTGGTGAGCCGGAAATTTAAATCTATAAAAGCGATAACACACTTTTAAAAGCTGCAACTGAAAGCAACATTTCTGTCTACTTTCATAGATCTTTAAAGTATCCCAATTCTTCGTACTTGGGAAGGAGCCTCTTGATTTCATCAACGTAAAAGTCGAATGTGTAGCACTTATCTCTTGTTATCGGGTCCAGAATTATATCGTTCATTTTCACCTTATTTGCTTTAATGGGCAACATCATTGGAAGAAAAGTGGAAATGAGGAAGATATCTGTGAAAATAAATACAAATAAAAAAAATAAGTATTTAATAACCGAAAGTTAAATAAGGCACTTACCATAGTACTTGTGGCGATGAATTTGTTTCCAGAGACCCGATTGTGTGGGCATCTCGGCCTGGTAGTCCAATTTTTTCAAAGTGTCCTCCAGAACGGAGAAGTAGTAGTTAATTAAATTTTTCCCGAGATCCAATCGCTGCTCTGCCTCCATAAGCATGTAGACGGAATAAATCAGATCGATTGTAATGGGGCACAGATTACAGACTTGGAAATCCACAAACATGACGTCCCCGTTGTCCTTAAACATCATATTTCGAAGGTGGAAATCGCCGTGACACATTACGTAGTATCCATCGGATTGATAGTTCTTTCGGTATTCCTGCAGCACGTCGGCCATTCGCTGTAAGTAATCCTCCCTTATTTTCTCAAAGAACGGCTTGTACTTTGTAAGTTCGGGAATCTTATCTAGCATTTTCACAAAGCTAGCCATGCCACCTGTGACCATTGGATCCGACATCAATGCGGGCATTTCAACCAAACCATACTTAAAATCTTTCATGAACTCTGGTTGCTCATTCATAACTTTCATGCTGGCAGCATGCCATTTGGCCAATTTGGAAAAGACTTTTTTCAGTTCCTCCTCTTTGATAGGTCTGTTTCGAATGACAGAGTATCCCTGTGGCACCAGATCCTCGAATATCATCACCTGACGAGGCTCCAAGCTGTGGTAGATGCAAGGCACATATAGCTTTGTATCATCTCCTGCCTCCCGGAGAATCCTCTCAAACTCCGGAAGAGCCTTGGTGTAGGCTCCAATCTCCGTGGAGAACAAATGTGACTCGGCCAGCATATCCTTCTTGTGACCTTCCTGCTCGGGCATCGTCTTGATGATAAGGGGCTTACTGAACTTTCCCTTCGAGGTGGTATACTCGGCAGTAGTTCGGAACATAACGCTGGCATAGTGATCTCCCTGGGCACTTGCGGGGGTGATTTGTAGAGCTGTTACTCTTAGTTCCGGGCACTTTTCATAGCTGCTCAGAACGTCTCCAATGAACTGGGCGTTTAACCAGGCCGGAGCCTCCAGCTCGTCGGCATTGAATTCTTCTGTACCTGTTTTATCTGTCATGTTTGTTTCGCGGTCTCGGAACTTACAACTTTTCGGAACACTCTGCGATCTGGTTATACTAAAACCGATTGGGTATTCACTCGTTTTAAAGGTTTGCCAAGTGAGCTTTCAAAAGCAGTTTTAAGCTTTTTCAGTTGAATCTTTTCGATTCTGTATGAAATACCCCGGGGGGTGTTATCTTATCAACAGTATAATTACCACTTGATCGCTGGTAATTCAAAATTTAAATCTAATAACTAATCAAAGCATACTTATCAATATAAAGCAAAGAATATTTTAATTTGCAAATGACACCTAGCATCTACTTAAATGTTTACTGCAACGGAAATTAAATAAAAGAAATAATTGTTTTCTATTGTTATAGTAAGCATGACTAGCATTTACATCTTAAAACTTGAGAGATACCACTATAGTTTGTTAAGTTCTAGGCAATGAGCTGTTAATTGTTCTAGTCCATGGGGTGTTACATTAAATCTAACTGATAACAGAAGTAGTATTACCCTATAATATTTATTTTAATTGATTATTATACAATTTATTTTATAAATTTTCAAAATAACCCATTTTTTCGAATATAGGCAACAGTGTTTTAACATCTTTGAGGTAAGCATCCAAGAAATATGTTTTTTGTTTTGTTTCGTGATCCAAAATTAAATCTGTCAATTTTAAACTATTCGTTTTAATGGCTAGTATCATGGCCAGGAAAGAGGTCATCAGGAAGAAGTCTGTATAGAAAAATGTTTATGAATAATTTCCGATTTTGTTACTTGCATTTTAGCCTATATAAGGCGCATAAATTAGACAGTTTTAATGCCCGTGAGCGGCAAGCCGTAAGTAAACTTCAAATATTAATAATTTTTATATATATCTCGATTATTTCGTTTCAGTTTCCAATACTTATTTCTCTTACTAGCATAAAATAAAAACTCATTTTAATTTCATAATATCTATATAATAATTTAAGAATTATTCGTCCTTAAATCATGCCTGCAACTTTTTACTTTATTATTAAATCGTTCTTGTTTTTAGTCCATAAATGACTTGATTTAAGAATTATTCATACTAGATTCAAGACCGAAAGGTTCTTAAATCTAGTATCTTGGGTCTTGAAAATTCGTGCTCGAAAGTAGTATTTTGTTCTCGCGTTCTGTATTTTCCATGCTTGGCGAAGTTTTGACACCGAAAATACTAGGTTCAAGCACGAAATACTTGATTTTTTTTCTGAGTGTACTTACCATAATATCTATGCCCACGAATATGATTCCACAACCCACTCTGGGTGGGCACTTCACCCTTGAAGCCCACTTTCTTCAGAGTGTCCACCAAAACAGAGAAATAATAATTGATAAAATCTTTACCGAGGTCACAGCGCTCCTCTGACTCCATCAGCATGTAGACGGAGTATGTCAGGTCGATGGTAATGGGACAAACATTGCTAAACTGAAAATCCACCAGCATAACATCATCCGGGGCTCCCGTTTCCTTGTTGTTCTTAAACAACATATTGCGAATATGAAAATCGCCATGGCACAGCACATAATACCTATTTGCTTGCGGATTGGAACGGTATTCCAACATAATTTCACTCATCCGTTGGATGTAGTTCTCCTTAATTTTTTCAAAATACGGCTTGTACTTTGTAAGTTCCGGAACCTTGTCAAGCATTTCCAGAAAACATGGTAGCCCAGTGGTGATCATGGGATCGCTTAAAAAAGCAGTCATGTCCCACATACCATATTTAAATTCTTTAACGAAGTCAGGTCTCTGAAATGGGATACGATAGGCTTGATCAATATTTAATATTTCGTTAGCAGTGATTATAATACCTCATTTATAACTTTCATGCTGACTGCATGCCATTTGGCTAATTTCGAAAAGACTTTTTTCAGTTCTTCTTTGGTGGCAGGGCGATTTCGGATGACTGTGTATCCCTGCGGGACCAGATCATCGAAGATCATCACCTTCCGAGGCTGCAGACTGTGGTAGATGCACGGCACATAGAGCTTGGTATTGTCCCCTGCCTCTTGCAGAATCCTCTCAAACTCCGGCAACGCCTTGCTGTACATCAGGATTTCTGTTTCGAAGATGTGCGAATCCTTGAGTATATCCTTCTTGTGACCTTCCTCTCCGGCATCGTCTTAACGATCATTGGTTTGGAGAACTTTCCCTGCGCGGTGGTGTACTCCGCAACAGTTCGGAACATAACGCTGGCATAATGATCTCCCTGGGCAGTAGCTGGTGATATTTTCAGATCGGTAACTTGCAATGGAACCTTTTCGTAAGCACTCAGGGCCTCTTCAATAAACTGGGCATTAAGCCAAGTTGGTGGCTGAAGCTCGTCGGCATTAAATTGCGATGTATCTACTTCTTCGGTCATTTTGCTAGCCACAAAACAAGCTTTAACTGGACTGATTAACGATCGGTCAAGCTATGTCGACAACTATTGGGGGTCCGCTCGTTTTATACTATTCTAAATAAAGCTCACCCGTAATTGCAATAGCTTTTCTTTATTTTGTTTAATTTGACGAGAACTGAATGACTTAAACAAACGGCCGGCACACAATACAAAAACGCTTGTCCTTCATTTGTGTGAGTAATTTGCACAGGGTGTATGTGCCGACATTTATCTTTGTAATCATGATATTTTTTTTAATTAAAAGCTTGGTAAAGCTTTTGATGTTTAAAATAATACGCTATTTTGAATGTATTATAATTTAACAAAAATTTCAGCTTTTTGATAGCTTTATCCAATTAGACAGCCAGTAAAAAATATATAAAATCTATTAAAAAATTATAAGTGTAAAGGTAAAAATTCCATGAATGAATGTTTATCAAGGCCCAATAATTTTCCTGGAAAATGCCATTTAAGGACCGCAAATCGGTAAATCTCAATTTTTGAGGCATTACTTAGATTACTAGTATTTCACCAATGTACTAGTTATTAAACAAGCCTGCTGAACTAGTCGATATCTTTGCCCGGCTTCTATAAGTACTTTTACAATCTTATCACCAAAAATTGTATTTATGTTTTTAGACTTTTGTGAAGCTCTTATTTTAAAGAAATAAATAAAGGTATATAACGCTTTTTTTTCAATTTTCAGATCAAGTGGTTGCTTATTACACATATATCATTAGTATTACGTGTAATTGTCTTCAAGGTCGTTTTTATTGTATAAATAGAATTGGTAATATCTTAATGTTTAGGAATCTGGCGATGAATACCTCCTACTTAAAAATTGATAAAAAAAGATTACTTCTTAGCATTCATATCTTACTGTCCTAAAAGTACTTTTACAATCTTATCTTTCAAAGTACTAATTGAACAGGCTAACAGAATTTTGTTACAAAATACAATTTATTTATTTGTGATCTTGACACTTCACCAAGTGCCATCGAACTTCACCTTCCAATAAACTTCCAGGACTCCCCTTACAATTGGTACTTCAATAAAATAAGGAATCTTTTTGTTATATAACATTTAACTGCTTTATTAAATTATAGATCATTAAAGTATCCCAATTTTTCAAATTTGGGCAAGAGCTTGGAGACATCTTTTACATAAGCGTCATGATAGTAAGACTTCTGCCGAGCCTCTGGATCTTGGATGGCGTCATGCATTTTAAGAGTGTTTGATTTAATGGCCAACATCACTGGAAGCAATGTGCTGATCATAAATAAATCTGTAATGGATTAAAAGGAGGTTAGTTCCTAAATCTCCAGTTCAAGCTTAAATAACCCTCTTACCAAAGTATTTGTTGTTGTGTATTTGATCCCACAATCCAGTTTGGGTGGGCATATCCCCCTTGAATCCAATTTTCTAAGAGTGTCTAGCAAAACCGAGAAATAGTCGTTGATCAAGTCTTTCCCATTTCCCAACGCTGTTCCGACTCCATTAACATATATACGGAGTATGTTAAATCAACTGTAATGGGGACAAGATTACAGAACTGGAAATCCACCAGCATAACGTCATCGTAGGCTCCTAACTTCTTGTTGTGCCTAAACATCATGTTCCGGAGATGAAAGTCACCGTGGCACAGGACATAGTATCGATCATTCCGCCGATATTTGTGAAACTCATGCATTCAACTTGCAGTCGGTCCAAATAGTTATCTTTTATCTTTTCGAAATGGGGCTTATACTTCTTTAGCTCTGGGAATTTGTCCAGCATTTTGATAAAGTTTCCCATGCCTGTGGTTATAAACGGATCCGAATTAATGGTGGGCATTTCAAAAAGGCCATATTTGAACTCCTTCAGAAAAGTAGGTTGCTGATAAAGAGGGAATGTTATAATGATAATAATAAAACCTAATATTTTACCAAGCTTACTCATTAATGACTTTCATGCTGACTGCGTGCCATTTGGCCAGCTTGTTGAATGCTAATTTTAAGTCCCCCACTGAGGGAGGACTATTCCGGATGACGGTGTATCCTTGTGGCACCAGATCCTCAAAGATCATCACTTGGCGCGGCTTCAGGCTATGATAAATGCAGGCACGAACAGCTTGGTATGGTCCCAGCCTCCCGGAGAATTCTTTCGAACTCCGGAAGAGCATGGCAGTACATTCCGATCTCGGTTTCGAACAGATGCGATTCGGCCAGCATGTCCTTTTTGTGACCTTCCTGCTCCGGCATTGTTTTGATGATCAGCGGCTTGGAGAACTTTCCCTTCGCGGTGGTATACTCCACTTTGGTGCGGAACATAACGCTGGCATAGTGATCTCCTTGGGCAGTTGCAGGTGAGATCTGCAGATCGGTTACATTCAGATCTATTTTCTCGTAGGCACTCAAAATTCCACCGATGAACCGGGCATTTAACCAGGATGGCGGCTGAAGTTCGTCAGCATTAAATTCAATAATATGACTTTCCATTTTAGAAAATACTTGTGCTATTTTAACCGTAGTGGTAGAACCTTTCAGTTAGCTATACGAATTGGTAGTGCAGAGCTCTGAGAAACCACGATCGCTTTAAATAAAACTGGCGAGCTTTATACTAGCTTTTAAGAGGCTAATAGTAGTTTTTTATAAATGTTTATAATCTTACATTTGTTTCCTTGTTATAGACATAAATATTCGATATGTTAAAGCTGTCAGAGGAGTTTTTATTTCATCGTGGAAATAAATTTGGTCTTTTAATATTCTATCTCCTAACTTTATATCTCCTATACTTCAGATTTCAATTTAAGTAGTGTTAACCTTGCGCATCTAAAAGTATTATTTTGTAAAGCTTATAATTAAAAAGTGCACATTTCATTCTCAAATGACTAGCGTAACATTCTAGACACTTGACACCGGCAATAATTAAGCAAAGTTGTAGATAACAATTCTTATACAATCGTAATTTTCCCAACTCGATAGCGTTGTCATTCAAATTATTGTAATCTCCTTCAAATTTTTCTATCTTGAATAAGCTGAATAACTTTTTTAATATTTTCCATGAACGCATAAGAAATTTATAAAATATTAATAAAGTTTAACAGATCACATCGATACCATTGTTATAATTAAGCAAAACATTTTTATTTCAAATATTAATATAACAGATAAATCATCATGCAGTATAAAACTAAAAATTAAATTCTATTCTTAGTTATAGACCCTTAAAATAACCAAGCTTCTCGAACTTGGGCAAAAGTTTGGTAACATCTTTAACGTATGTATCCAAAAAGTATGTCTTTTGACGAGTTTCCGGATTTGGATGAGGTCATGCATTTTAAAAGTGTTTGATTTGATCGCCAAAATCAGGGGGAGGAAAGTGCTTATCAAAAAGAAATCTGAAAACGGATTATAATAAGTATTAGTTTATTTAGCTTCTGTTTTAATGGATAATACTAACTCACCATAGTACTTATTGCGATGAATTTGCTCCCAGAGTTTTGCTTGGGTTGGCATATCACCTTTGTATCCAATGCTCTTGAGAGTTGCTACTAGAACTGTAAAGTAGTAGTTAATTAAGTCCTTTCCCATATCCCGGCGCTGTTCGGGCTCCATTAACATATAGATGGAATATGTTAGATCAACGGTAATGGGGCAAAGGTTGCTTAACTGGAAGTCCACCAGCATTGTATCCTCGTGGTTTCCGGTTTCCTTATTGTTCTTAAACATCATGTTGCGAAGATGGAAGTCACCATGGCACAGAACATAGTACCCATCGTTCCGTCGGTTTTTGTGGTACTCTTGCATCTCGGCTTCCAGTCTTTCAAATGTTTGTCTTGAATTTGTTGAAAATAGGGCTTATACTTTTTTAGGTCGGGTAAGTTGTCCAGCATTTCAATAAAGCTCTTCATGCCAGTAGTAACGAAAGGGTCATTCTGTATGGTGGGCATATCAAATAAGCCATATTTGAAATCCCTTAGAAAGGCAGGTTGCTGTTGAATAAAAAACATTAAAATGATATGAAACTCACTTCATTCATTTTTCTCACCTCATTAATAACTTTCATGCTAACTGCATGCCATTTGGCCAGCTTGGAAAAGGCTGTTTTGAGTTCCTCCAGTGCAACAGGACGATCCCGAATCACTGAGTATCCTTGTGGCACCAGATCCTCGAATATCATTACCCTACGGGGATCCAGGCTGTGATAGATGCAGGGCACAAATAACTTTGTGTTATCCCCTGCCTCCCGTAGAATCCTCTCGAATTCCGGAAGCACCTGGCAATACATTCCAATCTCGGTTTCGAATATATGCGATTCGCTTAGCATGTCCTTTTTGTGTCCCTCCTGCTCTGGCATCGTCTTTATAATAAGGGGCTTACTAAACTTGCCCTTTGAGGTGGTATACTCAGCAGTAGTGCGGAACATAACGCTGGCATAGTGATCTCCTTGAAAACTCGCGGGTGTGATCTTTAGATCGATCACTTTCAGTTCCGGGGCCTCTTCGTACGCGCTTAGAATTTCTCCTATAAACTGGGGATTCAGCCAAGCCGGGGCCTCCAGTTCATCGTCATTAAACTGTTCCGCATCTATCTTGTCAGTCATTCTACTTGCTGTTGCACAATCTATTCGATAAGTGCCACGACTATTCTGAGTGCTGTTGTAGTTTGTTATGGAAAACCCGTTCACGGGCTTGGCTCATTTTAAGCAAAATGACTGAGCTTTCGAATCGCTTTGATCAAGCTTTTCGTACTCACCGCCACCCTCGGTTCTGATTATAATCAGTTATAACTTATAAGGTTATTATTTAATATCAACATCGAGATTCCGGCAGGAGTCTTTGTAAATATAAAATATGCATTATCACTTCAGTTAAACTGCATTGAAATTTATTTCGCTCATCGAAAATTTCTCTACCAAAACGAGAAAAAAAACTTCTTTAACAAATGCCAATACTTAAGAACTTTTATTTACACAAGGTACGTACTTAAGCAAACAAAGTTGATACCAAATCTTAGTTTTTTAATCATAAGTACACTCACCGAATCTTTTCGATTAATAATATTTTTACCTACTGCCGGTATCCTTATCAAACTGATTAGATCACTTACAGAGTGAGCCATCCAATTAAGTGACGACAAAATATTTACAGGTTTAAATATATCGCAATTTTATAATATACATATGTTCCTTTATTATAAGTTTTATTTCTTTGGTTATTTTATACAATTGTGATTACATTTTCTAAACTAATATAATATTTGTCTATTATTTCTCTATATACAATTTTGTATAGGGTGTACTATATAACACAGGTGTATGATAGAAGGGCCTAGGCATTTCGCTCACTGATCTATATCAAGCAAACCCTCTGCCTCGAAACCGGGCAAAAGTTCCCGTAAAATTCTTTCAGAAATCGGATTCCTATAGCAGGCATTCTTGAAATTGGTGGCCCGCTGGTTGGTTTCCATTAGGGCATTGAAATCGGCATCGGCGGTCTCCACATTTCGCTGAATCGGAAACACCGATATGGATGTGTGGGCAGCTGTAAATTATTATGTATGATATTAGTTCCCATAGATTACTTTTAAAATCATCCTAACTCACCGTAGAATTTCTTCTGGTGCAATTGCTGGTGTAACTGATGCAAGCTGGGGATTGAAGCCTGGTACTGCAGTTTCCTCAGTGTATCCGAGAAAAAGCCGTAGTAATAGGCAATCAGCTGCTCCTGATGATTCTGATGAAGGTCAAACTCCAGCGAGGAGTTCAGGAAGTAGAACAGATCCAGTGCCGGGGATCCCCAAGCCGTGTATTGAAAGTCAATGATAACTGCGTCCAATGGTTCCCCGGTTTCCTTATCGTACTGAACCAGAACATTATTAGTCCAGAGGTCTCCGTGGGCCAGAACATTGATGTGACCGGGGGAGATGTCGAAGATTCGCTTTCCCAGTTCCATGTACAAGGGCTCCAGGGCCTCCATCTTCTCCGCGTACTTTTCATATCCTGGCCACTGGGCCACACGACGCTTCGCCGCCTGGAACATTCCTACGAAGGCACCTTCATAATTATCGGTGTAGCGGTTGAAGAACCCGCGATCGTAGCCCTCCAAAGAGTGGTTCTCACGTTCGTTCAAGACCGCCGAAGTGGCATGCATCTTTGCCAGTTTTCGGAGCACGATTCGAGTTAGTTTTAGATCCAGTCCGACCAAACGATTCGGCATTACGAAACCACGAGCATTCAGATCCTCAAATATCAACGCCGAGTTTTCAATGTCCACGGCCATGGTTTCGGCAAAGATCTGCTCAGGATCGCCAATCTCTCGGAGGAGAGCTTTTGTTTGGGCAGAACCTGTTCGTAGATATTCATCTCGCGATTAAAGATGTCATAGGGTTCCATTGTGTTCTGCGCAAACTCATTTCCCTCGAAGGTGGACTTAATGATGTAGTGACCCAGTTGGGAAGTACCATCGCTTCGGGTGAACTGTGCCTTTACGCGGGTCAGGACTCCTCCGTAGTTTTCACCTTTGCCCAGCGCAGGGTTCACCTTAACCCAGTTGATCCTGATTCTTTGGTCCTTGTAGTACTTTCGCAGGGCATCCTGCAAATAGCTCTCCGTTAGCCATTCAGGAGCATCGAGGAAAACCGAAGTCGGAGGAGCAGGAGAGTCGGGAACTGTGAGCTTAGGGATAGCATCAAGGGCACCAATCAAATCCGAAACCGACATATTGAAAGTGATCTTCGACTTAGAGACTTGTGAACGAAATTGTGCCTAAATCTCAGAGCGCTGCCGCTTTTATGGCAAAATTTCCAGACGGTGCAAACTGTTCCCAGCTCCTAGATATGAAACTGTGTATATCCGAGGGCCTCTCGTCAGAATTGTGATTAATATAACCGTAAAATCGCAGATTTTGTAGACGTGAACGTATGCAAACACGGGCGCACAGATTACACGTTTTATTGGTGTCCCACCTCCAGAACCCATTTTGGCACCCGCCCCAAGCCTCCAGTTCAGTAATCTGGATCTGTTTCCACCTCTCACGCCATGGCTACTGCCTAATTGCGAATTGTTTGAGTTTGCCGAAGGCAAGCCAGTTAATCTTTATAGCATTTGGCGTGGGTTTAGGGCAGCACATGTGTATTTTTTAGTAATTATCCGAGTCTCAGAAATGCTGAACGATTGCCAGCTATATCATTCCAAATGGGAGTGATTTGTGAAAATGCTAACGTCAGACGCTGGGAGAAATCTCAGGGATGTTCGAAAAATATACAACTTCTGGATGATAAGTTATCAATGATATCCTTTTGCGCAGAGTTCATAAGAAATGTAAAATTTTAAGAACAAGTAATATACAATGTTATACCGTTACTCGTAGAGTAAAGGGTATACTAGATTCGTCGGAAAGTATGTAACAGGCAGAAGGAAGCGTTTCCGACCCCACAAAGTATATATATTCTTGATCAGGATCACTAGCCGAGTCGATCTAGCCATGTCCGTCTGTCCGTCTGTCCGTCTGTCTGTCCGTCCGGATGAACGCTGAGATCTCGGATCCTATGGGAGCTAGGCTATTGAGATTTGGCGTGCAGATTCCTGAGCTTCTTACGCAGCGCAAGTTTGTTTCGGCACAGTGCCACGCCCACTCTAACGCCCACAAACCGCCCAAAACTGTGGCTCCTACAGTTTTGATGCTAGAATAAAAATTTTAACTGAAATGTATTGTTCTCATCAATACCTATCGATTGACCCAAAAAAAGTTTGCCACGCCCACTTTAACGCCCACAAAAAAAAACTGTGACGCCCACAATTTTCATGCTAGATAAAAAATTTTAACTAAAATGTATTGGTCTCGTCGATACCTATCGATTGATCCAAAAAAAAATTTGCCACGCCCACTCTAACGCCCATAACGCTTAAATCTGTATACCGCCGGTAGGTGGCGCATTTAGCTGAGTAACGGGTATCTGATAGTCGAGGTACTCGACTATAGCGTTCTTCCTTGTTTGTTTTAGATTTGGTATTTGAAACACACTTTTATCTTGCCGAAATAAAATGTGTGTACCTGTACTTCAACCTAAATAACTTTATATTATCGCTTTATGACTTAGCTTAGCTTAAACTTAGTGGGCCTTTCACTAATAATCCATGTTTACTCTGTCTAGGTAAACATGAGTATTTAAACTATTTTCTCAATGGTTTACAGCTTGGGACAAAGTTTGCAAATGTCGCTCATTACCCAAACGAATGATAACTTTAATCAGTGGATACGTCAAACTAGAAACCTAGAAAACATTTTTTAAACACTAAGCATAGGGTGGTTTCTTTTAAAATGTAAACGACATTACATTAACTTTAAAGCATTTTTTAATTACCAAACTTATAAATATTATTTATTATAAAACTCTCCTGAGCCAAAGTATTAAGCAAATTTTACCAGCTTTATACGTCTGGTTACATATTGAAGCAGTTACTAAGGGATTCTGGACAAACAACTTACAGAGATGTCATAGTACTCGGTTGACGCAGTGCAATTCTGGGGCTTTGAGATAAAATATCATCTTAAATAGTACGTGTAGAACTGGTCCATTAAAACAGCTTACGTAAGACGATGAAGCCGTCGATTGCAAAGTTATGATGATGAATGGGTACACGCGTGATAAGTCGGGCACAAAAATTAAAACGGAATAGAAAAATGAACCTTAATCTTAATGAACTCGGCCAAGCCTCAAGTGAAATGGGAACTTTCCTGAGATTTCGGGTATCTTAATGATGTGAACTGTAGGCGTCTGTTCCCGGCACATAAATCCAAAGATACTATGTCTATCCTAACTGCAGTGTTGAGCAGTGGCACGATTCTTGGCACACGATACACATATTTGAGACCTGTTGCCAAACGGAGTTAATCCCTAGGGCAAACACCCCAGGCTATAGGTGCCATTGTTTGCCCGGGCCTTAACGCTAAGAACGTCAACGCAAGTCAGAAAAAACGATTTGCTAAAAAAAGGAAGTCGCAGATAGCACCACAGAATCAAATACACTTAAAGAAAATAAAATATTTAACGTTTAGTTAGAAAAAATTGAATAATTATTAAAAATAATTCATTGAAACTAAAGTTTGGAAAGGTATATTGTTGGTTTCCTAGCTGTCTTTTTTAGTTTACTAACGAGATGCTAAGCTAAGATATTAACGGTTCTGCTTCCCAACGAGGTGTTTCTCTGAGTGCAGTACAATATCACATACAGAGTGACAAATTTACGTAATTTAGGGGCAGTATAAAAGCAGGCTGCTTAAGGTCGGACACCATTCAGTCTGGAAGACTAACCCAACTAAACAGGATGGCAGCAGCACCCGAGTGGCTTACCCACGAATATATCGAGCACGCCCTGCGCTCCCACTACAAAGATGATGGGCTAACTATAACCGATCTACAGATAAATCCCGCCTTGGGACCTGGCGAAAATTACGGAGGAGTTCTGACCCGTGCTCGTGTGCAATTTGCACTATCCAACCAGGAGAAGCACCTGCAGAACCTGATTGTAAAGACGGAAATTGATGACGATGAGTTGACCCAGGAATGATGGCTCCCTATGATATATACAACCGTGAAATGACAATCTACCAGGAGGTGTTGCCCAAACTTAAGGCGCTACTTAATGAAACCGGAGATACCGAAAGAATCTTTCCCACTGCCATTTTTGTGGATCGCGAGCGCATGGCCATTATCTTTGAGGATTTATCCGTGGCCGGATATGTAATGGCCGATCGAGTACGTCGCCTTAACGAGGAGCACACGCACCTGATCCTCCGAAAGCTGGCCAAATTCCATGCCGCCTCAGCAGTTTTGAATGAAAGGCAAAAGGGAAGCCTAGAAAGCTTCGATCGTGGGTTCTTCAATCGATATACTAATGCTTATAGTGGCTACTTTGTTGGTGGTCTTTTGGCCGCGGCTCGGTGGATGAGCCAGGTGCCCAAGTTGGCCCACTATGGGGAGAAACTATTCGCTCTGGCTCCCCACTACATGGACATCGGCAGGGAGTGCTTCACACCCAACCCGGGTCAAGTCAACGTTCTGGCCCATGGGGATGTGTGGACCAATAATGTGATGTTCAAGTACGATCCAAGTACAGGACGTCCCGTAGACGTCTCCTCATTGACTTCCAGTATTCCTTCTGGGGCTCGCCCTGCATCGATCTCCACCATCTATTCAATACTTCCCTGAAGGAACCTCTGCGTCGGGATCAACAGAGTGCACTCTTCCAGTTTTACCACAGTATTTTTAGTGAAACATTACGAAAACTTGACTACCGTCAGAATCCCATTCCCAGTCTGCATCAATTCAAATTGGAGGTGGAGCAAAAACGTTTCTTTGGTGAGTTACCTTATAAATTTAAGAAATTATAATTATATTATAATAACCCACCTATTTTTTGTAGCTATGCATTCTACAGTGGTCGTACAGCCAGTGATGATCAGTCAGGATCCACGGATGCCTGTTTTAATGCCTTGATGAACGATGATGAGCGTGGCATTCGGTTCAAGAACCGGTTATATAACAATCCCACAGTTCAACAAAATTTGCATTCTCTGGTCCCATTTTTTGATACAAAGGGACTGCTGGAAGTGAACCAAACCTGTTAAGATTTTAAAAGATTGGTTTTAGTTTTTAAATATATTAAATACTCCTGTTATTAATTACTTTATTGTTTTACTCCTTGGGGGACTTAACTTCCGCACAGCAGATAAAAAATTACTCGATTTGGGCTACATTTGTATTAAATGTTTTGGGCAGGAAGACATCTAAAAAAAAACAAACTTTGCAAACGTCGAATTTTTTTTATTTTATCCACTACATAGTTGTTCCCAACGTATTTTTTAAGCATATACATAAAAAGGTTTCAAAAAAATTGATTGTGCTATTAAGGCGGATTTGAAAAACAACTCGACATTTCATTACATACACTCATTTTCATACACATATTTTAGGATCTTGGAAAGTAAAAGAACAAATTTCTCCAGAAAGTGTATTTTACAAAAGTCTCTAAAGAATTTGAATTCAGGCGTATATGCACGCTTAAAAGTCAGCAATATTAAAATAAGTAGAATATAATTTTTTATTTATTTTTTAATGTTCATATCTCAGGAGTGCTCCTATACGGGGCTCCTGAAAGTATGCAGTTGAAATCTTATCAAGACACTTAAAAAACTTTCTAACAGAATCTTCTAGCTCTTTCTGTTGTGAAAATCCTTGTGAAATTAGAAGTTCCCAGCCGATTTCTATAGATAGGTAAACAATGCATTATCAGTAACAAAAAGATCCACTGTTGATCTGTAAATAGCTCCCAACAAGTGAAACCCACTCAGATGCCAGACACACGTTTGTGTGGGCTTGACTATGCAAATGGGCAGTTGGATTTATGGGCTGTAAAGCAGATTAATTTGGCACGGGAACGAGAGCGATCTTTAAACGCCACGTCAGCAAGTTTTTGACGTGAATTACGGCACCTTACATCATATATGGACGCGTGTACCGATATAATAGGTGTTATCTCACCCCCATAAGTGTCGCGGTTTGAGCCTTGCCTTTATCTAGTCAGCTTTAGATACTCGCGATTCTCTAACGTAGGAATCGAAATGTACGCTGCAAGGCAGCTACGTAATTGCTGAGTCGACTTGCTTTACGGCTGCAATAATGTGGGATCTGTCGTCGACGAGATTGTGCCTTCCGGCTGCCTATAAATGGGGCCTCCGACAGCAGCCAGCGATCTAGAACTCAAGTTAGGCATCATCATGGTGGAGCTGGAGAAAGAAGACGCTACCGACTTTCATCCGGCACCAGTTTGGCTGGATGAGCCCTATCTGGAAAATCTGCTCAGGGACCTCAAGAAGGATCCGGGTCTGCGGATCACCGAACTGGTGATAAAACCCGCCACTGCCAAGGGTGATAACTATGCTAGTGTGATGACGCGCGTTAAGATTTTGTACTTAAAAAGTGGCGCCAAAAATCCTGAAATTGAGTACTATATTGTGAAGACTACGTATGAGAACGATGCCTTTGCCTCGGGTATATTCTCGCAGTATCAGGTCAGCACTACGGAAATGCGAATGTACGAAAAGATCCTGCCCCAGTTTACTAACCTCATCGCCAAAACCAGGCAGCCGGAAAAACTGTTTGCCCAGACAATGCATGTTGACTATGAGCATGAAGCCATCATCTTTGAGGATCTGGCGGTTGCGAAATATGTCTTGGCTGACCGACTGATCGGTTTCGACCTGGAGCACACTCGTTTGGGACTCCGAAAGCTGGCCAAGATGCATGCAGCCGCAGCAGTTTTTAATGAACGGCAACCTGGAGTTCTGACCAAATTCGATCATGGCATCTTCAATCGCCACACCCAGGGATTTGCACCATTCTTTGTGAATATGGTGGGCGTAGCATCTGATTTTGCCCGCGAATGTCCAGAGTTGGGTGAGCACTATGCTAAGAAATTGAAGGATCTGCAAAAGCGAGTGATGGAGTACTCCACAAGGGTCTATGATCCTCAGCCGGGGGAGTTTAACACCTTGGTGCACGGCGATTACTGGGTGAACAATGTGATGCTGCGCTATGGGGAGCAAAAGGAGCCCCTGGACATGACCCTGATCGACTTTCAGTTCTGCAGCTGGTCCTCACCGGCGGTGGACCTCCACTACTTCTTCAACACCTCGGTTCAGTGTGCCATTCGGATCGAGCAACAGGACGCACTGATTCAGTATTATCACTCGGTGTTGGTGGAAACGCTCAAGGATCTCAACTTTGGAGGCTACACACCCACATTGAGGCAGTTCATACTGCAGCTGGAAAGGGGGAGATTCTTTGGTAAGCAAGCAATGGCTGTTCTTTTTAAACTATCCTAATATTTGGTTTTCGATTCGCTTAAATAGCCGTCACAGTCTCACTGGTCTGCCAGGCTATATTGACCAATGATCAGACCGCCGATGCAGATTTCAATGCCCTGATGAAGGAGGACGAGAGAGGACGTAACTTCCGGAAATTATTGTACACCAACAAGAGATTGCAGACAATCTCAAATACATGCTGCCACGCTTCGATCGGAGCGGTCTTCTAGATATCACCGACTGAACAAAAGACCCATTTTTCAAGAACTTCTCTCATGTTCTTCATCCTAACAGTATAAATAGCTATGTCCCATGTAAAATGGAATATATAAAACATAAAATGATTTCAGTGGTTTTGTTATTTGTAGTGAGAAAAGGTAACATAAAATATTTACATATCACACTATAATGCGAGAAGCGTGCTTATAAAAGCAAAAGATAAACAGAGGCAACAGTGCGTATGAGTGATTATTATAGCGCTGCCAATAAACTCGTCGTCTCCATCCCTTTAAAGCTTTCTTTGTTACCTATATAAAGATACACGATATTGCTTTTATTTTTATAACATTTAAAATACGATTGTTAGTGACGCTTTGAGTTCATAATACAATATTATTACTTTATTAAATAAATTATTTTATTTTATTTGCCCAGACCCATGGATTTATCTTTTTGCGCATTTCGCCTATTTCTATTTCACCATGATTCAAGGGCATGTAACTGTTATTACCCGAGATTTTTATTATTGTTTGCACTTCTTGTTTGTCGAGGGTTCAACACTATATTGTCGATTTCAAGTAGATCCTTTCGTTATCAGTCAAGAACACTGTCTCTCATGTGAAAAGGTCAGTTATGGCTGAATGCAGCAATGGCAATTATCACTATCTGTCAAAGGTTCTATACAAATAATGGTAGACTACAAATTTCCAAGAATTTATATATGCAGTACGTAATATACCCAGAAGTTTTTTTTTACTAAGCTACACTGAGGGAAAAAACTCAGTCCAAATTGGTATTCCTTACAAGCTTGCGGTCGTGAGTTTAATAAAAACACATAATTTCAAAGTTAATTATTTTTCTTTAGCTCCTTTTTAGCCATATAAAGTATTCTTAAATTAAACAAAATTCCAATTGTTCTAGATTTAAGACATTTTGTCTTAATTTAAGAACATTCGGTCTTGACTCATTTCTATGACCAAACGTTCTTAATTTAAGAACAATTTTTTAATTTTACACTTTTTTTTATCTGTGTACTAACATTCGTATCACATTTCGTCTAGCAAACCGAACTGATCAAGAAAGGGTAGCGTGACACTTAGCTTCTTTTTAACGGCCTCCGGCTCATAAACAGAATCTTTGAATCGCATTGCACTCTCTGAATTGGAAAGAACCTGCTCAAGAGAAGCTTCCTCCTTGCCCTCGTACATCATGACGGGCTCGAAAATCAGCGAACAAAAGACAGCTGGAAATTTATAAAATTCTATTAATAATTTAGTTAATAAGAAACCAGATGTACTTACCATAAAATCCTCTCGAGCGGAACTGCATTTGGAAATCAAACAAACTGGGTATCGTGCCAGAAAACTTGAACTTCTTGAGGGCCTCCACTAGCTTGTAGTAATAGAACTGAACCAATTCCGACTGATGCTCGAAACGGAGATTATCTTGCAACGAGGTGGCAAAAAAATAGTGCAGATCGATGGCTGGAGAGTTCCACACGCTGAACTGGAAGTCGATGAATATGGCATTTTTGGGATGATCTTTGTCATCATACTGGAACATAAAATTTGTGGTCCAAAGATCCCCATGAGCTAGGGTTAAAAAATCGCCAGGACTATTTGTCGTGGACCTTTCGCCATAGTCCATTAGATGTTCGATTAGCCGATCGATCTTGTCCTTGTATCGTGGACCCAACTCCTGATCCGAACTGAGGGAGCGGGAAAGGGCCTCCAGAAGATTGGTCATGATCTTTCCGTAGGCCCGGGTGTGTTTGTTAAAAAATCCTCGATCATAGTTTTTTGCAAAGATTCCTGGTTGACGCTCGGCGAGAACGGATGCAGCTGCATGAAAACTAGCCAGCTTTTCCAGCACCAGATGAGTGTGCTCTAGATCCAGTTTCTTCCGGCGACAGGCCACCTTGTAGTGATCCAGCGACATATCCTCAAAGATGATCGAGTCCCGCTTACGATCCACGTCCATGGTTGCAGCAAACAGCTTCCTAGGGTCTTTTAGCTCCTTCCTCACCATATCCGCCAGTTGAGGCAGGATGCTCTCGTATATTTCCATTTCCCTGGTGTAGACCCCATAGTGGATGAGCACATCGCCCGCGGGATCCTGGTCCGCAAATGTAGTCTTGACCAGGAAGGTAGTGACCTGCTTGTCCTTAACCTCCTTTGTGGTGTACTCCACATTGATTCGCGTCATCACGCTGCCATAGTTTCCTCCATTGGCCACGGCTGGCTTTGTGTCCAGATTCTCCAGTTTCAAGGAACTGTTCTTGAAGTAGATCCTCAGCTTTTCCTGCACATAATCCGAGGTCAGCCAATCGGGAGCCGGGTGAACTTTGTGGGCGCTTTTCTCAGGCATGATCCTAACCGTAACTCAGGGCTTTCGTTTCTGCGACATTTCTGACAGCGACCCACTACTTTTATAGTCTTATCCAGTATATGTGATAAGTATAGTGCAAGTATCTCGTGGCGATTAGCTTTGTCATGGTCAAACAACACTTGAATGATCTGCGAGTCTAGGCGAATGCTCACATTTTTTTACAATGCACTTTTCTTTAAGTATTCAACTGGCATTACGAGTTCCAGGAAATCTGAATTCCCGACTGATAAGGCTACCGATTCACTATAAAAAAAAACATTTGTTATTATGTCTAATGCATTTTTTTATTCTTTTCTTGAAAGACTTTTTAAGTATGGAATATAATTTGTGTATCAAAGAGAATTTAATAAGCCGTTAGCTAATGAACATTTTTCTAGGAATTGCCGCTTATCTTCTATTGCTAATTTTAAAGTCAATATCTATAAAACAATCTGAAAAACATTTATTATGACAATTGTGCCGTTTTTGTGATTTTAGCACACATAGCAATTCAATTAACACCTTTAAACCATGTAAAAGGTAGTATACTTTTTATGAATGTGGGTTATATAAACAAGATAAAGTAGTTGGGTACGTTTTATTTTAATGCCAACAAAATAGTATATAAAATAATTTTTTTTGTTTTACAAAACGTCTAATAACCCCAAGTGGTCAAGAAACGGCAGAGTTAGGTGCATCTTTTTTCTGATTTCTTCAGACTGATATAGGTCGTCCTTGAACCGCATTCCCTTTTCCGAGGACGACATTATCTGCTCCATGGACGCTTCTTCCTTGCCATTGTACGCCATCGAAGGCTCGAAAATCAGGGATGCAAAGGCAGCTAAAAGATAAAGTAATTTTATTTTGTAAATAAAACAAATAATAAATAAATATATACCGACCATAGAAAGCTCTGTTTCGGAACTGCTGATGAAACGCGAATAGACTTGGAACATGTCCAGAATACTTCACTGCTTTCAAAGCATCTTTTAATTTATAATAGTAGAATTGGACCAACTCTGGCTGATTCTTCAGGCGGATATTTGCCTGCAAAGCAGTGGAAAAGAAATAGTGCAGATCGATGGCCGGCGAGTTCCAAACGCTGAACTGGAAGTCTATAAAGATAGCATTGACGGGATGACCTTCGTCATTGTACTGGAACATAACATTTGTGGTCCAGAGATCTCCATGAGCCAAGGTCACAAAATCCCCGGGACAAATAGAAGTCGATCGCTCGCCGTAGTCCATTACATGGTCGACCAGCCGATCTATTTTTGCCTGGTAACGCTGACGCAGCTCCGGTTCCAGCTCTAAGGAACGGGACAGGGCCTGCAGAAGATTTCTCATAATGGGCTCGTAGCCCCGGGTGTGTTGGTTAAAAAATCCTCGATCGAAATTCTTCGAAAAGATCCCCGGTTGTCTTTCCGCTAAGGCTGCTCCAGCTGCATGGAAATTAGCCAATTTCTCGAGGACAAGATGGGTGTGCTCGAGATCAAACTTCTTGAGGCGATCGGCAACTCTATACTCCTCCAGAGACAGATCCTCGAAGAATATTGAGTCTCGTTTGCGATCCACATTTACAGTGCCCGCAAACAATTTCCGGGAGTCTCCCAGCTCATTCCGCACCAAATCCGCCAGCCTGGGCAGGATCCGCTCATACATGTCCATTTCCCGGGTATAGACCCCGTAATCCATAAGCACCTCCTCCGCCGGACCTCGGTCGGCGAAAGTAGTCTTAACCAGGAATCTAGTGGATTCTTTTACCTTTGATTTATTTAATGTGTATTCCACATTGATTCGCGTCATCACACTAGAGTAGTTCTCCCCATTACCAAGAGCTGGCCTGATATCCAGGTTCTCCATTTTAAAGGAGTCATTCTTAAAGTAGGATCGCAGCTTTTCCTCGACGTAATCCCAAGTGAGCCAAGAAGGTGCTGAAAGCGGCATGATACGATCCGTAGCGCAGGCCCTTTGTTATTGCTCATTTTTCATCGGTGTCGTTCGGCTTTTATACCCCCTTGGTTTCAATTGATAAGTACATGTTTATTATTCTAGTCCTATCTATCAATCTATCTCACTTATCTGTCATACCTGTTATCTATAAACTCACTTGAATTAACGATGAGATAAATTATGAAAATTCAATTGCACCTCTGCTCGAAATTAGCTGCGAGCCACTGTATTATTTTTAGATATTTCCGAGTCTAGTATTTTCTGATGGTTAAATTACATTCGTAAGCTTGCCCACTTAGTAGGGGAAATGTTTGGCGACATCAGTTGTGCTTTGCCCCATCTCACAGTTATCTTTAGTCAGGCATTATAACGAACAAGGAATAGAAAATATAAAAAAGTAAAGTCAACATATCTTCTTGGACTTAAGCTCCTAAGTTGCCAGCAATTGAAAAGATAGCCGAGAGCAAGACCGAGAGAATTTAATAAGACAGCTAACTTTCAGTCACCGTTTCTTTTTTTCAGACAAAGAATTCGATTTTTGTAGTGTAGTACTGATAAGCCATAGAATAGCGACTACTGTTTATCTAGACCAACCATCTAACAAGATGGCAACATTTTTACACTACAATTTTTAATGGATCTTAAAAAATGTTAAAAGAAATATGAAATTCAATTTGAGATTTAAGCACACTTTTTTACATTTCGTCCAGCAATCCCCACTGATCGAGGAACGGCAGCGTTAGAGGCAATTTCTTTATATTTTCTTCGGTCTGATAGACTGCATCTCTCAATCGAACTCCCTTCTCATCAGTGGTCATAAAGCTCTCTATGGACGGCTCTTCCTTGCCATTATACACCATGGTGGGTTCAAAAATCAGTGACGAAAATACAGCTAGGAAAAAGAGTTAGTTAAAATAATTATGTAAACCAATATTTCAGTTATTATGATAACTCACCATAAAAAGCTTTCGCCCTGAATTGTAGTTGGAACTCAAATAAACTGGGGACCTTGCCTGAATAGTTTACCTTTTTTAGTGCCGTCACGAGCTTATAATAATAAAATTGGACCAGCTCTGTCTGATGCTGCAGACGAAGATTTTCTTGGATCGAAGTCGAAAAGAAATAATGCAGATCGATGGCCGGAGAGTTCCACACACTAAACTGGAAGTCGATAAAGATGGCATTTATGGGATGACCTTCATCATCGTATTGGAACATAACATTGGTAGTCCAAATATCTCCATGAGCCAGGGTCACAAAATCACCGGGACTAACAGACGTTGATCGCTCACCGTACTCCATTACATTATCGATGAGCCGATCAATCTTCCCTTGGTAACGTTCTTTCAAATTCTTATTTAACTCTAGAGTGCGCGACAAGGCTTTCAAAATATTCTTCATAACGGGTTCGTAGCCGCGAATATGTTTGTTAAAAAATCCTCGATCGTAGTTCTTTTCAAAGATCCCATGCTGGCGCTCAGCTAGAACTGCTCCAGCAGCATGGAAATCGGCCAGTTTCTCCAGGACCAGATGGGTGTGCTCCAGGTCCAATTTTTTTACGCGACAAGCCACTTTGTACTTCTCAAGGGAAAGGTCTTCGAACATGATCGAGTCCCGCTCTCGATCTACGTTCACTGTAGCCGCAAACAGTTTTCGGGAATCGTGGAGCTCATCCCTCACTATACCTGCCAATCGGGGTAGGATCTGCTCGTACATGTCTATCTCCCTCGTGTAGATCCCGTAGTTGAAGAGCAAATGGGCCGCCGGATCTTTGTCGGCAAACGTGGTTTTCAGTAGGAACGTAGTTTTCTGTTTATCCTTAGAATCCTCTGTGGTGTACTCCACTTTAATTCGCGTCATTACACTTGCGTAGTTTTCTCCATTGGCTGTCGCCGGTCTGATCTCCAGTTTCTCCACATTAAGGGTGTCATTCTTGAAGAAGATTCTTAACTTTTTCTCCACGTATTCCTCGGTCAGCCACGCGGGCGCCCTATGGGTCGTTTCCTCAGGCATTATGTTAAGATTCTACTATTTTCCGGAGGAGGTGTAACGCTTTTATATGCCGGTGGGAGGTCTGAACATGATAATAATACATGACACGGCGTATCTCTCGGGACGTAAGCTCCTTAATTGCCACCAATTGAAAAGTTAGCCGAGAGCAAATGCGAGAAAATGTATCAAGATAAGGTTTCGCACTATGGGCATGTAGTACTGGTGCTATCATAGAATAGCTACTATTGTTTAGGTAGCGCTTACACTAACTTAAATTATTACATTAGGTACAGTGCCACGAATATCGGTATCTTGATATAAAATAATTAATTTAACAATAGAAAAACCTAATTTAAATTGATTTTAATTTTTAATAATTAAAGACAGGGCACATTTTTGACATCGATAAGATGGTTTTTTTAGAATTTATTAATTTAAATATAACATAAGGTAATTTACATATCATCCAGTAGTCCCAACTGATCAAGAAAGGGCAGTGCGAAAACCATTTTCTCTTTAATATGGTCAGCATGATAAACAGAGTCCCTGAACCGGATTCCACTCTCGGAAGGGGACATACCCTGTGCAATGGAAGCCTCTTCTTTTCCAGTATACAGCATACAAGGCTCGAAAATCAGTGAGGAAAACACAGCTAGAAGAAATATATGTTTATATACATTTTATTAAATAATTTAAATTTCCTTACCATAAAAAGCTCTGGCCTGAAACTGGAGCTGGAAGTCAAATAAAGTCGGAATATGTTGAGAATACTTCAGCTTCTTTAGCGATTCCACTAGCTTGTAGTAATAGAACTGAACCAACTCTGGCTGATGTTTCCAGCGAAGATTGTCCTGTATCGAAGTGGAAAAGAAATAGTGCAGATCGATGGCCGGAGAGTTCCATACGCTGAACTGAAAGTCAATTAGAATGGCGTTGGTTGGGTGACCTGATCATCATACTGAAACATGACGTTTGTTGTCCAAAGATCCCCATGCGCTAGGACTAGAAAGTCGCCTGGATTGACTGACGTTGATCGTTCGCCGTAATCCATTATATTATCGACTAGGCGATCTATCTTCCGCTGATAGCGCTCTTTTAGGTTTTATTCAGTTCTAGGGAGCGCGACAAGGCCTGCAGAAGATTCTTAAAGGTTTGCTGATAGCCCCGAACATGTTTGTTGAAAAATCCTCGATCGTAGTTCTTCTCAAAAATTCCGGGCTTTCGCTCGGCAAGAACTGCTCCGGCAGCGTGGAACCTAGCCAGCTTTTCCAGAACCAAATGAGTGTGTTTGAGGTCGAGTTTCTTTAGGCGACAGGACACTTTGTACTGTTCCAGCGACAAATCCTCAAAAATTATGGAATCCCGCTTGCGATCTACATCCACAGTAGCTGCGAACAACTTCCGGGAATCCTTGATCTCGTCCCTAACCATTTTTGACAGGTGAGGCAAGATCTGCTCGTATATGTCCATTTCTCTGGTGTAAACCCCATAGTCGGCCAGTAAGATGGCCGCCGGATCCTTGTCGGCGAAGTTGTCTTAAGCAGGAATGTACCAGTCTGCAGGTCCTTTGAATCCTTTGTAGAGTAATTCACATTGATGCGGGCCATCACGCTGGCGTAATTATCTCCTTTGGCTGTCGCAGGCACAATCCCCAGATTCTTCAACTTTAGGGAGTCGTCCTCGAAATACTTACACAATTTTTTTCCACGTAATCCTCGGTAAGCCATGCTGGTGCCTGAGGGCATTTTTCTCAGCCATAATGCGATCCTAACGTTAGCTCTGTTGTTTCGGTATGTACCTTTCGTGCTAAGTTCCAACCTTTATCTTATGGCGTCTAACTTTGTAAATGCACATTGCTTGCTTTTATAATCTCTCTAAGCTTTATAGTTATTGGCCTTAATATAATGTAGTATTAAATAAGTTTAATTCACTATTAACTAGCAATCCACTTATAGCAATGGTATTATATTGTGTTTGTAATGAGATGGTAGTATTTATTGAAGGAATACATTGAATAAGGGCGTTTTTTTGGTTTCCCACCACACGTAATAGGCCTTGGAATTGTAGATCTAGAGATTAAGATGGCTGGTTCTCTATCTCAAAGGTTATAAAAAAAACACCTGAACCAAATTAAATACCCATCTTTTTAGGTAGGTATGTTTTTACAGTCCTTACATTTTTCCAAATAGGGTAGTGTAAGATGGAGCTTCTTTCCTAACAGGTGTATCATACCATTTTTAAATAGGTGAAATGCTACCTACACCAGCATTTCGGTGACTCATAAAAGCGACATCTGTTTAGCCAGGGATTACACTACATAAAGGAACTTAGCCTTTACATTTATGAACTCATGTACATAGCACGCACAGCAGAACTGAGTAATTGGCGATAAATGCAGACAGCAACTAACATGAACAATTATGGAAAACAAAGTTGAGTTCTTGTTAATGGGTTTTCATTTTAATTATATATATCACTATAACAAGTACGAAAGAATGATCTATTATCTAATAGATTATTAGGTCGAACTTGATCTAAAAGTCCCAACCGGCGTATTCTTTTACCACATCCTTGTTCTCCTTGCGATGACGATGGACGGCACTGGCTTCACCTTTGGCCACACACTTCTTTCGCTGCTCCCGCTTCTCCTTGATATCCATGTTCTTGCGTATCCGGTCGGTGATCACGGAAGGAGCTATTGTACTTGTTGTGGTCGAGTACGACCGCTGACTTCTCGCATCATTGAGCATTTGCTCGACCATTTTAAGACGATACATGCGAGAGTTAGGATCTAGGCCAGCTAGCTCAGGCACTTCATCTGTATCCAAATCGTTGGAACTAATGGACCTGGCATCTTCCGCTGCGGTCAGGGTAGGATGAGTTTCCACTTCGACTGGAATAACTTTTGGAGCCTCAACCGGCGGAGAAACTTCAATTTTCTTGGGAAGCGTTTGATCGGGAATTTCTGGACCAACGCTTAGATTGCCCAGATATTGCGTACAGGATTCGATGTACCGACGCACTGCGTCATCTGACTTCTGAGTTGGCTTGGTCTCGCTGTAAGTCACCTCGTTCTCCACCTGACGTCGGCACTCGTCGATCTCTACAGCTGCCGCAGTAACTAAAGTGGGGGGCTCATCTTCTTCTTCAACATCCTCTCCCTCGTCATCCTCATTTGCGTGCTCCACCATACCGTACTCCTCGAGAAGATCCTGCTCCATCTCTTTCGTAAAGCCATAGCCCGTGCAATGAACCTCAGCATCCAGATCATCCTCACGCACCAGATCGCTGAACTTGGGTAGTCTTCGCTTTCGTAACCAAATTTGCGACGGAACATTTCACGCACACAATTAACATCGCGATCGAAGAAGCTGCAATAAAATGGGGCATGAAAACGATTGAGAGAATTATTTTTCGGACTCTTACAATTCTGCATTTTCATGTGAAGTCGACATCATCTGCGGAAAATCAATTAGTATGGGCTTGCCATCGTCGGTGACCATTAAATTAAACTCATTAAAATCGCCATGAATAACTCCAGAATTCCCCAGACGGACAATAAGGTTCATAAGATCATCGTACACCTGTGGAGCGTCCAGCAGCTCGTGAACTTGGGTCCTGCAAATTAAGAAATATTTAGTAACCATTATTTTTACTTAAAGCAACCATCTTACATGGGCCAACCCTTGACGAGGTCCATAAGCACGCAGTGGCGATTAAAATCGATGGGTTTGGGCACCGGGAATCCGCGATCATAAAGCGCCGACATGTAAGCAAACTCGCGGGTGGCCGAGATGCGGGATAGGTACAACCAGGAGGCCTTATGCCGACGACCGTGGTAGTCTCTCTTGGCCTTCACGTTTCTGAAGCAAGTGCGACCCAATCGGTGGAGTTTCAGGCAAATGGCAGTGCCCTCCTCGTCAGCCACCACGTAGATGTTGGACTCCTTGCCAATGCCAATTTGGTTGCCGAAGGAACTGACCGATCCCCTCAAGGTGAGGGATTTCAGAGCCAGGTAATCGTAGCCCGTGTTGGTCAAGCGGTAACCATCATCTGTGGGTAAAAGAGGTCAATTAGTTAAGTTTTTCCATCTTAAGCAATTCTTACACTTCTTTCCCCGCTCGTAGCCAGCAGCTTGTGCTTGCACAGCTCCTTGAGCAGCTTGTGGACTCCACCAGTCTTCAGATTCGCAATGGCAGCGGCCAAGGGTCCGGGGACCAGTTCGTGGTTCTTCATGCCCATCTCGATGGCGGTAAGAACGCGGAAGTCCTCCTTGGTGAGGTATCGCAGAACTGTCACGTTTAATTTGCCCATTGTCGCTTTATTTTGGCAGTTTAACCACGCATTTATCAATGTTTTCGTTCCGTTCACACGTGCAGGCACTAGAGATGGCAGTGAATCGATTGTCAGTCCACCGACTGTTTCAGGAATACCCATATTATTTATTTGATATTCTTACTATTGATATCAGCCCCAGCAAACTGTGTGATCAATTATATTTAAGCTTTTTTTATCTGAAACAAGTTTAATTTAAATTTATTTTATAAGGTTTCATTCCCATATATGTTATTTAAATTGAAATTTAATAAATTAACAGAGAAACTAACCACTTATTTTTGGAAGTGTACCACTGAAAGTAGCGATAGTTTTTTGCACAGCAATGCAACTGGTGTTTTTTATCCCGGCCGCGAACGGTCATACTGAGCTGCACATCGTCATCAGAAAGAGACAAAAGAGCAGAGGACATGGCTGGCGAGGATCTGATTGCCCAATTCCAGGCGCTCGGCATGAGCGAGCAGAAGGCGAAGGAGACTCTGAAGAATGCCAACGTCACCAAGAACCTCCAACTGGCGTTGGCGGCGGCGGGGAGTGCCTCCCTATCCGACGGCACCGGTATGCTGATTTACCACATGGCCACCAAACTGAAGCCGCAAACGGCGGAGCAACTGCCTCTCCTGGTGCGCTATATTGTGGAGCGTAAACTGGACAACACGCAGCGCGTGGACGCCGCTTTGGAGTACGTGCTCAAGTGTGGACAGAGCCTGAAGGCCAACATCGATGTCCAGGCGCTGGAGAAGGAGTGCGGCGTTGGAGTGGTGGTCACTCCGGAGCAGATCGAGCGCACTGTGCAGGCCAAGATCAAGGCCAGCTACAAGGATGCCTTGTTGGAGCAGCGCTACCACTTTAACTCCTTCAAAATCCTGCAGGACGTCCGTGGCGAGCTTAAATGGGCGGATGCCAAGTCCGTAAAGGCGGCTATCGATGTGGAGATCTTCGATCTGTTGGGTCCTAAGACGGAGGCAGACCTGAAGCCTCCCACCAAGGCGAGCGAGAAGACGAAGGCAGCGAAACCCAAAGCGGATGCAGCTCCTACCTCCCAAGCCGATGAAGCAGAGTCCGATGGGGCCACCACGATTGCAGAACTCATGAAGACCAAGGTGCACTTCCATGCCCCCGGCGAGAACTTTAAGGCCGACGGCTATGTTGTCACCGAGCACACGGAGCGGCTGCTGAAGGAGCACTTGGCAAGGACTGGAGGCAAAGTGCACACGCGATTCCCGCCAGAACCGAATGGCATCCTGCATATCGGTCATGCCAAGGCCATTAACATTAACTTTGGCTACGCAGCTGCCCATGACGGAGTCTGTTATCTCCGCTATGACGACACCAATCCCGAGAAGGAAGAGGAGAAGTTCTTCTTGGCCATCAAGGAGATGGTGGAATGGCTGGGCTACAAGCCCTACAAGATCACCTACTCCTCGGACAACTTCCAGCAGCTTTACGAGTGGGCAGTGGTCCTTATCAACAAGGGATTGGCTTACGTGTGTCACCAGAAAGCGGAGGAGCTAAAGGGATTCAACCCGAAGCCGAGCCCCTGGAGGGAGCGTCCCATTGAGGAGTCACTGCGGTTGTTTGAGGACATGAAGCGCGGCAAGATCGACGAGGGAGCAGCCACGCTGAGAATGAAGGTCACCCTGGAGGAGGGCAAGATGGACCCGGTGGCTTATCGCATCAAGTTCATTGCCCACCACCGCACGGGCTCCGACTGGTGCATTTACCCTACCTACGATTACACCCATTGCCTCTGCGACTCGCTCGAGGATATCACCCACTCTTTGTGCACCAAGGAGTTCCAATCGAGAAGATCTTCGTACTACTGGCTTTGCAACGCTCTGGGTATCTACTGCCCTGTGCAGTGGGAGTACGGTAGGCTCAACATGAACTACGCCCTCGTTTCGAAGCGCAAGATCGCCAAGCTGATCACGGAGCAGATTGTCCACGACTGGGACGATCCCAGGCTGTTTACTCTCACAGCCCTGAGAAGGAGGGGCTTCCCCGCAGAGGCCATTAACAACTTCTGCGCCCAGATGGGCGTCACCGGAGCCCAGATCGCTGTGGATCCAGCGATGCTCGAGGCAGCAGTGCGGGATGTACTCAATATCACTGCTCCGCGCCGTTTGGTTGTCCTGGAACCACTCAAAGTTACTATCAAGAACTTCCCGCATGCGGCGCCCGTGCAGCTGGAAGTGCCTGATTTTCCGCAGAACCCACTGCAAGGATCGCACAAGATCACCCTGGACGAGGTCATCTATATCGAGCAGGGAGACTTTAAGTTGGAGCCCGAAAAGGGATACCGCCGCCTGGCGCCAAAGCAATCGGTAGGTCTCCGGCACGCTGGTCTCGTCATCAACGTGGAGGAGATTGTAAAGGATCCGGCGACGGGAGAAGTGGTGGAACTCATCTGCACCAGCCAGTCTGCTGAGCAGGCGGAGAAGCCCAAGGCCTTTGTCCAGTGGGTTTCGCAACCTATTCAGCTGGAAGTGCGTCTCTACGAGCAGCTCTTCAAGCACAAGAACCCCGAGGATCCCAACGAGGTGCCCGGCGGTTTCTTGAGCGACATCAGCGAACAGTCCATGTCGGTGGCCGTAGCATTTGCCGATCGGGCTCTTACCCAGGCCAAGGTCTACGATAAGTTCCAGTTCGAGAGGATCGGCTTCTTCTCCGTGGATCCAGACACCACCACGAACCACATAGTGTTCAACCGCACCGTGGGCCTCAAAGAGGATGCGGGCAAGAAGTGATAGGCGCACAGGATTTCCAGGACCCACTCAGAAAAGAAACAATAACCGTATCACATTAAAATTCGATTTATAAAATCAGCCCTTATTTCTTTCCCTCCACCATGATAATGTGGTAGCCGAACTTGGTCTTGACCGGGGGATCTGTGTACACGGGATTGTTGACGGTAGAGATGGGCAGTGCAAAGGCGGCGTCCTGGAAGGGACCCACCATCGCTCCGCGGATTTGCCAGCCGAGGTCGCCGCCCTGACGCGCCTTGTCCTCGCTGTAGGCGGCAGCCACCTCCGGGAACTTCTGGCCCGCCTTCAATTTCTCCATGGCCTCGGTGATCTTGCCTTGCTTTTCGCACAGGATGTGGCGCACCTTCACCGCATTGCCTCCCTTTTTCTCCTTGCCGGCAGCTGCACAGGTTGGATTGTCATTAAATGGCTTTGAAAATTGGGGGTATTCTATATGCACATACACTTGTCCTCAGCGGCTGGCTTTTTGCCGCCTTTACCCGCGTCCTTGCCGCCCTTTGCGTCCTTCTTTGGTGGCATTTTCGTTTAAAATTTTCTAAATTGCAAATTCCAACCAAATAAACAACAATAAATTCGACTGGAGCTGCCACATGGGCAGTGCTGCTCAAGAAATTTTGGCGGTTTTTTACCTAGCTTTTCATTTATCGAGCGAAGTAGTTAGTTAATAGTTATGCTTTTGGGTAATTTAATTAAAATGCTATATGAATAATTTATATAAAAACTTTTTTCATATAGTTATTTTTTATTGCAAAGGTTCGCAGAACTGATCCGATAAGTTATCGATAGCTGCAACCTGTTTTCGCAAATGGTCATACTTCGCTGCACTTTCTAATCAGAAAGCTTACTTTTACTTTGCTTCAAAGATAACCCACCCACAAGAGATTAAGAAATCCAGGAATTATAGCGCCCTCTTAGCCACATGGAACTGAGCTGGGAGATAGTGCTTTGCGTGGGCATAGCCGTGCTGGTTCACGTTCTGATCTACCTGTTCGTCATGGGCAAGCGGCCGAGCAGCATTGTGGGGCGTCATGTGGTTGTCACCGGCGGATCCAAGGGAATTGGTCTCTGTCTGGCGGTGGAGTGCGCCATGAAGGGCGCAAATGTGACAGTAATAGCCCGCGACGAAAAAATGCTGAGTGAGTAATGCTTCGACAAGGAAACCCCACCCAAAGTTTCCTTATCTACATACATAGGTAATGATACCCCAACTCGTTTTCAGGCGGAGCTGTGGCTCTGATGGAAGTAATCCGCCAACGGCCAGATCAAAAGTTCCAGTACAGAAGCCTGGACATTGGAGGCGACTATGAGCAGGTCTCCCGAGTGCTGAGCGAGATCGAGGACAGCTTTGGCCCCATATACACGCTGATCAACTGCGCCGGTATGGCCATTTGCGGTGTGTTCGAGGAGGTCTCTGTCCAGAATATGCACAAGCTGATGAACGTGAACTTCTTTGGCACCTACAACTGTACCCGGTATGTCCTGCCCAAGATGAAAAAGGCGGGCGAGGGAATCATTGTGATCACTGCATCACAGGCGGCGATGTTTGGCATCTACGGATACGGACCCTATTCGGCCACCAAGTACGCCCTGAGGGCAATGGCCGAGACGATAGCCATGGAGTCCCGGGAGCACGGGGTCAGCGTGACTTTGGCCATGCCCTGCGATACGAATACACCCGGATTCAAGGAGGAGGAGAAATCCAAGCCAAGGGAAACCAAAATAATCTCTGGCGGAGGCGGCCTGATAGAGCCGGAAGTTATGGCCAAAGCTATTCTCAACGATGCCTTGGTGAGTTAGTTATTAAGTGTTGATCTGCACAATAACTAACTTCGTTATCCTCAATTTTAGAAGGGCAACTTTACCTCAACGGTCGGCGCGGAAAGCTGGCTTATCACCACATTGGGTGGAGCATTACTCCCGTGGGATGGCTTCTTCACCAATCTCCTGCACGCCATCGTTTTGGGACCCTTGCGATTAGTAAGCTACGGATTGCACAAGTACTTCAACATGTCATACGCAAATGCGCTCGAGAGGATAAAGCCAAGGCTGGATCTGAAGTGGACGCCAAGTGAAAGCTTAACTGTCTCGATGCTCTTAGTATTCCAAGTGCCCAGTACATTATATGTTTCCATTGCAAATCACAAAGTGCAATTATTTTGCACGAGAAACGGCCACTCCAAATTTTCAGATGGCTCATATTTATCAGCCGTTAATATATACACATGTGTTTTGTAACATTTTTATTATTGCCTTGCTAAAGCTAACTATTTGTATCGCATTTTATAGTCAAGGTTACGTGTGCTTCAACTGTTGGTGTGAGCTTCATTTGAATAAAAAAAAGTGTTGTTTGTTAAGAGAGTCAAACGTTTTTAAATAATTCTTTTCTCCACTGAAAAGATTATGGGAAAGAGCAACTTGAGAAATGTCCAAAGCACTAGTGTAATCTCTTGCGGTAATATGAAATGTATTTCCCTTATCAAAATGGTTTTCATATCTTAATATCGCCCGTACTCTTAATTGCTGCGATCGAATGTGCGATTAGATAAACACGAAGACCACGGCACCTTTTCTTAAAAGGTCATAATTCAACGTAATGATTCAAAATAAATTGTTTTTCTTGTGTCTTTCTTTATTCATAAGACGCACCCAGTGTACACCTCCTATAGTTTCAGTTTTCATTTCGCCTTTCTAACATTTTGTATAGTTAACGCTAACAAAAATTGTATAATCGTAATGCAAAATATATATGTGTATATATATTTAGGCATACATTGTTATAGCATCTAAGCACGATAAATCAAAAATATTAGTTTTCGAATACAGTAATTCTACTTTTTGGATAGAAGAATCATTAAATTATAGTTAGGGTGAAAAATTAAATTATTGCTGATCTGTTGTTTTTTCGGTATCGTTGGGGGATTTACAATAGATAGAAAGCATTGTAAATAAATATAAATTTAAACAAGCATTTAGATTAAACAATAAACAAGGTAATTTGCACAAGACGCCGTACGACAACTCAACAGTGAAAAGAAAAATGCTACACAAACCGAAAAGGAAAATCATATTGTAAGCTTGGTTCTGGTTGATGTTTTGCTTTTGGATCCAATTCCAATTCCGGGCTGCTTTCGGTAGCTTTCTCTAGTAGTCCTCAATGGCAATGATCTGCGGTGGTTTGATGGACGATGCTGTTGATCCTCCCACTGTTGGCGACCCCACATCCTTGGTCGCTGCGCTGTCGCTGGTTGTTGATGGTGGCGATGCAGCGGGGGAGGTGGCGCTCGATGGAGTGCTCGCTCCCACTGCCGTCGCCCGTGTGTCCGGCGTCTGTGCGGCTAATTGTCACTTCGCGTTGCCCGCCACGGAGCCGGGTCCGGATGCCGCCAGGTCGTTGACCCGCTGGTAGCGCGGCTTGTTGCGCGTAAACGGCAAGTACTTGTACTTGATCATATGCTTGATCTGGCGCTTCATCGTGATGCAGAACAGTGTGATGAAGTACATGACCAGGATGGGCCAGAACACCGGCACGTTGAAAAAGTCGAAGAACGTGCAAATCAGCCCGATAAGTGTGCTTTTCGCCACGACAGCCAGAATTGAACTCCGGCAGGCGGCGAATAAACGGCCGGAACTCCTCGTTGCTGCGCGTGGGCAGATTGGGTCCCTCGTCCTCGTCGTCCTGCGAGTAGGGATCGAACTCCGGGTCGATTTTGGGCGTCAGAAAGGCGATGAACAGGTTCAGGTGGTAAATGCCTAGTGCATAGCACACGATGTACCAGCCCTGGTAGATAAAGATACGTAGCACGAAGAGCAGGAGCAGGAAGCCGGCGAACACCCAGCGCATCCGTGTGTGCGGTGTGCTCCGGTCCAAGGTGGATTGGTAGGTCTGTAATGGCAGAGGATGTGGGTTAGCTGTTGTCCCGATTGGGTCTCTCCGAGATCCCTTACCTGTGAGAGGCGCTGAAAGAACTTCTTGACGCCGCCGCCGCTGGCAGCGCTGCTGTCCTCGTTCATCATGGTCGTCGCTTAGCTAGCCTCTCATTAATCTCCGGCCCCCGACTTTTATTGTTGACTTTGACGCGGTCGCCGCTGTCGTTGTCGTTCCCGCTGCTGCACACGTGTATCGATTCCGGGGTTGGGACTGTGGCCGGGAACAGGGGCAGGGGCTGCCAGAAAGGGGCTAACAAAACACAAAACAGGCCAACTGGCTAACGCGCTCCAATCGCTAATTATTCTCTAATTCATATTCTGCACCGCCCGTCGTCGTTGTCGCCCTCTTCTTCTTCCTCCCGTTGTAGGGTTCTGCTCTTGTTCTTGCGAGATTTTTGACTGTGTCGATGTGGAGATTGCTATTTTCAGAGCCTGCTTGCCAATGTTCCAGGACTCGCAGAGTTTGGACCCCGGTTCAGTGCGTTCCTGTGCGGTAACTAATTTAATTACACTAGAGATTTGTCGGCAATTTATTGTTCTTTTTCACACACAGTTCACCACGTCATTATGCTCTCTCAGTGGCAGGGCTGTCAAACTATCGGCTGGGGATGGAACAATCGGTTCTCTTCTTACTATCGTAAGGGGTAGTTGGAAGCAATAAATTGCCATTCTCGTGATAAAAAATTAGTAAATTAATTCTTATCTATATTTTAAATAATTTTAAAGGCAAAGCAAAATTTTAGTTAATGAAAATTTAATAAGCTTTCTATATTTTATGCTCTTAAATCTATAAGTTTTTATCCTCTCTAATCTATCGATTGCTTTATGGCACTTTGACAATTCAAACTTTCGGTAAATTTAAATTTAGTTTATTTTATAATTGAAAAGCATACACACATTCGTAATTTTTTACTACGTACAAAAATATTTCCTGCCAGTTTTATTGACTCCTTTAAATATGTTTTTGAACATGTTTGAAACCACCAATATAAAGAAGGCATTTAAATATTAATCTAATTATTTATGCAAGTTTTATTATGAGGAAAAGTGTGCTTTTTCAACAATTTCCGATACTTTTTCGAAAGACTATCTTATAAACTCAGTTGTAAGCATGCTACATATATTTAGTTCCGGTTTCCTTAAGAGCTGTCCTGCTCCTCCGCCGCGTCGCTCTCGTCGTCCTCCTGGTCGCCCTGCAGGGCCTTGGCACGTTCTATGCAAGAGTTGACCGTCTTGAGGAACTCGTCGGCGATGTCCTGCTTGCCGAATCGACAGGCCAGGCGTTCCAGCGCGCCCTCGGTGGCCACCTTGCCCTCTGCGTCCACCGCGTAATTATAGCCGGCCCACAGGAAGCTCTTCTTCTGCTCGTTCATGTAGTCCATCTGCAGGGAGGCGGAGATACTCATGTTCAGCACCAGCTTGTGGATCTGCTCCTGCCGCATGACCAGTCGGAATGTCTGCAGCTGCGGGTGCTCCAGCACCTTTATCTCGCCGACGCCTGTGAAATAAAGTGAATATTACTGCCTGCTTTGCCATGTAAGTCTTTACACAATCTTACCTCGCTCTTTCCACTGTTTCGACTCGGGATCATAACGATAGAGCTTCGCCCTCTCGCCATACAGCTTAGTCTCGTTCTCCTCTCCAGTGGTCACCACAATCTCGTCCGGCAGCTCCACAATGGGATCGTAGTGCGGATCGTAGTTGTCATCGTTGGTGGCGTCGCCATCGTCATCACCTCCATCTGCCGCGCCGGACTCATTTTTGCCCGTCGGCTGCGGGGACTGAAAGTTCTTGAAAGCGTTCTGGTGCGTCAAGTTGTAGAATCCGCCGCTTCCCGCCGATTTGTTGAATCCCGTGGCGTTGCCTTGGCTATTGGCCGAAAGGTTGGCAAAATCATTTCCGCTCGCCTTGTTGGCTAAATCTGCGAATGTGCCGCCCGGTTTGCTTGCCAAATCGGCGAATGTGTTGCCAGTCTTATTCGCCAAATCGGCAAACGTGCTGGCCGCCTGCTGTGCTGCTGGTGTAGTTTCCTTCTTGTCCATGGTGTCTTCTCCCGCGGTTTTATCCTTTTCCTTCTCCTTTTCCGGGGCTGCCTGTTTGCCAATATCTGTGAAAGAGACGGCGGGCTCCTTTTGTCCGAAGATGTTCGCACTACCGCTACCACTGCCAAACAAAAAGCCGCCAGATGATGAGCCTCCAAACATGTTGGAGTTACCGAACTGGGGCTTGGGTGCTTCTTGGCTGGCGGGTGACTGGGTCTCGACCTTAGGGCCGCCAAAAATAGATGGGGTGCCGCCAAAGATAGACTTCGGTGCGTCTTTACCATCTGAAGCGCCCCCGAAAGGATTAAAGCCTCCGAAAGTGGGGGCAGCTATGCCACTGCCACCAAAGATGGACTTGGGTGCATCTTGGGACTCCACTTTGGTGCCTCCGAAGATGGATTTAGGTTCCTCTTGGGACTTTGGCGAGCCATTCTTCTGTTGCTCAGCCGTTTTGGCCCCACCTCCAAAATGGTCTTGGCGGAATCCTCAGAGGAATTTTGGTTTGACAAGCCACTTCCGAAAATAGAACCCAGAACGTTGCCTTGACCTCCGCCGAAATAGATTTTTGTAGTATGGCTAAGGGATCGGCCGGTTTAGCAGACTCTGATTTATCTGAAGTGGAAATAATTAAGTCAAATGATCTTTAAGGACGAAGATAGTTCAACACTTACCCGTGCTACCGAAGACGAATGTTGAACTGGGCGCTTTGCTTTCCTCAGATACGGATAAATTACCGAAGCCGGAAAACGTAGAGTTGGTTGTACCCAGCGAACTGGCTTTGAATATTGAGGTGGCGGAGGATGAGGAAGCATTTGATTTGGTAATAGGCTGCGGGAGAGTCAGGATAGGCAGGGTCATGGGTAGGGGAGGGTTTACTTCGTAGGTGGTGGAGCTTACAGACGACGTTTTACGGAATGCGAACTTGTCTCCATCGCAGCCTATGCAGCTGCCCTGACCTACATGGTCGTGGAGCAAATTATCTGACGAACTCTTCGACTCACTTGCTCCCGTAGAAGGAGAAGATAGGGCGGGGGTGGCCTTTGAATCGGTATTATCTTCTATTGCCTTAGCGGTGCCATCTAGCGCATTTTTAACTGCATCGTAAAAGCCTTGGGCCACCTCCTTGTTCTTAAAGCGCAGAGTGAAGCGCTCCAGAACACTCTCTCCCTCGCTGAAATCGTGCACAGCAAACATCCACGATGTCTCGGTCTTTTCTCTGTACACCACATTCGAGTTCAGCACGTGGTTGAGGCAAATCTTGTACACCTGTTCCCGTCGCATTACCACGCGCAACTTCTTGGTCTGTTTGTGGCGCAGTATCTTCACATCGCCCAAGCCGCGCTCCTTCCACTCGCCTTCGGTGAGTCGGTACAGTTTGGCCTTGTGCACGTACAGCAGCTCCTCGTCTTCCTCCCCTGTTTTCACATCGATCTTAAAGAAACAGTTGTTAGTACATACGATTTTTTGATGATTGTTAACTTACCTTATCAGGCAATGGAATCACTGGCGCAAAATATGCATTGTTCTCCTCCTCCTCCTCGTGAGAGTCGTTTTCATCTCCGTCGTTAGCGGCTGGACTTTTCGGCTGCAGTTGGGCTGGCTTGGGCATGGAGAAGCTGAAGCTGCTGGATCCGATTGAGGTAGTCGGTGCCACAGGTGTCGGCATTGCTGGAGCCGCAAAGTTGAAGGTGGCGGATCCAAACACATTGCTGCTCTTGCTGGTCACCTCGGCAGCCTGATCCTTGCTACTAGTTGCAGCAGCTCCAAAACCAAAGCTAAACTGGGTGGTGACGGGGAGAGTAAGTCCCGATCCTAGTGTATTCTCCTTCTTTGGCACAGTATCATCCTTGGGTGTTTCACAGGCTGAGCAGTAAAGGGACTCTCCCGGATTGTTGACATAGCAAGCGGAGCACGACCAACTGCCGACTTTGGGTTTGAAGGCGTCCCCGAATCCGGAAGTGGTGGACGTCTTTCCAAATTCAAGAGCTGTAGCCTGAGTCGACGGAACTGAAGCAGGAGCCGAAGCCGTGCTGGTCACAGCTGCCACCACTGGTTTCTCCTTGGGCTGTGCAGCTCCGAAGCTAAACCCACCAGTGGAGGAAAGAGCAGCTGGTGCAAAGCCGAATGAGAACTTGCTAGAGGAGCCGCTAGTAGTAAGGTTTAAAGCATTGCCTTGGTCCAGCCCCGATTGCTTGGGCGGCACAGTGGCATCTTTGGGCTCCTGGCAGGCCAGGCAGTAAAGCTGGTCCTGGCCATTGCTTGTGTAACATGCCTGGCAATTCCAGCTGCCTGCCTTGGGCTTAAAGGCATCCCCAAAGCCCTTTACTGGCTTCTCTTCTTCCTTCTTTTCCGTAGCGCTAACAGAATCGGCCTCTTTTAGTTCCTTTCCAATGCTCTCTTGAGCCTTCTGCACAGCATCAAGGAAGTCCTGGCAGACATCGAGCGACTTAAATCGCACAGCTAGCAATGCGGTGGTCAACTCCTCATCGGAATAATCGTGACCCGCCCAGGTGACCGCCGCCTTAATGTTCGTTGAGGGTGAGAACTTGATCTCGGGCAACACACGCTGATTGCAGCATAGTTTATGGACCTGCTCGCGACGCATCAGCAGGCGCACCAGGTTGGGATTGGAACGATCACGCAGGAGCTTCATATTTCCAAGCCCGCGCTCCTTCCACTCATTAGCCTCCCTATCCCACCGCAGAAGCTTGGCCCGGTGCTCGAAAAGCACATCCTCGTTCTCTTCCCCGGTGACCACTTCCACAAGGTCGGGAAGGGCGATAACCGGCGTAAACTGGGCCGTGGGCACGTACTCTTCTTCGGCGTCTGAGGCAGTTGACTTGTTTAGTTGCTGTTGTTGTGGGGTCTGACTCTGCACTGTGTTGTCCTTGATCAAAGCCGTGGTAAAGAGCGTGGTGTTGCTACCACCCACTGCAGATGTGCTGCCAAAGGAGAGGTTTTTGAAGGGAGAGCCAGTGCCTGCAGTGCCGAATCCTGATGCGGTTCCATTCCCCGTGAAGCTAAAGTTGGCAAATGCCGCGGAAGCCGAGGACGCAGATGTTACAGGTGCAGCACTGACCGCTGAGATAGTTCCAAACAGAGACTTGGCCACTGTTGCTTGAGCCGCTGGAGCTGGATCAGATTGAGTAGCTTTCGTCTGCTCCTGTGGCTTACCGAAAAGAGAATTGGGAGCTGGCGTACTGGTCAAAAAGGTTTTGGGAGCAGTGAACGCAGCAGAAGCAGTTGCAGCTGCTTCCTTGTTGGTCTTGGGAAGATCTGCTGTTTTCTCCGCCGGTTTCGCTGGCTTCTCTGGCTTGGCCGGCTGGCTCGCGTTTGTAAAGGCGACCCTGAACTGCTCAGCTGTTTCCGCTGTTTTAAAGCGTACCAAGAATTTCTCCAGCGTAACCTGCTCATCCGCAAAGTCATTTGCTCCCCATAAGAACGATTTCTTATCCTTGTCCTGGTTATGAATAACCAGATTCATGTCCGCAGTGATCTTGTGATTGGCACACACCTTGTGGGTCTGATCGCGTCGCATTAGAACCCGAGATACGCCGGTGGTTTTGTCGCACAAAATCTTTATTACCCCAGTGCCGCGCTCCTTCCACTCCTTGTCTGCGAACCGGAAGAGCTTGGATCGGTCGCTAAACTTGACCTCCTCGTCCTCCTCACCGGTGCGAACCTCCACTTCATCGGGAAGTGGGATGATGGGCTGGAAGTCTGGACGAGGATCGTAATCGTCTGCTGAGGTATCTGCTGGAACACTCTTGTTGGTCTCACTAGCTCCACTTTGGTTTAGCTCGGCCTCCTGTTCCTTCTGCTTTTCGGCTGCTGCTTTAGCCACCTGGGACTTGAAGGAGAAAGGACTTTCGGAGGTCTTTGTGCCGAAGTTAAAGCTGAAGGCTGCCGTTGCTGGAACCGGTGGCTGTGCCTGTGGTTCCGGGGCCTGCACCAAACTGGGCTTGATATGCTGTGCAGGAATGGTTACACTCAAAGTGGGCTGGACACTGGCACTTGTTGGCTTTGGCAACGGATCTGAGCTGGTAATGACAACATTGGCCGGCGGTTCCTTTTCCACGGGTTGGTTGTTCAACGCCCGGTTAAACAATGCTGGAACACTAGCAGGAGCGGGAGCGGGCACAGAAGGAGCCACTTGGGGTACGTGAATAGGAGCGGGAACAGCAGCTGGTACTGGTACAGGATTCACAGATGGAGGAAGCGGTCCTGGGGCAGGGGCAGCCCCAGGAATTGGCGGAACCTGAATAGGCGAAGCGCCAAAGCCCGGCGTTGGCGTGTTGAAGAAACCCGGAGTGGGCAGTGCAGCCGGTGGCTTCGACTCAAGCAGATTAAGAGGAGCCGTAGCTGGAGCTGGCTGGGCGGGTGGCGGTATCAGACTGGGAGGAGGCTGGGTAAAGTTGCCCATGGCGTCGATGTAAGGTGCTACCGATGCCCCGGTCGGCGGTGGAAACATACCGGGCAGTCCAAAGTTTTGATTCCTAGGACCTACGTTAAATAAATCGTCAGTTATATCTAAAAGGAATTGAACACTTGGACGCTTACCAAATATATTGGGGGGCGCAATCGCCCCTGGAGCTGGTAGAGTCCGTAAGAACTGGGATTGCGCTTGAGCTTGGGCCTGAGCAGCGTAATAGTTGTACATCTGGTTTTGGTTAAACATGGGACTCCCGTAGGGTGCCGGCAGAAAACGATCCTGTCCGGCCGGCGTGTTTGGAACACCGTTGTGGAAACTAGGAGTGGGCCCACCATACGGGTTAGGAACCACCTGATGCACTGCAGCTTGGTTTTGCTGTTGTTGTTGCTGCTGATGATGTTCCGCAAGCGCATCTTCAATGATAAACAAGTCGTCCAATCCCAATGCAGCTGCTGGATCCACATCCCGTGTCGGCGTGTCTCGACTGCTGATCTTGATCTTCTTGAGCAGCTCCTCGAGTCCAGTGAACTTCTCTGTAAGGGTCTTGATTTCCTGGCGCATGGCTTCCATTCCCAAACTCACATCGTCCTTGAGCACACACAGAGACTTGCTGATTTGCTTGACAGTCTGTTCCATCTCCTGATTTGGTGGTGCTGCCAAAACAATGGGTGTCACTGAAGCGGGTTCCACCTGACGACGTGATCGATTGGCAGACAAGGCTGCACCCAAATAGAAGTCGTCTTCAGCATCCTCATAAGTGGATGAATTGTTGTGCGCATCCGGGCTACCGAAGCTATCTTCGAGACCGTGGCTACTGCGATTTTGTTGGTAACGTCGAAGCTCGCGTTGAATATGGTTGTGTAGTGGGTGCTTGACATCAGTTTGGAGCAGCTGCTGCGTCTGCTGCAGGCACTCCTTCCTCCGCTCCGAGAAACGAGCGCGGGAAACTCGGGGTGTCTTTGCGGACTCCTCAAGTTGACGGTACGCCTCCGATTGCATGAAGTATGCCATGGGCAGATCAAGTCCTCTGACCTCTTCCACAAACTGCTCATACTGATACGCCTTAAACATCTTCGAGCTGAAATAGGAGACGGCGTGCTCAGCCAGTGCTTGAAGATCCTTCCAGGCGGCCGTTGAGGTGGCAGATCCGTACTTAAAAATCCGGACAAAGGCGTCCGACTGCTGCGTGTGCTGGCGACGCAGCATTGTAAATCCTTGCCTGTAGAGAGTATCGATGCGTGCCTCCAAAGCAAGTTCTGAGCGCTCCTGCAGGATTTTTCCCAGCTGGAAAATGATGATTGCATCTGCTTTGGGTCCATTCACCCCCCGCACCGCCTCCAATCCGACCTGCAGTTGAGCTCTTTGCTCGGTGCGATTACCTTCAGTGGCCAGCTGGTTTGAGTGCAGCCGCAGCACCAAATCCCACCAGTTCGTTTGCTCCGAAGATGCTAGTTGGCTCAGAAGATTGGCAAATGGCATCATATGCGGCCGGTTAGCGGCATTGCGGTTACCCAAGTTGGAGGTGTTGTACGCTTCCCTCTGGAGCTGAAATCGCCGCTGGGTCTGAATAACTGTTGCGTAGAGGTAGAGGTCGACATCGACCTGGCTGATGGAATCGTGGCCGCAGTAGTTAAGGTTCTGCTTCACATCCCGCCGAAAACCTTCATAGAAAGCCACGCGTGGCGCAGTTCCAAGACGGTCGGGCTCGGTGCCCAGCGCCAAGTAGACGTGTTGGGCCAAGGAGTGCGGCGGTAACGATAACGCTAGCAGCTCGCAGGTCTCGATCTCCGCCAGACTGGGCCACTCGAAAAGAGGCTGCTGCAGACGCGGGTTACGCACCAGATGCGAGGACTGATCTTTCAGCTTGTGTTCGGCGTGGGTAAAGAGCTGTTGGTAAAGCTGACGTCGCCAGTTCTTGTCGAGGCACTGCTGGTGAGCGCTAGACAGTAGTTCTTCGGAGTCGGCAAATAATCCGGGCAAAGTTTGGGCGGGAACTTTGTTCTCATTGAGGTTGCTGTTCTCCTTCTGGTTGTCATCCGTTCGCGATCGGTCCAGGCAACCGAAAAGGGTGCGTCCAAGCTGGGCGCAGCGGAAGGCGCCCTGCTGGCGCCACAGTTGCATCAGCTGCTTCTGCTCTGCATCGCAGTGTTTCATCCAGTGGTGGACATGGGACTCTTCGAGCGGTCGCACCTGGTAGCCAAGGAGCAAAACCGGCAGTACGGATTTCAGCGCGTTCATCCACTTATTCTTGTTACCCAGCAGCTCACGTTTGAAGATCAGCGCCACCGCGTGGAGTAGCAGCTGCCCGGTATAGTGATCGGCACAGGATTGGTGGAGTTCCCTCTGCGGGGCATCGCCCGCACGCTCTATCGCGTTGCTAAACTTGTGCAGGTATTGATCGAGGCGAAATAGCTGACTGCTGCTGTCCGCCAGTCCGCTTCCCGTCTCCAGGCTCAGTTGCATGAGGCGATCGAGGGCGTGGAGCGCCAACTGCCAGAAGCGCCAGTTCTTCTTCACGTCATTGGCCGACTCCATCTTCCCGAGGAGCACCCAGATCATGTCATACCAATCGCTCGACTGACTCGTGATGCCCTTTGACTCCAGCTCGGTTTTTAAAGCGTAGCTGAAGGCCTGATCCAGCTTCTTCTTCTCCACATAGCTTCGCAGCAGACGCACGCGAAGATTAACATCCTGGGGCCGCGCCTGCAGCTCCTTGTGCATCAGCAGTTCCATGGCGTTGTCTCCATCAACGCTGCCATCTCCTCCGCCGTTGCTTTCCTGAAGATTCAGCCGCATCCGCACGGCGAAGACGTGTTGATTGTCGACCAAATCCAGGTCAGTGGCCAGATCCAGCCAGTACTTGGCGCGCTCCGTGTTGAAGGCGGTGTTCTCGTTCAACAGCAGTTCGCAGGCGTCCAGAACCACCTCTGACTGCCGGGGATTGAGCTGCATGCTGCGCTGCCAGTGCTGCAGCGCCTTCTGCACATCAGGAGTCTTCAGCCTACTGTAGCAAGTGGCTAGCAGGTTGTGAGCCACCGCTTCATCTTTGGCCCTGAGATAGCTGGTCAGATACTCGATGCACCTGGGGTACTCCTGGATCTTATAGTACATTTTGCCTATCGCCAGCCCCTTGATGTCGCGCTAAAAATAGAGAAACCTTTATTTAGTCCAGGAAGTCTATAAAAATTACGTTTTATATTTTGTATTTGTATTGTATTTTTCCTTTTTTGTATGCATATTTAATTTGTTTCCTTAAGTTGTTTTAAATTTTTATGTATTGTAATGATCCTGCTAGAACTCAGATGCTTTTAAGCGGGAAGAATACAAATATATTTAAGGTCGGTTGGATAATATTATTGTTATGTTTTTGGACTTATAAAAATCTGATATGCTTATGTATTATATATATATATGCAAAACAACCTAGCTATTTTAAAGTTCCGTTATTGAAACGAATATCCACTGTACCTACAATGTAACAGTTAAATTTTAAAGGAATATAAATATGCTTTTCCAATTTGCTATGAATATCCCTATTGCAATTTGTAGCCATAACCCATATCGAGTGTTTACTGTAGATGTAAATTAAAATAAGCGGCTGCTGGCCACCCACATAACCTCACATTTATATTTTGATTTATAAATAGAGAATCACAGCGCCATGAGACTGAAAGAAAATCAATTTCTTTTGCAAATATACGAAATGCAGGCGTCGCAAGAAAAGCGCGCACTTTTCTTTTCTATTGCAAATCCGCCAGCCAAGTGACGCCGACTCACAGACATACGCACACAAACACACACACCGAGGCACGCACACAAAGGCGCGCTCTCAATGGCGGCGCCGAAGATTTCGCAACTATTTTTTTCTTTTGAAATTCCTATACACGTTGTAGGCGTTTATTTACCTCACTTCCCGGCGGAAGTTTTCCCAGCATTTTATGGACATGCTCGTCAATATCTTTCCGCGTATCGAACATTTCTCTGGTGCTTTTAACGCTTTCAAATCGCTGTCGTCTCGACCTCGCAAAAATGTGCTTCGCGCTCGATTCTTCTTCACTCCGACATCCGATCGACACCGATTTCTCGAACGGTAATGTGCCACGGCCGGAAAGTCGGGTAACTACGGCTTGGCAATTCCAGTGGCAACACGCTGCACTCGTTTGCGGTGCAGATCAGAACGTATATATAGCTAAATTCCGCTTTAAATTTTGACTGGAGTGCACGGCCAACAAAAAATATGCAACAAAATATGTAGTGTGACTGCGCGAAAGTTGGAAACTTCTACCGTGGCGGTTTATAAAAAATACCAACTATATACCACAAATTAAATAGGATATTCATTTGATCAACCATGGGGAATATCCTAATCAAAAAATTATCTTTTTATTTATTTATAATATCTTTATTAATTTAAAAGAGAGAAATACAATTTGATTGGGGCAAGCTCCTCATTAATAAAAAAAATATATGAATATTGACTATTAGGGCTTTTTTAAAAAATTTTGTTAAACAAGTTGGTTTGTTTTTAAATATGTTAGATGATATAACAATTATGACACAAGGAATTAAGACCTTGCAAGATGTGCTTTTATAAAAGAATATACAACATTTCAAAATGAAATTTAAAAATTTTTAAATCCATAAATAAAATTATTAAAAAACAACCAACTCTATATAAAACTTAAGTTACGAATAAAAAAAATTAAAAAGACCTCGTTATAAACCAAAAGATAAATGTTTAATTATTTTATTTCAATGTAACTTTCAATGTAACTTTATTTTAGTGTTCGGCATGCTTTACTTCATTTGCACTTTCCAGAAGAGCAGTTTCCTATCAGAGACCGCCGTGATATAAGGCAATCGCTGATGCCAGGCCATGCCTCCAAAGGTTTTTAGGGGTGCCTCCAGCAATGGAACCGTGGACTTGGCTGCGAAAACCTTTAAGGTTAGCCCGATAATCAGGGCTATGACCATTTCGGAGCTTCCTGGTGCAAATCGAACTACTCGGCCGCAATCCTCGTGGACCTGCTTGACATCGGCGGGCACAAAGGGTCTGTTCAGGTCCCAGGTGATCACATCCCCGCCAGCTAGGGAGGTGATGAAAAGTCTATTGCTGTTGGCCCAATCCGCCGACATGAGCGGGAATTTGGGGGACTCCACGGAGATGACCGTTTGCTTGCTCCTCACATTGTACAGATGAATGATGCCTACAAGGAGATACGTTAGTTATAAGACTAGGTAAATGGTGAGCCTTTCACACCTTTTTTCTCCGCCACCAGCACCTTGTTGGGATCCTCGGGATGGCTCTTGATGGACATTCCTGCTGAGGACAGGCCGAATGTGATGACGTTCTCCCCGCTGCCTGCCGTCGTCCAGAAGCGGCAGGTGAAGTCATCGCTGACCGAGGCCAGCAGCTCACCCTCGCAGACCCAGGACACATCGTTGACATAGTCTCCGTGGCCATGGAGCACCTGTAGCGTGTTGAACTGACCCAGATCGGTGCGGAGTATCTTCAGCTGGCTGCCCTGGGCGGCGCACAAAGTCACATTGTTGGGAGTGCAGTTCAGCGAGGTGTCCGGCGAGAAGGCCAGTGCGCTGACGCACCGCTGATCCTTGTCGCTCACGTCCAGGTCCTGGAGGTGTGTGTACCCAAAGTCGCCGCTCTCCTCCTGCAGATTAAACAGAAACCCATTAATTTCATTCAATTTTTATTTTTTTTTTCCAGGCCCACCGGCAGTCCTACGAGTATCAAACTCAGTTCTTTTTTGAGCGCCACTGCGATTAGGTTGTAGGCAAAGTCATTGGTGCAAATCTCGAAGCAATAGATTGTCTCGTTTAGTTGGATGCAGTGTTCAGGGTCTGTGACAGCTCGCATTTTCCCCTTTTTGTTTGTTATTCCTGGATAAATGAAACAACTTGCCGGCGGCGCCAAAAATGTTTCCTTCAGTATGACCGTAAATGGTTCGAAGAATTATCTAATAAAATTATTTGCTATCGAAAAAATAACAAAGAATATATAAGTAAATTATATTTTAAGATAACAAGTTTTTAATGAAGTGTGAACCGTTTTACGAAGCAGAAAGAAACAATTAAGATTACTTATTAATATCAAATAATTAAAACTTAATATTGTTTAAATTACGTGTTGGAAAGTGTCGGCGGTAGAGTTCCCACCGTCCAGCTGTTGGGTATTTTTTAGTGCCTTTTCAGCCAAGTTAAGTTGGCTGCGATTTACCCCACTTCCTTTTCCGTGTTAGCTGTGAAAGAAAAAACATGCCGGTGGGTGCCAAATTGCGTTAAAATTGATTTTAAACACAGAAAACTCGTCCGAATGTTAACCAAAAGCTGGCTGGAATTATCGCCAAAGTGTCAAGTGTGAATGGAGCAAGTGTTGGCCGGCAGAAACGGCCTAAAATGACCCTAAAACAAATGTCTGGCGCGCTTCCATGAGTGTGTGTGGTTTATTGGCCACGCATGGCGTGCGCCTGTGAAATTGCAAACAGTTGTGAAATGGTTTAATGAAAGAAATGTAATTCCGATGACTTATACAAAGGGCCGATTGTAATGCCAGACGGAATTCTCGGAAGTCCTTGCACATAACCTAGAACACGCATTGGCGAATTTATGTTGTTGTTGCCTGAATTTTTTGATACACCAAGTAAAAATGTGACAATTGGATTTTTTGAACCCTTAAAATGGCTCCAAATGCTTTAACAAAGTTTTACCTCATGTTGTATTTAATTTTTATGACAATTTTCTTATCAATATGATGGGCTCATCATGATCTTTAAGATCAAACTGCTTTTGATCTTTAAAAGATTATTTGTATACTAAAACGTTTCATAAATTTTAGCAACCCTTAAATTAGTGGAATCTTACTTCTCATAAAATCAAGAAAATGAAGTTTACCAAGTGATCTTGACATTTTTGATACTCATACCGCCAAAAAGCCTCCGATACACTGCTGCACATATATTGGATTACAACCGGATTAGTTTCTGATTTAAAAATTTATAAAACAATACATACCTGCATACTAATTCCCTGGTCTATCCCTCATTTCCAGCTAGCAAAAGATCTTCTGCACCCGCTGCCCGCCGAGGAGAAGCGCAAGCACAAGCTGAAGCGCCTGGTCCAGCACCCCAACTCGTACTTCATGGACGTGAAGTGCCCCGGCTGCTACAGGATCACCACCGTCTTCAGCCACGCCCAGGGCGTCGTGGTCTGCGCCGGATGCGCAACCATTCTGTGCCAGCCAACTGGAGGACGCGCCAAGCTGACAGAAGGTATGGTCCATCTGTTTTCTAACCATTATTCCTGGTTAACCGTCTAATAACCAATTATTTCTTGCAGGCTGCTCTTTCCGCAGGAAGCCACAGTAAAATGGGACTCGCGATGAACCACAAATTATTAATTTTTTAATAAAATCTATAAAACGTAAAGAAACCACAGAACCCATCCGAAAGAAAGCTTGTAATTCAATTGCTGCGGTCCTTTGGTTCAATGTGCTTTGTGAATTAAAGAATTAACGATCTTGTGGTTGGCTAAGTGAAAACAAACAGCTCTTGTCGTATTTGTTTATAAGTGGATAATTACCAGCAGAATAGATAGTGGAACTCGATTGATTTGGTTTCCTTATAGCAGCCCCCAAAATGTAAACCATATGTTGGAAACTGATGTTCGGAAAATACATTTTTCGGTTTTGTAATTAACCCTTTTGTCCCGCAAATCTTCAGGAACTTTTCACTAGTTATGCTTAGATCTAACGAATAATTGACTTCACTGTAATAAAGAATGTTTCATAGGCTTTAAAATTGAGATATTTGCTACCATAAAAGTTAGGTTAGGTAGGAGTGGTTGGAGACTAAATATTAGTCCCCTCACTTAGGCCACAATGGGCCCCTTGTGATACCACATGATCTCTGAAAGATCCGTTTCCCTAGCTCATGGGTTTACTGCCTTCGCGAAGTATTCTGTTCTTCTTAAGAAACATAGTAGTTTTTGAATGCTTACGTCCTGGATGGCCGCAAGGTTCGGAAGTGTGTAGCTACCTAGGGTTTGAAAGCGCTTTAGGTTATGCGCTGGGCAGAAGCATAGGAGGTGTTCGATGCTCTCCTCTTCGTCTATCTCTTTGCAGCTGCGGCAGAAGTCGTGGTTACTTAGACCCAGCCTTGTCGCATGAGTCCCTATGAGACAGTGGCCCGTGAGGGCATTTAGGAGAGTGGAGATGTCCTCCCTACTACATTGTAGGAGAGTTTTTGTTCTTTTCGTGTTATAGTTTGGCCATGTGAGTCTAGAATTGTGGCATATTGAGATTGAGTTCCAACGGTTGTTGGAAAGAGTATACAATCTCTGCCTGAGAAGGAGCTTGCAGGTAGCCATGGGCATCCCTACCGTGTCCTTATCACGAAGGATATCGGCGGTTGTCCCCTGTCTTGCCAGCTCGTCTGCTATGCAGTTGCCCTCAATGTTGCGGTGCCCAGGCACCCAGATGAGGCTGATTCTCAGATGAGTGGCCATCTCGTTAAGAGATTTGCGGCATTCAGAGATTGTTTTTGAGCTCGTTGTGTAGGAGTCGAGGGCCCTGAGGGCAGCTTGACTATCCGAGAATATGAAGATATCACTGTCTTTATGTACAGACGTGTTCAGGTGGGTAGTGGCTTCCTGAATTGCCATCACTTCCGCTTGGAAAACACTACAGTGGTCTGGTAGGCGGAATGAGACTTTTATGTCTAGTTCGGGGGAGAAGACTCCCCCACCTGTTTGGGAGTTAAACTTGGAGCCGTCAGTGTATATGTTGACGGCGTTTACGAATTGATGTGGGAGGTTGTCCCAGTCTGAACGGGTGGGTATATGAATTTTGTATCTTCTTTCGAAGTTGACTATGGGTGGGACGTAGTCTGTATAACGTGGTAGGGGTGAATGTTTTGATAGGATAATGGAGTGACCCGTGGAGCCCGTTGTCCAAGCCGCTGCTTCACGGAGTCTCAGCGCTGTTGCAGATGCCCAGCTTTTGGCAAGTAGGTCCAGGGGTTGGAGATCGAGAATTGTGTTTAGTGCCTCGGTGGCGGTAGTGCGCAGCGCCCCACTGATGCAGAGCTCTGCGCTCCTTTGGATCTTGTGAAGGATCCGGAGGTTGCAGTTCTTATCTAGAGAAGGCCACCAAACGATGTTTCCGTAGAGGAGAATGGGCCTGACTATTGCAGTATATAGCCAGTGAACTATCATGGGGGAGAAACCCCACTTCCTCCCTATGGCTTTTTTACAAGCGAAGAGGGCTATGGCCGCTTTGCGTGTGCGAAACCTAACCTAACCTACCATAAAAGTTACTAAGACTGGGAATTTAATTACCTTCGAAGAAATTAATACATTTGTTAAGGGATCAGTGAATATGCAAATTCAAGTTACCTATTCTGAACATCAGGGTTTATGGCCAAATTTCTTGTTGAGAATATTATTTAAACATTCCTTTGAACCTCGGGAAACAAATATATATGAAGAGAACTTATTTAGATTTTTTGATAATTTCCCTACGGGTAATTTATAATTCAAAATGTTTATATTTTATTCAGTTACTTTCCAACACTTTTCCTTATCCAGTTTTCCAACCACCAAATGTAAAATATACATGGGTTCGATTCCATACTACGTTTATCTACATGGCTTACTTGAATTTAATTCGGACGTTTTTCAACACATTTTCTAAGCCAGTTTTCGAACCACAAAATGTATAATTACATGGGTTTGAGTCCATGCTATGTATCTACATGGTGGCGTTGCCAGACATTCCGATAGCGGAGTTTGCCACCTCGCTAGGAAAATTCCGCGGTCGCTGCTCTGCCGCTGTTAGATTTCGATACATCTTAACCGATCTCGATAAGTCTTAACAGTGCTGTTAGAAAATCGCGGAATCTAACATTTTAGAGCGCCCATGGTGGTCGGATAGGAAAACAGTGAACAGTCCAGACAGCGTGGCGTCGCGCTTTTCAAACGGTAGATTTTCAGTGCCAGAAAAAAAAAAGAACGCAGACTTGAGGTTTTTCGTGATTTAATTTCGCTTGCTTAAATGTTTAATGCACGTGCTTTGGGTATTGGCCCTTCGGCCAACGATGACCAGCAATTGGTTCGCAATTTGATGGAGGTGCAGCAGGAATTGTCCTCCCTGCTGGAATCCAATGAAAATCTCACCGAGTCGCGTGCTGCTGCTTCTTTGGAGTACCAGGACTCCGTCAATAACGCCAGCAGCTCGTCGTCGGGCGTTCTGTCGGAAATCCAACAGAACTTCCGGGTGCTCCGACTGGACAACAGTGCGCCACGCTTCGAATTCCACGGTTGGGGATGCTTGCAACAGCTCCAGAAGCGTTCCCGCCATTTTGGATACGGCGGTGTTCCGGCCAAGAAGTCCCGATCCGGTGGCGCCTCCTGTTTGCTGGTCACCGGCCCCAAGCAGGAGCAGCTGCAGAAGGAGAATGTGTGGAACCAGCAGCGCCACGAGGAGGTGAAAAATTCAGCACAGCCCATGTCCATTGCGAGCCTGCGTTCGATTGGTCTGCACGGCGATTGGTGAGTGTCTGGATACTTGTACTCTGGAAATCCACAATATAATACCCTCTGTTTTGGTAACCCACAGCCTGGAGCATAATGCCGTGCTCCGCGTGATGGATCTGTTCAGGTCCCTGCATGATCACCTGACCGCCGACTTGGGCTTTTCGCGCCAAAACTCGATGCCCTCTGATTACCTGTTCGATGTGCCCGTCAAGAACTTCATGCCCAAGAGCCTCAATGTGCGCTACCAACTGCAGGTGCTGTGCACCAAAACGGAGCGGTTCCTGATCAAACAGCGTCGCATCCTGGAGACAAATCGCAGTTTCGACTACGAGAAGTACAGCGAATGCGACAAGTTGATCAAGGGATCGACCTCCTATTTGCAGTCATTCAACCAGTTCATGAACGTCGAAATGCGCCATCGCAACGGAAACTTTATCACCCAATCGGCCAAGTGTAACTTTATATCCCTAGTCCTTTTTGTTATATTCTTTAATATATGTTATCCCTGCAGTCAATGTGCAGCGCTTGGAGAGCTTGCTGATTGGTCTGCGCGAGTGGCTGAAAGCCACGCATCTCAGTGTGCACGTGTTCAACTGGGAAATGGATCTGGAGCACCGCTACTCGGCGGCTATGACCGAGAGCCACAAGTCTTTGCAGGAGCGAGCCATCCTTTTGGCCAATGCCGAGCTGCAGGCGGCCAAGCCACGGGGCATCACTGTTGAGGAGCTGTACATTGCCAAGAGGTATAAGCTGGAGAGGGTGATGACCTGTGCCATAGAGCAGGACGAGTTCCTCACTGCTCTGCTCGCCCATCCGGAGACCTACTTCCCGCCCCAAGTTGTGGCCATGTGCGGACCACCCAAGGTCGTTGTTGACATGGAAGATGATTCTGAGGAGGTGGAGGAATATGAAGACGACGCGCCATCATCCCCACCACGTAGCAACGATCGTACATTTTTCCGCTTTAGAAGCTAAACTGGATCTGTAATCTAAGAAATTACCAATTTCAGTGGTATCTATACTTATTTTATACCTTACCTTATCAATTACTTTATAATTCAAAGATATCTCTTTTAAAAGCTAAAACTTTAATATTTATTTAGCCAAGTCGAAAAAGATTTGTCATTTAAATTGAATGCCATTGTAGGTTTAAGAATTTATTTTACACTTTTAATGAGTATTTGTATGATTAGTCTAAGCAAAATCCAAACGAAAATGATTTGTTATTTATCTTTTAAATTTGGCTACAAATATGTACCGACTTATACATAACTAATGAGCTTTTGTGCAGATCAAAAAAGCCAAAATTAGAACAAAAACCATTACCTAATAATATTTTTACAGTTATTTGACCAAGTCAAAAATGAGGCTTTCTTTCTTTTATATAACACTTTATTTTAGTTTTAATCTAGTGAGAAGAAAATAACCGAGTGCCTGAATTTATTTTGCATCTTCATTTAATTTGTAAGAGGAACCTACCAGTGAATTGTTTGCTTTGCATTTGTATTTTGAAAGCCAAATAAATATTCACATATCTGCTTTAGCTAGTTAACGTTTAAAAGCTTTGTACTAAGGGGTTCAGACAACAAAGAGTTGTTCGAGCGACAGTTTGCCGAAGATCCTGTCCACCACCGACTTGGCTATCAGTCCGAAGGCCTCACCGATGCCCGGTTTCAGTTCGTTGAAGATGTCCCGCCAGTTCTCGTTGATGAGGGCGTGCATGTTCTCGCTGAGATCCTTCTGGCCATTGAAAAGATTCTCCAGGTGATAGGAGACATGTTGAGGTGTCACCTCAACCTTGATGTCGACCACCTCCGCGAAGGTCTGGTGCTCACCCTTGGACACCCGCTTGAATTTTATAAAAGCATGCACCTTCGTTTTTTCTGCGGGTTTAAGAAATGCACATTAAATGGGAAATTGTTCTGCGATTGTAAGCCAAAACTTACTCAGTCGGATCTCTGCGTTGCCTTTTCCTGCAATGGGTAGAATGAGTATTCTGCCGTCGACTGAGTATGGCCCTCTGACCACAACTTCGGGCACTTCCATGATCAGCTCAATGGGTCGGCTGAGATCACTCGTGAAGCCGCTGAAAAAGAAAAATAATATATGTTGCAGAATTAAAGACTCGTAATATTTTTTCTTTCTAGATCTCTTCAAGAGGTAATTAAAAAAGAATATCTTACCTGGCTCGCTTTGCAACTGCCTGGTGGAGACCCAGAAGATCCGCGTCGTGGAAACTGAGATCAATGTTGACCGGGCTGTGCGGATTACGTCCAATTGTGAACTTCTTGATGCGCAGGGGATCCAGCGGGATCAGACCCAGCTCCTTGATGCCGCTCTTGGCGTGGTTCCTCAGCACATTGTTGACTCCGTTTATCAGGCACGCCTCGTCCTCAATCCCGCACCTCTCAATACCCGAGGCTTAAAGTCAAGAGTTTTGAATGGAGATGTGTGTGTTACAAAAAGAAGGCGCAACTCACGTAATTCGGGGGCGTGTCCATTAACCGATATGGACGCACATCCGAGCAGCAGGACGAGGGCGAGAGTTAGCTCCATAATTGACGCGGGCAAACACAATTGAATACTGATCCATTAGCAGCGGTTGATACCACTTATATAGTCACTTTCGCCAATTGAAATGTATCATGTTTTTTGTTGCCGTAAACAGCTTTTGCGTCTCAGCCTGCCAGAATTTGACTTTAGACCGTCTCCAGTACCAGTGCACTCATCACCACGCTCCCCCCGAGTCTGTTAAATGGATTTGGATTGTAAACCAAACCGGCAGGCTGGCTGTCCGGTGGCAAAGTGGGTTGTTATAGCCGGCAAATTTATTTTACGACTCCCTTTAATGAACCCCCATTTGAACTTGAACCTGTTGGGCTGCAGTACTGCTCGCAAGCCATTGACCCGTCATTCCCATCTCTCCTAATCACGTTTCGCATGTAATTTGCCCGATATATGCAAATTAGATTGGCCTTCCCCTAATCGGGCATCAATTCCTGTTCGAACTCCTTTGACACTTTCGTATTTTGCCTAATTAATGGTTGAGCAGTCACCCGTTTTTTAACGAGATGCTCTACTTGGAGAGTCAAGAACATTTAATGTAACGACCTTTTATAGGCCAAGGTTTTTTGAACCTTTAGAGAGAGCAAGTACAGATAACACATACTTTCAGGCGGTCATTGATTTTCAAGAAAAAAACTGTTTTATATAGTTTAAACCACAGCCAAAATTCTATTGCTAGAATTTTTAAATTATTAATAAATCCAAATAATCTTGTGTTACAAAGTGTTAGCCATATAAACTTTATTGCAACAAAATTTCGTTTTATTTCGCTCAGATTGTTAAATGGTAATTAAGCATTTCCCTACTTATTCTAACGTTATAAATGAACTCGCGACCCTCGTTAAATCGAATGATAATTGCTAACGCTAAAACCTATATGAGCTAGAGTTTGCGATAAGTATCAACACGTGTTCTTTTATCTAATTTAAAAGCGAATATCACATTGGCTACTCCTCGGCAAAAAGCTTCGAGTACGGGAGCTTGGAGAACACACCTTTTACGATTCCCATGTATAGCTGACTGAAGGACTTATCAATTGCTGAGGCCGTCTCCTTATAAATGGCCTCCGAATTCTCGTTCAGGAAGACATTCATATTATCGCCCAGCGCCTTGTCCCCATTGAACAGATTCGAAAAGTGGTAGTGGGTGGACTCCGGCTTCATTGTTATTTTGAAGTTGGTAACGTCCAAATAGATCTTTCCGTTATTCTCCAACGGTTTGCCCGAGAAGGTCACGATTGACTTCACGTTAACTGAAAAAGGATTTTTAGTCACCTGGTTTATTTTGGGTACCCAGTCGACTTATCTCACCCATAGTCATGTTACTTTTTCCCGTACCGCTGATCGGCAGAATGAGTACCTTCCCGTTGATATTATAGGGTCCCACCAGTGAGAAGGTTTTCGCGATAATCCTCACTTCGTGCTTTCCGGTAAGATCCTTTCCGAATCCCCTGAAAATATAAACAGTATATAATCTCGTTAATTGAAATTATGGTATTTTTAATTGTCATAATCTTTAAAAATGGCGTACATTTTAAGATTCAACAACCTTCCTAATTCTCCTGGAAAAAACCATAAAATTCTTTTAGGTGACTAGCCACTTACTTTACTTTAACTATCCTTTGATCCTTGATGCCGTACAGCAAGTTATCGGTAAAAGTAAGAGTTATGCCCACGGGACTGGCATCCTCTCCCTGGCTTATCACAAGCTTGTCCACATTCAGAGGATCTAAGCGCGTCAGGTTTAGACCAGGATCCTCCTCCGAAGACCTCTCACTGAATAGTGTGTTGCACAGTTTCATGATACACTCGCCATCGCCGTATTTGCAGGGTTTAGGATCGTCAGCTGCGAGGATAGCAGGAGATAATTTAAAGGATAGTCCGAGTATCATATCATATCATATAACATCTTACGGAATTTGGCTTGCACCGACACGGATAATGAGAAAACAATTGCCAACGCGATCCCGAACATCTTTACGCTTCTATAACTTAGTGTAACTGAATATGAAAAGGAATTTGGTCTAGTATTTATAGTGGCACACTAAGTGCAACTCAAGTAGAGTGCCAAAGCAACCTTTGATTTCGCTTTTATCTGTGGCGTAACTGTCTGCTGTCAATTTGAGAACTCGTTCAAATTCCTCTCATATGGAAAACTGTATCATCTCATTCTATTATGCAATAGAGGATTAATTATTTTTTGTATATGCATCTGTATACAAAATACTTCAGTACTTAAACTTCTCCCTAACACGTATTTTCAGACAAAGCAATTTCGCAAAAGTATATTCAATATAATGGGATCAGTGGTCTGTATTAAAAATGCTATGATTAAAACAAATCATGCATTGATTCATATTTCGTATAATCTTCATTACATACAAAGTTACATGCAAAACTGACTCAGCTAATTGTAACACACAGCTTACAACAATCAAGAAATGCTTTAATTGGAATGAGAAACAAATATGGAATTAAGTACTCGTACTCCCATAACAACATCGGCAACAAAGTGTGCAACATACAAAAGGGCCAGTTCCAAATAAATCCGAATTAAGTTGCGAGAACAACAGAGTCATCGTGATCGCCACATCCCAAGAATCGGAGTAGAGTTGGAGCGCCAGAACAGGTCCTAAACTTCAGTTAACTTAATTGCCCAACGCCCCGTTTTAAGGCCCAGCCTCCGTGGAGAACAAAAGCGACTTGTTTCACTCGGATTCGCTGCAGTTGATTGACTCGTGGAAGATTTTCACTGACTCAAGGCCAACTGGGTGTCCGATTCCCTCAGATGGGATTGCAGGTTTACCGTTGGCTACTCTTGAACTTGGCAAGAAAAACTGAAAAAAAAGTAATTGGGTATTATATGTTTATAATTATGATCAGGGTAATATTAAAAAAAACTTAATATGTGTCTTTCTAAACTATTGAAAAGGTTTATTTTCTTAAATTTCAAAGTCAGTGAATCCGGAATATTAGATTAGGCAATAAATTCAGCAATGTTTCCTTGTTTCACGTTTGCCATTTAAACAAAACTATAAAATTATCTTTGACGTGAAGTCAAATAGATCTGATAAAATTAAATTAAATTAAATTTAAAATCAATAAATTTTCGTTTAAGTCTAATGTCTGTATCAAAGAGAAAATCTTATTAAACATAGTATCATACTTTTATATTATATTACCCAAGTTTAGTACAAGATTAAATTCAGAGTACTTAGTATCTTAGTTCCTACACTGCTGCCCCCAGCTGTGGTGAGTCTAGTGATAATTTTTTGCCATGCAAATTCCCAATCAAACGCTCGATCACGTGAGTTGCCTGCTGATTGCCGATTGCTTGCCAAAAAAGTGTATGCGACAGTTGTGCGGAAATGCCGAGATCTACGCTTGATTTAACAATAGCCCCCCGCAGAAGCACAACCAGTTTTCGCATTATGTTTGTTTTATTTCTACAATTTAAAGCTTAGCTTAGCAGATACGATGATATGTCAATGGCCGGAATGCAACGCCCCATGTGTGTGAAATGCTGGTGAGGAAATACTCGTACACTTAGCCTAATGTCGGACGACCTAGGGCTCAGTTCTCCAGGAACAGATCCTCGTAGGCAAACCGCTTGAATAGCTGCGTCAGGACGCTCTTCATGATCTCGGCGATGGCTACGTGGATAGAGGGATGCAGCTCGTTCCATACCTCCGTCCAGTTATCGTTGAGGAACTGGTTCAGGTTGGCTCCCAAGGCCTGGTCGCCGTTGAAGAGGTTGTCCAGTCGGATATTCATCCTGGTAGGAAACAAAGAACATTTATAGCTGAACTTGAATGGATAGTAATCCCAATTTCACTTACTTTTGTGGCTCAACGAGCACCTTGAGCTTGTCCACGCTTAGGAAATTGCGTCCATTGCGCAACTGGGTGCCCGGCTTGAATTTCACCGAGAACTTGGGATTGTGCAGGATGATCTCGGCATCGCCATCGCCGCGAATGGGCAGGATCAGGATGCGTCCATCCGCCACGTACTTGCCCTTCAAAACGATCTTGGGAAAGGATCCGTACATCTCAAACTTGCTGGTGGCAGGATCTGCGCCAAAGCCACTAGAAGAATTTCAAGGAGGATGGTTAAAGTAAGTAAAAAAATATATAAATAAAGAATATATTTCTTAAAGTAAGAATAATAAACTTAATAAGATCCCTATCGATAATAATGAAGCTTGGTTTTTAGTTCAAAAATCCGTTAAACTTTGTATTGATAAATAAGTAAATTACTATTATTTATTACAAATGAGAAACTGGATATCTGATATTTTTCTTTTTTTTAATACTCACACAGCTCTATCGAACTTCACTCCCGACAGGCCCTCCACGTTCACATCCTTGAAGTTGAGCTTGAGGTTTAGGGAGCCAGTGCGTCCGTCGGAGATGTCGAAGCGTTTGATCAGGAAGGGTTCCACCTGGGGGAACCCAGCCGCCGGATAGCCAGTCTTTGCGTACTGACTGATGAGCATGTGGGATACGTTGATGATGCACCTGGTGTCGCCCATCCGACAGCGGGGCAGCTCAGGAGCTGCAAGGATAAGCCCAGATTAGCACAGCTCACGAAGGAAAATGACCACCGCAAAAGGACTCACGGAAATTGGTGGCACCACTGGCCAAACAGAAGAGCAGGGCCACGGAGCCCAGTTGGAGCAGCAGCATCATTTTGGATCGATCTCTAAGAGGCACTACGAAATTCACCCGTTCGATAGTTTGGCGAACGCCCGACCAGGTTCAATGGCAAACTGTAAATTGGCTCTGGACTGACGGCGGCATTTATAAAATTTCTGATCGGCCAGAACGACGGAGCGAAGTGGCCGACAACCAGTACACTTCATAGTTTATTCATTCCTGACTTGTCTTGGCCCTTGTTGTTGTTGCTGCCCGCCTGATTGGTGGCTATTTTTATTTATTCGTATATCTCTTTCGTTCTGTGTTTTGGCTTCTCCTACTCATTATGATCATCATCATTATAGTAGCCACCCCTAGCCAGAATTGGCAGCAACAATATTATTAATTAATATTATTAGCATGTGCCTGGTTTCGCCAGAATATCAACAAATAACAATAAACAATAACAATGGCTTGGCACAAAAAGGCAGCGAAAAATTAAAAGTGATTCTATAAATTTTAATGTTCGACCCGCCATCAAGTTTTTGAGCTATAAGTCTATAATATAATTCTCCTTTTCCTACAATAATGCATTATAATTCAGACTATTTCGGTTTTTGTGTACTTTTTATAGATCTAAACTCTGTGAAATGGAATCTGCGCTTTGTTCGCACTTAAAATGATGTGCAAATAATTATTCGTACTTATCAGCGATTATATTAACCATCTCGTGTTTACTTTGAGATCAGCACTTGGGATTTAGAACCTTTGGGATTTCCAAAGTGAGTTTGAATAACATGTGCTAAATGGTCAAGCAGGTTTGAAAAGAATGTTAATGAAGTCATAAGCATAGGTCAGGGGAAAGGATTCTTGATACTCACTGAAAAATCGTTTGAAAAATAGCAAATACTATTTGGGTCTAAGTATCATTTTTAAATTAAATGAATTACTTCCCAGGGTTAGTATAAAAGTATCCATGTTATATTATTTATCTTCTTTACTTTTCAATAAAGAATGTTGCATCCCAAGGCTAATAACCATAGGAATTTCCGTTCTGCCCTATTCAAAGATAAATCTTTTTGGGCAACGGCTCAATTTCGTACATAATTAGACATCATCGGGAATTTAAGACGACATGGTTCGAAACTGGTTCCAACGGCACTCTTAATGGATTCACCGGCTAAAAGTTGCCCCCCGGCTTTATTGGCTTCACTTTCAAACTATTCTGACAGGCGGCGTTTGGAGCTGGCCGGAGTGTATTTAAATTTAATTTGCCAAATTGTAGTTAAAGGCTTCTGGCGTTCGTCATCGGCAATTAGCATATGCGGTGTGATTGCTTTATATACTATATTATGCGATTGGCATGAAACCGGCATTTTGTTTATTTACCCATCCAATTGGCGCCAGGTGAGTCCACATACCTTAGCTGGGCACTTTGCATTGTTTGCTTAGCCAATTCCTAGACGCTGTCGTAGACATCGGGATTACTGCGGTCTAAAATTTTGGGGCGCCAAAGAAGTTGTTAATATATGTGAACACGCGTTTATTTTATTACGCCGGGCTGCCCTATGAATAAATTTGCATCTTCGAATTAGTTGTGTTTGAATCTGATTCATCTGGTGTAAACATGATTCGGCTTTTAATTTAAATAAATAGTACATAACTAGTCCATCCACTTCGTGAGTCGTGGAAAGCTTGTGAATGATTTTACGTTTTATTTGTTAAGGAAATCATGATGAGTTTGGGAATTTTTCTGGAATTCTGGTTTAATTTTGACGGTTCTGAATGGCATTAATTTTTTTTGTTTTCCAATTCCTTTTCTAAACATTATTATAATGGTGCAAATTAGATCTTGTTTTTAAAAACTAAAGCCTATCGGAATAGATTTGCGATGACAGTTATTAATAGCAACCAACCAATAAATTTTTCCATCTGTGTTTTTAAAATTCATAGACTAGAAAGTTCCACGGACCGTAAATAATAATTATTTGTTATTTTTATTTTAAATGACCTACTAAGATATTTAAGTATTTCTTTTTCCAATTTGTCTAATTTTTAGATACTTAGGGGGCAAGCGTAAATAGACTGTTTATACAGCCCTCGTGGACAAAAGTAAAAACAGTGGCATTCTTTACATGTAAAAGTAAGAATTACAGTAGTCATAGAGAACATAGTGCTGAAAAATTAATTTCCTTTTTAAAAATAAAATTTTTTTTTAAATTTGAAATCAAAATGTAACCGTTATGGACTGGTTCCATTGGGAACTCTTCCAAGGATGTAGTATAATTATTAGAGCAGCCAACGGGCACACCATGTTTGGCATGCTAAACATCGATTACCGATGCCTTGAAAACTTCGATAACATGATGTTAACATCGATGTTTCTCCACCTCTAATTTCAAAACCCTCACGAAACTTATTTATAACCCGGTGAAATACAATTTGGACCCATTCTGGAGACAAGGCAGGTGAATCAGCATGAGTGGAAAGAGGATAGTTTGCCTCCTGGCCAGTGTCCTGATCCTGGGAAGCCTGCAAGTGGCGGCGGCAGCGGAAACGGACAACAAAACAAGTGAATTCGTGGCCACCAAGGAATGGCAGGTGATTGCGGAAGGTAAGGGCTAGCCGTTTGAACTCTCCGATGACGTGTACTAAGTGGGGAATCCTCATTTTCAGGTCAAGCCATTCCCAAGGGTCTCCACGTGCGCATCAATATGCAGAACGGACTCAAGGAAGCCAAACTATTGGACGAAAGCGAACGTGGCACTGCTCTACAGAGTCAACCGGGAGACCAGAAGGATTAGGATGACAACGAACCCCTGGCCCTAGACTACAAGCCGGACATTATCGAGGAGTCCCTGCGTCGGGTCAAGGAGCAGAAGAAGAGCTACGCGGAGCTGCGCAAGGCTTACAAGGAGTTCCAGAAGAACTTTCGCACAGACGGAGAGCTGATTGTCCAGCTGATCGATCAGTATCGGAACTTCAGCAAGACGCCGCTGGAGTCAGAGATGCGCTCCAAGCTGGACTGCCTGGAGAACCTGGAGTACCTGCTGCATCAGATCGACAATGCCCTGATGTTTATCGATAATGGGGGACTGGACGACGTGCTCCTACCCATTGTGGTCAACGATACAAACACCTCCCTAAGGGTCTCTGCCATGCGGGTGTTGGGCTCCCTGGCGAGCAATAATCCCAAGGCGCAGATCAAGGTGTTCGAGAAGAACTTTGGCTCCCATCTGGCCCAGATCCTAACCAGCTCTGGAAATGCTGCAGAAGTCTCTGCCGCACTTCACGCCTTTGGAGCACTGTTGCGGAAGTTTCCGCTAGCCCAGCAATGCGTTTAATAGATGAAGATATCTAAAAACGTGTCAAGGATTTGTCACCACAAATATTGTCAATCTATGATGTCCAAGTTTTCATTAGTTAAATGCACTTCGAAGTGCATATTTTTAAACTATCATTTTTTACTTTCACCTTAATCGTGGCTATGCATTCGACACCATAAATATTGCCAATCTATGATGTCAAAATTTTCATTAGAGTAATGCACTTCGAGGTGGATATTTTCAGGTTTACAATTTTTCTATCAGCTTAATCGCGGCTGTAACCTCTTGTATAATGTTCGGGGTACTTCGTCAGTTAAATACTCCAAAACTTTCCGCTGGAATTCTGCGATGGAGTCTTTACATATTCAGATTTATGGGAGCAGTGGGCTTGAGACTTAAAACCACTTCTGATAACCGAGTGGCGGTGGAGGATAGTTCGCTCAAGTGGAAGTGGTCTTCTGCCATTATTCGCATAGGATGTCAAACTATATTTATGACAATGTTCTTCAGTTGGGATGTGCCAAACGTTGAGTATACGGAACACTTTCTACACCTTAACCGTTTCGTGCTCCAATTTGGCTGTTGTATGTCCATCCTAAGATTGCAGATATTGCAAGGACAAGAGGTCACTAAGTTGGTGAATAATTTACTACAACTTTTTCGACGAGTTCAAGACTTTTGCAATGGAAATCATAATGGCTTTGGAGGAAAAAATGAACTAATAGTTTTATTTTTTATGATACTCAGCTTCATACACGAGGAGATCTACATCCTAAATTTGATTAAACCCTATTGGAACCCGCGTGAAATAATTGCCGTATTTGCTGACACCTATTTATCCTTTGGCATTAAAACGCTCACATACTTCGCCTGTTTGTGGTATATAAGTTTGGCCCTGCTATATAGCGATATAAACGATTTTGTTAGATCCGAACTGAGGACTTTGGATTTACAGCCGACTAATGGAAAACTTAGAAAGACCCGAAAAAACGTTAGAAAGTGTTTGGATCTTTACAGGGACCTTAATTCCTTAGCATCTGCATTCCAAAAAGTATATGATCTTCCACTTGTTTTTGGATTGGGCTATAATGGTATGTGCTCTCTTCTTTTTGCATATTTAGTCATTATCCGAAGCAAATATGATATGATTCTCTTATGCTCAAACACTGTGAATGAGTTGTTAAACATATTTATTTTGGCTTGGTCGGTCCAAAGGGCAGTGGTGAAGTCTAGTGAAATTCGACTGTTGATGCTGGATAATTCCAATCTTAGCAAAATTCGAAATTGGCAAAAAAACGTATGTAAATGAACAGAATTATAATTTAGTATTACAATGTAAAATATATATATTTTATTTTTTTTGCAGTTGGAATGGTGTTATATAGAATTGAGTGTGTACGAGTTTCGAGTGCGCCCGCTTAGTCTTTTTAATATATCCAAGGAACTCTTCATGGAATTCCTTTCGGCCATGGTCAGTTACTTGACCATTTTATTACAATACCGAATACAGCTCGAATAGGTTCAAAAGTTAAGTATTTCGATTATTTGCCTTAAGAATTGTGTTTTGATTTATTTATGATTATCAACATACAGCTGCGGCAACAAAAATAGCACCAGTGTGTAGGCAATTCTTCTTTGTGCTACAGAATGGTAATTTTTTGCAATATTTTTATTCTGTTTGTAAGGGTAAGTAGGGTTACATATCTATTAACTAAAATAAAAGTGGTTACGCCCACAATGCGGATGGTTTTTAAAATTTCGATACATTTATCAAAAAAGTAGCAAAGTTATGCGGCAACAAAAATAGCACCACTTAAATAAAAAACTTAAAAAACTTAAAAATAACGCGATTTGAAAATTTTTTTTGATTGAAATGTATGATTTCATACACCTTAAGGTAAAAAAATATTGTTCTAAAGCTTGGGCTGCAACAACAACAACAACGACCGACCTTGACGTCACTAGACACCAGAATCTTCTCTTGGCAAAATTGTTGTCTGGCTCTTTCAAAATAGCTCGAGGGCAGTTTTTTTTCTTCGGTTTTGCATTAAAAACATAGTTTTTAACATTTCTGCAAAGATTTTCGATGTGTTTTAGTTCTGGGGCTTGTAAGGTCCCCATTATACCATTTAGCTTAAGGGTTTTAAAACTTTGTACGACTTTCTGACTGATTTTTTTTGGGTTATAACCGTGGTAAAGCTTCGGAAATAAATTAGTTTTGTATTACGAATAAAATTGCATCACAATTTCTGAGCTATCAAGGTGAACATGTTGATCCTGTATGGGTTTACATTATGATATGGTACCAACATTATAGTACGAGAATATGCCCATACCATTATACTTGCTTCACCATTATTATTCTTTGCAAATGTGAAATGGGGACTCAATTTTGGATATGTAGGTTACCTGATGTGAATTTAAAGTCTTTTTCATCTAAACATGAGCAATTTTCAGCCGCCAGACCATATAAGAGTGTTCCTTTTATTGTGGGCCTTATTTAAAACTCGCCCTTCAAATTCACCCATGCTCTGCAGTCTAGGGAGATTTTTTTTTTGGACGTCAAGCGCATAATTGATTTTTATGTACATTATATCCAACTTTTTATGTACTTACAAATATTAAAAAAAAAAAGCGACTTGATAGGCGCCTAAAACGGGACCTACTTGCATTCATGCAAATGACTTTTTAACAGTTATGGGGTCATTGCGGCTTTCGTACTGCGTGCTATTCTTTTGTGTTCTTGTTTTAGGTAACTACTAATCATTATTTTAAAGAATTCAACGATTCAACTTAACTTATCTTTTGCATTGCCTTTATAAATTAGCTTTTTAAATGTCCTTCTATCTGTATCATTACAGCGCGCTAAATGACCCATTGGGAACACTATTTTATGCAGTATTTTACCAATTCACTTAGTAGTACTTATTCTTAATACAACAAAACGAAAAACAGCCAACAAATCTGAGCAAATGAAGTTTTATACCCAAAAACCGTTAATAGTGCTATTTTTGTTGCCGCATAATTATGCTACTTTTTTCATAAATCTATCGAAGTTTTAAAAACCATTCGCATTACGCCCACAACCATTTTTACTTTAGTTAAACGATATGTAAACCTACTTACCCTTACACACAGAAGAAAAATATTGCAAAAAATGACCATTTTGTACACAAATAAAAATTGCCCACACTTTGGTGCTATTTTTGTTGCCGCAACTGTATATATATATGTATACATACAAAATTATTCGCCATAAATTTTAGTAATTTTTATCTGTTCATTTGAAAATTGATCAACTCAAATAATGAACGTTTTATTTATGAAATATATTTGTTCTATAATTAAATACAAATGTATTACTTGTTTTGTTAATGGGTCTGCTAAGTCAAAGAAATCGTAAAGATTTGGATATTACTAGCACCTTCCTTCGTTCAGAAAAATATTATAGGGTATGTCCGTTTTGCTTAGTATAATTTTTTGCAAATCTCCTTTTTTTTAGCCATCGTAGAACTTTTATAAAACATGATTATGATCTTTTGCAAAATAATAATAGAATTAACATTGAATAAATTTAGCGTGGTAAAAGGTTCACAAAATTAATTCTTCAAGTTAATTAATTTCGAGATATTGGCTAACTGAACATAGAAAGTCTGCATATGGTTTTATTTAATTCGATTCAATTGGGGCTTATTAATTTTTCAACCGATTATTTATTATAAAATTCATATTATTAGTTACCTTGGTTTTATCTTGTAAAGTGTAATACAGTTAAATAACTTAATAATGTATCTAAGATAATAATTAAGGCTTATACCATATACAAAATAAATTTGATAAATATATTAGCATCTAACATACTTTAAATGGCATGTTTTTAATCAAAGATAATACCTTCACCAGATAATTTATTTTTAGCTTAAATGCCGCTAACAATTTAATATAAATTTTGCTTAAGCTGTCATTAGCAAAATTAATCTCGATGGTTACCTGCCAACTCCAGTCACCTGTCAGCTCATGATATCATCGGGCCTCAGCTTAAATTGTCATTAACCAAATGCACCTGGTGTTCCATTGCTTAAAGCAACCATATCCCAAATTCAGTCGGAGTTTAAACCAAAACGGTCGATCATGTACGGAATTTTTCATCTCACGAGTGTTCCGAAACTTAACGCCTTAATTCTGAGATACATTTTCCGTTACGCACAACTAATTGGCGTCATATTTTTTTGCCTTAGAAAAAGTAAAGATGGGGAAAAGGTATCAAATTGCAAATGGATCAAGTGGATTGGTATCACCCATCGAATTGTGACCTTCTGTATCTTCATTTATTCGTATTTTTTGGCTATAATTTTAACAAGTCAACCCGCCGCGAAAGTTCTTCATGTTTTTCGACTTCTACTGAGCATTCCCATCGTTGCGCTTATCTTGGGATACCAGACTTTACGAGGTCCAGAAATTATAGAGCTTTTCAATCAATTTCTCCAACTTTTTCGGCAAGTGCGGAACTTGTTTAAACCGAAACCAAATGGCTTTGGCGGCGGACGAGAGCTGATTTTGATCCTGCTAAATTTGATCTGCCTTTTCCATGAGTTAACCTATATCTGGGTGGCAGAAAAGAATTTTTCTTGGTACTTTTGGATATTCTGGTGGTGCGACGTTTCTGTTGTCACCGGCACTAACATGTTCATTCACCTCAATTGTATGGCCTACCTGAGTATTGGTGTCCTTTATTCGGAGGTCAATAAATATGTACGTACCCATTTAGGAACCCAACTTCAGAAAATGAATACTGCGACCGACGAAAAAGAAATAAGAAGAGCACACAATCGACTGGAAAAGTGCATACATTTGTACAAAGAGATATATAATATCAGCACTACTTTTCAGAGAATTTTTGTGTTGCCTCTTTTTTTGGCTATGATAAATAAGCTTTTGCTGATCACCTCACTCGGTCTCAGGATGATTTTGGATTTAGAGTACAGCAGTTTAATTTTTTTGTTACTTATGGTCAAACACATATTAGACCTCTTTCTGCTAACTATTTCTGTTCAGGGTGCATTGAACCAATTTTGGATTATTCGACGGCCAAACTTGGAGATCGGCGAGGCTGGTAAACTAAGAAATTTTCAACGTACGGTCAGTCAATTTTTGTGCAGTAAATTATTTGAATATATTTTAGTGGTCTTTCTTTCGTTACAGCTGGAAATATTCTTCACCCATCTAAATATTTACCAGTTCCGAGTTTCAATTTTGGGCCTCTGTGAAATTTCCAACCAGCTTTTCTTAAAGTTTTTATCCGCACTTACATGTTGGCTGGCTTTTATTGCACAATATAGAATGCAGATAAGAAATGTTTATCAGAATACCTAGACTTAACAAAAAAAATGCAATCGAAAAGTTTTAGGGACTCTAATACTAACTCGATTTTAAATTGTAAGCCTCGAAAGCCTCTTAAAATAAAATACCTTGTTTTAACTCGTATTCATTCATTTTAAACTATATGACATATAAGTTATTATATGATATAACGAATCATAAGTATGTTTATAATAATACCTATATTTAAGAAATGAAATCGAAAAGTTTTAAGGACCCTAACAATAAATCGATTTTAAATTTTAAACCTTGAAACCTTGTATCAACACGTTTTCATTACTTTTAAACAGTTTGACAGATAAGGTATACGAACCATAAGGAATGTTTATAATAATTCCTAGATTTATAAAATAAAGTGCAATCGAAAAGTTTTGGAGACCCTGAAATCGATAATAAATTATAAACCCTTAAAGTCATGTTTTTATTAATTTTAAATTATTCGAAACCCAAGTTATGATATGATATAACGAATAATAAGAAGTAATTATAGATTTAAAAAATAAAATCTTATCGAAAAGTTTTAGGAAACCTTATACTAACTCGATTATAAATTGTAAACCTTAAAAACCTCTTTAAATAAAAAACCTTGTACAAGCATGTTTTTATTTATTTTAAATTACAATATAATTTAAGATATGATATAACGAATCATAACTAAATAATAAATATGTTATGCTGCGCTCAAACGAATATTTTCCGTATTCTCTGAAGTCTCTTAATAAACTGCAATTATGTGGAAGCCACAAAATGATGGAGGGACGCACCATATGCCCGTGTGTCCAGCTGTTGTGGGGCACATTGCTCATTTTAATGGCTGTGGAAATGAACTTTCGCCACGTGATTTGGCCAGAAGTTGGACCCTCGGGTCAGTCACATCAATAGATAATTTTTCATAATTAACGTGTGTATGTGTGGAGGTGGTTGTTTTGTTTATCCAGCACATTTTCCTCGGTGAAGTAATCCCCAAACTCGTTTTGGGTTCATTAGGGATCATAAAATGTTTCATTTTCATTCCAGGAAACGACTCGTTTAGTGGCGTTGATGGTGTAGCTTAGTTTTCTCAGGAATTTCAAGCCGAAAATATAGCTCAGCCATGCCATCATTTTCATGGACAATTTACTTTGATTTATTAAATTTCAGTCTGATCCTTTTTGCCTTGGCTCAATTTACATACGTACATGGGTATATTTAATGTATTAAGCCAATTAGGGCTGACAAGGACACGGAAAACTGCAAAACTGACCGTTGTCCTTCGAGCAGGTTGGCATCCTTGCTGGCAGGATTAATTTAGACGAAGCTGCCTTTGTGTTTCATTAAACAGATTTGGTGTTATTTACTTAAACACTTAAAATAAATGTGCAAATATTTCCATCGGCTGCAGAGTTTAATTGAAATTCCTTCGTCTGTGCCGGCCAACCTGCCGTCTTCCTTGAGGTGACAATTTAAGCACGCTCAATGCCAACGGATAATGACGTTGATTGTGGCATCTCCTTGGTAGCTCCTTCTTCCGTCTCATTCTCGTCCTTTGCAGCCATCCATCAATCGCAGGACCCCGGCTTCCTTTCCGTGCTGGCCATCCTGGCAGCCTGGTCTTCTGAGTAGCAATAGCAACAAAGGCACATCATGTTGAGATGTTGCCATTGCTGTCCTCATCCCTCCTCCTGCGTTCTGCATCCTATGTGTGTCCTTGTGTATCCTTGTGTATCCTTGTGCTCCATGCTCCATGCTCCATGCTCCATCCTCCTCGTTGTTCTTCCTGCACTTTGCTCTGACATTTTGAGTTTATGGCATATTTGCATTATGACTCGGCTGCCTGGCTGCCCCTCCCTTCGTGTGTGTGTGTCCTTTTCATGGTGCACTTGAACAATGACGTTGACTTTGTCGTTGAGGTTGCCATGAATGCATGGCCAGGACTCCCAACCCGATCCCTATCCCGATCCCGAACCCAAACTCGAACCCGACTCCTGCTGACGCAGCTGTTAACAAGGCAAATAACAACGCATGCTTGCATAAAAATTATGCAGGGCTTAACAACCTAAAACTATTTCGACCCCCCCATCCCACTTCCCTTAATTGGTCAATTTTGCTGGCCTCTCTGGGCCCCCTTTGAAGACCCAAAAAGGGGTTATTCTTGAGCGTTTTTTAAGGCTCAATCTGTGGCCTTTCCCTTAACCTTTTCCATCGATGGGCTGCCAGATGTCAGAGTTGTGTTCCAGTTGCATTTTGTCATCCTGACTGGTGGAATAGCATGGGAATGGGAATAAGCTGGCAAAGCACTTGCCAAGGCCATCTACCAAGCATTACAGTCCAGCTTTTGGCCAAATCTTCTTCAGCTCAATCCCGGCACGTTTCGGTTTTTACAGTACAGATGGAAAATCTAAAAGAAATGGGTCATTGTATATCGCTTTTTCAAAAACGGAGATTACCTTAGCCATGAAAATAAAACAGTGAGCCTATAAATTGTTTAAAAAAGTAGTTTTAAGTACAAAAATGTGTTTATTATCTTTAAAAGAAATTTCACAAACGCCTATTTTTAGTTTATTTAACTACTTAGTGATGCAAGCTATTTTTAGGATATATTTTTGAAATATAAAACTAAAAACATTGGCTTTAAAAATTAAAATACATTTTTAAATAGGCATATGCTATAACTTAAATATCAATATAATTTTTTCAGAGTGTATTATAACTGAATAATTTCTTAGATTTTCTCGTTTCAGATGAAATGCGAATTGGGGTTAGGCTGTGTCTATGCCTTTTAAATATAAGCAAAAATTAAAGTCAAGCTTAGTCCCAACAAACTTCATAAGCCTTTTAGTCGGCTTTAGTCTTTTGTTATCCCTTTTAATACCAGACTTTCATGTGTAGTAAATGTGTTGATATCACTTTTAATTGGAAGTTGAGAGATTAACATCTGACTGGGGATAACATGTTGCATGTCATATTGCAAACTATGAGCATAACCTCAAAAAAGTTTCGTTTTTGTTACAGAATTTTGTATGGATGGCTTTGCCCTTTTTTTATATGCTTAACAAACGTGTCTGTTAACCAGAAAATCAAGCAAAGACGAAGAAACTTTAACAAAACCGAGATGATGATGGTAAAAATGAGAAGGATGTGGCAGACACACACAAACTAGGGGTAAAACAAAGTTGAGGGGCCACAATGTCTACACTAAACCTGAATGTGTAGCAATTTGCTAAACAAGAAAATAATTGACTTGCCACAATGTGAGGCATGCTAGCCGCTCAGAAACACACACACACACACACACACACACAGCGGTCTTAAAGAGAGCAAATTGAATTTCAGCCGAAGGACGAGCGGCGCGCCTAAGTATGCAACACTTTTTTCCCCAGGACTCCACTTGAGCGGCTAATGGCGTAGAAAAACGGGTCGCGTGAAAAGCGCATGGCATATAAAAATGTATGCCCTCAAATGAAGCCCGTGATGGCTGGCAGTCATTGTTGCTGTTGCCACTTTTATTGCCGTTGATGCTGATAAGTGGAACTTGAGCGTCAACAATGCATGATGCCCGGTCCTTGGTCCTCGTCATGGACCTATTTTTTCCCAATCCCCAACCATTCCACTGCAGCCGGCGATAAGATAAATTAATTCAAGTAGTTGGCCCGACACTAAGCCCATGCAAACCGACGAAATTCGCTTCATTTTTGGACCCCCTGCCGGCAGAGGGCATGCATAATGACTTGACCTGCGGCTTATGAAATACGAAAAGCGGCTATGGCAAGCGGGTGTCCAATGGTGGGAAGGACGAAATCAGGACGACGACGATGATGATGCCATGTCAACAGGCCCGAGACACGCGTCGCCAATTGCCGACCCCTGATTTAGCATCCAAAAATTGCGGCCTTAGGCCAAAAACTCGGGCCAAAAACTCAGTCGCCGCCGCCTGTCAAACAACGCAAATTGGCAGCGCGTGGCGAATTTCTAGTTTCATTTTCATTTTCTGCCAAAAAATATCAGCGAGCCACGGGTTGCAAATTGCAAGCGAGTTAATTGAGGCCGGTCAATATGTGACTGCTATTGAAGTTTGTCCAAATAGGACAGTTTTCGTTATGCAAATTAAAGGTTTTTTGCATTTAAAAATAGTTATATCTGTGCCAGAAAAAGGAATATTCATTTAGAATTGTGTTATTTCAAATAAATATTGTATTTGAATTTAGCATTTTACTAAAATTAAGGAATAAATTAATGAAAAATTTAACTTATGATTACGTTACATTTAACATTCTTTAAAATTCATGTACCAAGCATATCAGTATAATTTGAAAGAATATATTATATGCAATCAAAATCCATTCTTAAAGTATTCCATTTACCATAGCCTATGAAATATTACTAATCATTTCATTTCTATTAATAAATGAATTATGGTAGAGATGCAGTGATGGGTTCACAAAAAATGAAACGAGAAAAACCCGTCACAATCCCTCACAACAAAATCTTAAATCAACAAAATTATAAAGAATCCTTTCCATCCACCATTTCAAAGTCCGTTTGCTTAATATAAACCGATGACTTAACCTCCTTCTCCTTTCAAAACATCGTGGTAAACAACTCCTATCCAAGCATATCCGTAATTTCTAATCAAATGTTAAATGAATAATTAAGCTGATGGGTTGATTTTGATTTACCATCCAAACGGAAATTGCGTCCGATGGAGAGTAGGCGCATTTTCCCTTTTTCCCTTGGAACATTTGCTCCCTGGAGTTGGCCAGTCTGGCCACCTATGTAAATTTCAGGCCAGTTTCTCAGGCTGGGGAATCCTATTGGTAAACAGACTCGAAAGCTTAACTGAATTTGAATTAGGCCCAGTCAAGTGAAGGAATTTGAGAAGAGTTGTCCAGCCCGGAAGTCAAAAGATTCCATAGAAATTTATGATTTACTTGGCTTTCAGCTGTATTAATTTGCAGTTACCTGGGATTTGCTAATGAATACAGATCGGATAATAGTTCAAACTTAGGATATACGTCCGAATAGAAACAAAATTTAAAAATGAAGAATATTAGTAACGAAAGACCAATGACAGCTGGAACTTTTTGGACTTTTTTGGACTGGCAGTTAGATATTCCCAGTTGGTCCTGGGCAGTTCCACTCTCTGTTTCTGTATATAACCCCCCACCCAACCAGCCACTTCATGTAAAATGAAGGAACAGCCGAACCGGACAGGACGTCAGGGACCAGAGATCCCCAAAGTCTGCTGACGGATGCAGGAATAGACCCCGAAAAACAAAAACCAAGGGATGCAAAATAACAACCTGAATCGAGTGGCTCAATAGCCGACGCTGTACTTAACCCATTTTCCTGAACAAAAAATTAAAATACTGAAAAATAAAATAAACCTGAACAATCGAAGTTGAGCGTTTGAAGTGCTCGGTTTCTTTTTTATAGAGCTGGGTCATTGAACGAGCTGCTGAACCTGTTTAATAATTGAATGCAGTTATGGCGCAGCATTCAGAGTGTCTGGAAATTTCATTAAAAAGTATAATCGAAATGTTAACAGCCAGTGAGGAGGTTCTGGATGGGCAAAAAAAAGAAAGCAGAAATGGAAAACATAAAATTATATTTTAAGCACTCTCCAAGCAGCCGTGCCGGATTCGCCTGTCTAAATCGCTCGGATGCTAATGTCTGTGGGCAGTGGGCAGCCAGAAGCATCGGCGTTCTCATTTTTGGAGCTCTGCATCCTCTGGCATCCTCCTGGCATCCTACTGGCCCGGAATCACTTGGCCAGGCCCACTCGAAGACTTCTGCCCTTTGCACATGGCCTGCATAATGAATGGGAATGTGTCTGAGAGCCTTTTCGCCCGGCCAAACCCTATGCGGTTGTTTTTGCAGTTTAATTTTCCTTTTCAGCTGCGTTTCATACTGCTTGTTTTGGCCCCCGCCATGTTGATTACAATGCGAAATAAAAGCGCAATTTGTGGGCATATTGTGGGCGAGCATTATTCGGGAACATCATGAAAGGCACTCTCGTGAAGGAAGGATAGAAGCGAATATATTTTATAGTAGAGGAAGTTCCATTCAGGGGGACTTTGAACGCAAAATCAGTAAACAAAAGGAATAAGCTGTAGCGATGTAATGCAGATAAACAGAAAAAATCGGTGAATCGATGAAACCGCAGAAATAAAAAAAGATATTGTATCTTTAAAATTCTAAGTAATATATTAAATACCACAATACAAATATAATATAGTTATCTATTAAATTTATATTTTTATATGATAAATTATTGTGTTTTGCATGTGTAATTTTTTTTGATTACTATGTTAAGAAGACAAACAGAGAAATAAAATAAAATACTCAATAATTTATTTTTTAAAATTTTCTTTTCAAAAAATTTATACAACAATTTTATATAATATCTTATGAAGCTGAACTTAAAAGCAATACAACTTAACTAAAATTTTTATTTTACTTAAAAAATAAGTGTAATTTTCTTTATCTGGCATCCAAATCTGAAACACAATACACAAAATATAAAATAATGTTAAGTAACTGAAAATATAAAATCTGCCGAATTTTATAACTTTTTGTAAGTGTACTCTTTTTATTTGCTTTGTTAAGAAGGTAAAGAGAAAAAAGAATCAACCAATTTTCAGAAATAAAATAAAATATTAAATTTCAAAATAAAATATGTATACAAGTTATATCATATTTTACCTTAACCTAACCTATCTTAACCTGGAATCAATAAAATTTAATTATGTTTTTCAAGTGTAATTTCCTTCATTCGGCATCCAAATCTCCACTAATTGCTGGAATAACGTGCCTTCGCTGCTTATAGCCTTATCAAGTAAGGCAAAGGCACTTTGAATTATGCAAATTGCAGGCATTGAAGGCTGGAATTTACTGTGATTCTCGACCAGGCTTTAAGGGAAGTATTTTGTGTAAATTTTGTTATATCATGGTTCGAAGTTGCCCATGCCCATCTGCATGCCAAGTAATAGATGGATATCTCTATTCGAGTTCCCTTCCCTCCGGTTATCAGTCACAGCTTTTGGCAGTAAATTTGCGGCAAATGAGTTGAGTGTTTTTTGCCTTGGTATTTTTGTTACTCTTTCGATTTTTTTATACTTTGCTTATCGGAAAAATAAACGCTGCTAGCTGAAGGCCAAGTTCACATTGTATGTGCATGGGTGTGATGCTGTTTCAAGGGCATTCGAGTTCGACTCTGGTCACATCCCTCGACTGACCCAACTAATTTTATGCCCATTTGCAGAGCGCTGCCTTGCGGCAAGAGCCCTTTACAATTTCGGGGCAGCAGCAGAAGAAAGGAAAAAATAACCGAAATGTGTTAACTTTATCTAAATTGTTAAAACATTTACCAAATGACCTCACGTAGCTCGATGTGTGTGTGTGTGTGTGTGTTGGGCTATCGCTCGATCGTCCTGTGGCCTTTTGCATGTCGCATGTCGTCCTTCCTGAAACGTGACTACTTCCCAGCCGAAATCCCCCATTCTTTTCCATCCCCTGCGAAGTTCATTTAGACGTTCTTGGCCCTCCTTTCTCCTCCTGTCTACGCTTTATTGGCCGGCCAACATGTTCTTTATGGCATTTTGATGCAGGATGCATGGCAACCCTTTAACTTTCTCCTTTGACGGAGAAGCCGCCTTCTCCTCCTTTCACTCCGACATTTATTATGCTTATTTCGAAGCAGGCTCACGTATTTTGCGTATCAAGCATACGACCCGTATGACGTTTCCTGTCAGTCACTTAAAGTATTACAAAAAATCTCCATGCCAAAATTAAAGCTGGATCAGAGCAGAACAAGCAGATTAGGATATTATATGAAAAGCAGCATAGACAGAGGCCATACGCTTAATCAGAAGCAAGAAAAGGAGCTTAGTTTTGGGTTCTCAAAAGCCGGTTTTAAATACTCATATGCGGGCTTGGCAAGCGGATAAAGAGCTTTTCAAATCGCAAATATTCCACATCAAAGTATCTTTTTCACAAATCTCTGGCATGCCAACTATGCCAACTAAAATATTTAAATAAATTTCAATAATAAACGAAAGTAGCATTTTGTGGTAGAAAAAAAAAGAGTAAAACAAGTTGAAAGAGTCAAAAGTCTGACAAACATTTGCATTTCACCGCATTCGGAATTCGACAAATGTATCTGGATGTGGACAACCTTTTTTTTATCATTCCTGCCTACCTTTGCATATTTTCCGGCGCAGCAGAGCATATTCATTGACATCTCATGGATGGCACACATGCCACAAATGAGGGCCTCAAAGTATGCTAAACAAAAAGCCAAAAAGTTAACAGGACGTTCGTCCTGAGACGAACCCATTTTTCCTATCCCCTCTATGGCCACTCGGAAATTATGCTTTGTAAATTGACAAGTTGATTTAATGGAAGGAGAGGGGGGGTTCAGAAGTTCTTTTTGGTTGGCTCAACTAAAAAACCCAGCTTAAATTGTTTAAATTTCATTCGTGGTTGCCTTTCATGATGTAAATGTAAATGTTTGTGTGCTTAATGCTTCTTCTTGTGCCGAGCATTTACAAAATGTTTTTGGCCTGCGCCCGAAAGTATGTTATAAAAATATTTTATGACATGTAAAAAGCATCAATAAAAAGGTTTCGTTTCGGGCTGGTTTATTTTCCACCCGTACCCCCATGGACCCCCATTATTTTCTTTTTTCCGACTCTGTTTATCGCCGCCCTCATTGTTGTTGTTACCGCGCTTTATCCTTTTGGCCAGGCTGCTCTGGGGTTATATTTCATCTGAGTGTTCCCGGCCATTTTTGGCCCTTGGCTTTCGGTTTTTGGGCCGTTTTACGGAAAATTACATTTAAGTATGTGTTAGAATTGACGCCGTAACAGGTTGTAAATAAGGGGAAAAGCTTGAAATTTGTATTACATTCCAATTTATACGCTCTGCATATTACATTCATCATTCAAAGGTCGCGGGAGTTAAGTTTTAGTGGAATAACGACCATCCATTGGATGGGAAGATTGCTTTTATTATCTTGACTTCGATGTCTCAATTGCATTCCACCAAAATTCGATTAAACGGAGATGTAATTAAGCCTGGCCGCGAAAAAAACAAATAAGCTGGTTAGATTGGAGTGGACCAAAAAATTAAAGCCAGGGAAGAAAAATAAATCTCGTTAAAAGTTCTCGAAAATAAATTTCATGCACTCGAACGCACAGCTAATATGATAAAAACGGCGAGCGGGTTGGGAAAAAAGTATTTTGATAAGCCGCTTACGACACGCCCCCTTAGCTGATGTCACAAACGGGCATTTGTGACCATTTCATACCCCCAGCCACCCATTTTTGGTATTTTTTTTTGTTTTCGGTGGCACAGTAACTTTTCCATGTGCATTTCGAACTTTTGTTTTCGTTTTGCTAATTGCCAGTGCAAAGCCGCAAGCGGCATAAAAACTTTTGCCTCTTTTTGCGAGTTACTTTCTTTTTTTGGTGTGTGAGTGAGTGAGTCGTGTTTGCTAGCAACTGTAAAGTAGAAATTAATTTCACTGTAAATGCACATAATCAAGTGTATGCATAGAGGGGGGTTCCCCTTCTGAAGGGGGCATCACAAAAAAATGATAAAGAGCCTGCTCTTGAGGCAATCAGCAAAGACGAGTGCAGAAGCTGAAGACCAACTCCATCAACGCCATGCAAAAACTTTGCCAACGAGCAAACAGACGAGCGAAAGAGACGCCTATAGCCCAGACGAAAGAGACGGCAACAGAGTAGCAGACGCACAAAAAGATGAAGCACTTGGGAGCAGACATTCCGCGGCCGAACCTTGGATCTTAATGAAAAGGCAATCTCATCTCCTTGTCTGCTCCTGCGTGCTGTAGACATTCGAAAAACCACCAAAGGATGCAGAACGGAGTGCAGATGCGATGCAGGATGTAAGATGTAAGACGTAGGATGTGAGATGGAGAGACTTAATTGAAAAAAAATTATGCAGACTGCGAAATTAATGGGAGTTACTTGATGCCCGGGTAAGATCTGTCCAGACCACACAAAAGCAAAGCCGCTGAGTGCAGTTCCACGAGAGTGCGTGCTTAGGTTAATATCAAGCATACGCCGCGTGGGCGGGTTCATGAATATTCAAGCAATGCTGCTTCGCATGTGGAAGCCTATTCGGAAATTAGTGCAAAAAGAGCATATTCTAACCAGGAAATGGAATTCAAACCTCATTAGTGGGTTTGGAAACTGAAATATGAGCAGCAGAGATGAATTAGTTTGGTTGGTTGTCAAGAAGTACTGACTTAGTTACCTTTAAATGGAAATTCCTCTTATCCTAATCACATGTCTATTAAATCAAACAATGATTTAGTATTACAAAACGTTTCAAAGCTCTTTAACACCCTTACAAATATTTTTCTTGGACCTGTTTTAACTCGACTTAATCAAGCCAATAAACTTCAGCTGGAAATCTTTTACCGAGCAATAAAAAAAGCAGCAGCTGCAACCATAACAAGCTCTTCATCATGGTCAACAACTTGACTCCAGCAGGAAACAAGCCAAACAGAATGCAGGGGAGGGGGGATGGGAATAAGAGCCCGACACTAGCTGTTCATAATCTATGCTAATTTTCGCCCTCTCTATGGCCAAGAGATTGTCGGACAGTTTTCATTTCTTTATGCAACACACAAAAAAGAAGGCGAAAAAGAAGTGGCATTAAAATTAATGAAGTTGAGACAGCAACAACAATGGGAATAAATTGTAAAGATCTTGATTGCACAAAAAATACCCCTCATTAAGATGTTTAGAAATATATTATAGTAGAGATTTATAATAGATTTTATATTTATAAATATATTTATATTTATTTTATTATTATTATTGGTAAATTACATAAAATTCAATCATTAAAAAATAAGAAAAAATTATTTGCTCTAAATTTAAATATTTTCTATTTAATTTTTTGGGTTTGTGGAAATTTGTAGTTTGCATATATAGTTTCTCCGGTGACTTTATTGATCATATTTGCAATTACATGAAGATTGATAAAGGTCGTTATTAAATTGTTATGAATTTCGGAAATTGTAATCCATCGATATGATATTGATATGTATTTTCAAAGGGAAAGGACATCGAAAATGAAATTTTAATTTTTATTTGTGTAGAAGTTGAGATCAACACTTGTTTTTGATTCCCAACATCATTGACGGGTAAGATATTGTACAAGTATTTTGTTTTCAGACTTTAAATTACCTCCACTATAACTCCAAAGATATGGCATACCCTTTGATTGTAAAACTACCTGGAATACAAACAACAGATGAGACAGTGGCCAGGACTTAAGTCCTTTGCCAAGCATGTTTCCACCGCTGGCTGAGGGGGAAAATCTTAATCGTGATCTTATTACGCACGTTAATTACGAAATACAGCAAAAACAAGAGGGAAAAGCAAGCGAAATAGCGAGACTTGGCAGGATTCCGCTCTGGTTTATGGCCAAAGCGGCAAAATTAAGATGCCAGCAGTTGGAGTCCAGTGATGAGGGATCTGGGGTTCTGGAATGGGGATCTTGGATGAGGAATATTTCGCGGGCGCCGAGGAAGGGTAAGAAAAAATTAAGAAAATAGACGGCGCATAGATAAGCAAGTGCAATCTAGCACATTTTGCGGGCTGTTCATTTATCCATTGTTGTTGCCGCTCTTCCGGTTGTTGCTGCACAAGTTTTATGACCCGCCGAGCAACATTGTTGCCACTGGCCATTTTTCATTAGAACAATGCAATGGAGCTGCAGCAATATTACATGCACAGCGATGGCAAGATGGTAAAGGGCAAACGAGAAGGAACACACAAACTACGAGTAACTTTAATCAAAGTGGAGAAAATCAAAGCGGGGAAAATGGCAGGAAAAGGAGCTGGAAAATTCAGATTGAAGGCATTGGAATGCACTGATCAATGAACCGGTTTTTTCTTACAAATTATGAATGGGTCTACAATTGGCAGTGGTTCTCTTAACAAACTTTTTAACTGAGAGAACTACAAGTATTTAGTATTTAAAGAATCAATACAGCAAAGCTACAGCTTCCGCATTTTTACCAAGTGACCTTAAACAGCTCGAAAAAAATCTAATTTGTTTTGGACCCAAAAAATCATAAATTATATGGTTGATTTCTACATTATCTCCCCTTTTTTTTGCAAAGCTTAGTACACTCCATTAACAGATTTATTAATTTGCAGCTCTGTGGTTTCCTATCCCAACTTTATTTGGGCAAAGCTCATTATCTAAAAACTACTATTTAGTTTGACTGATTGTTGGATGGACATCAACTGCTGCATAATTAACACAGCTCATGCAGAGGACCAAAGCAAATACACACAATAAAAAAACAATGAATCAAAAACTGCGAAGGGAAACAATTTGGTAAAAAAGTAAAACAATTGAGTGTGTATGGAACATTTTGTTTTTCGACCAGAGCCCGGCAAATAAGCAGGAAGGTGGGGAAATTCAAATAAACCGCTGCTCCGGGATTACACATATAAGCGGCTTGGCTGTCACCACTAAAACAAGCGATGCAACAATAAACAGGACAACTGAGCACACAAACATCGAAAAAAGAAGGGTTAAGCCTTGCCAGCCAGCCAGCCATCTAGTGGTTTGAAATATTTATATGGCCCGTTACTGGAGCGAAACGGATAGATCCAAAGCCGGCGAATAACTCACTGGAGCAGGCCACTTAAAGACCGGGGCCAAGGATATAATTATAAATCACGGGCCGTCCTTAGTCGCAGGCTACGAGCCGATCCGCTTGGCCACACTCAAATAACTTAACGCCAAGTTGATGCATTCAACGCAGGATTTAATGCCAAACGGAGTTTGAAAAGCCATCATCAAGTGCATGTAACCGAGCAGGACATGGACAGCGAACCAGGACGAACCGAAGCAGATGAACCAAGGATATACATTGCCTGGACATTGAACGACAAGTATAAATGCTTGACCATCAATACCAGATACCAGGGTGGACGTCCAAGTGGAGATGGAACCGGCGATGGAGATGGAGATGGAGCTGGGGCAGTGGCAAAGGGCCCGGCACCGAAATGAAATTGGCGTTGACACAACACATCAACAAACATACAGATACACCGAAAAATATAGAGCTATAAATATTTAATTTGTATAAATAACAAGGCTTTAAATAAATTTTTTTTTCATAACAAACAAATCAGTTAAACGATTGATAGCACTATCGATACTATCGATTGTTTTAAAATTTGGTCATCATCGATGCCTTGGGCCTGGTATCGATAGTATCGCTCAGCAAAATAATTTTATTATTCATGAGGTGTTTTGGTATTTGTGTAGATTTAAGCTTATAATGTAAGTGTTCAACATTGAACACGTTTAAATTTAAAGAGATTTCTTTTCTACAATCATAAATTATCAAGAATAAATTTTCAATTACATATTATTTTGACTTCCATTTGATTTTGTTATTAGTCGTTTTTTTTCTATGATGATCGATAGTATCGATAATATCTATAGTGGTCACTATCTGTAGCCAAAACTATCGATGACGCCTACTATCGATGTCTTGCCAACCCTTTTGTAAAATCTTTGATCTTTTTTTTAAACATAAATGATCATATACTTATAAATATCCCAAATAAAAAATCCCTTTCATCTTATACCCTTTTCTTTTCAGTGCCCTGGAAGCATCGAAAGCAGGATCCTGCCAGGATAAATGGTCACAAAAAGCGCAACAAATGGAGCTGCCATGCAAGGCAATGCGATGATGTGTATCGCCAGCTCTTCTAATGTTTGCGGCTGCGGTCGAGAAATGTTCTTGCGGCCAGGACAACTGGCATTCGGATAGGGATAGGGATTGGGATAGGGTTATGTCCCATCAAACTCCACCTCAACACACATTTCCGGAGCGGACAAAAGTTCATTTTACGTTTATCAAGGAATTAAATTAGCATTTGCTTTATGCATGAAACTGAAACCCAAAACATTTCTTCCTTAAAACGAAACACCCCGCCTTTGGTTTTTAACCCCTTTTTCAGTCCCTCTGGTTTACTGTAATTGCCCTACAAAACTTTGCTATTTGTATTTATCTTTTGGCAACTTTGAGAAGCACGTGGAGCGAAGGCAAGGGGGCAACGAGCTCCATATGTGCCAGATGCTGCACTCCACGGGGCGTATGCGTAATTTTGTGCCACACTCCTTTTTCCTCGTGCTTTTCCGAGAGTTTTTCTCTTTTCTCTGCGGGTTTTCGCCAACATTTTAAGAGTGGGTGTGGCCACATTGTAACGAACCGTGGCGAGCGTGAGGGATGGGATAGTGAAAAGTATCCTTTATTTCCTTGACGCACATAAAAGTGTCTCTTATTTTAATTGTCAGCCATCTGCCGGTTTTTCCCTATAATGAGTTTCTTCATGATAAAAAGTATCACATAAAAACGATTTAAAACAATGGTGGATAAATTATTCTTTTTGAAAAAAAATTAAGTAAAATTCCCGTTTTCATGGAACCAAAAAACTCTGTGTATAAAGTAAAGTATTTAAATTTGTGAGCACATATTAATGCATAAGAAAAACACTCCAATCATGGGTACACTCGTATGGAAAAACCTTTGGAAAAACATAATCATGGTTCGTTTTTGCTGCCAATGTCCTGCTGTTAAATTGATGAATTCGTCGCCATCGACAGAGGCGGTGAAAATGCGTCTATGTTTTTCATGTGGGAAATTGTGGAAAAAATTGCCTTGCATGCGATTTGATAATCAAAGATGGAGGCTCTGTTTGTGTGTTGATGGAGCAAAAAAACAGAAGGCAGCAAATGGAAAACAGAGAGCGGAAAAGTTTTCCATGTTTTGTGGGGTTTTGAGGGTGTGGCGGGCCGACAATTGTGATGCATGTTAACAATAAAATGAACAAATCAACATTTTATGGATTATTGACAAGTGATATCAATCATCGTGGGTAGACTTTCCGCCCCTGTATAGTGACCATCCCTTGTTTCTAGTTTGCCTTTAGCTGTTTGCGAAACTGTAGCTGGTTGTGGATTGCATTTTTTGTGTGTGTGCCATTTTCCTGTTTGTTTTCCACGTTTCGCTTGATTAGCTGTGAAGTTGTTTATGGCCTTTAGGATTGAGCTTTCTACTGCAGTTATTATGGCCGTTTGTGCGATCCTAAATGGGAGCTATTAAAATAGAACCCATTAAGTAAATGGCAGTGCCCCATTCTAAGGTTCTAAAGTAAATAAGCATTCCACAGATAAAGAAAAACTTTTCAGACATTAAAACAAAACATTATTTAAACTGAGAATATTACAATTTTAAACAGCAAAACTCATAACAACAAGCCAAACTACCTGAACACATTGAGCATGTGTGCTTGCTGGAAAAGTAATTGGAAAAATAAGTGCAAAGCTAGTGCAATAATAAGAATGCGAACTTTGGCAGCTGCGGCAAAGGTGAAATGTTATTATGGTGCAAACTAAACCCGAAAAAGGGCAATGAAAATATTTCCATAAAACTAAAATTAAACACAAGTACGATTGGCTGGGCGGAGAGCTCTTTTTGCCAAATGTTTTCTGGCTAATTAAATGGCAGTACACAAAATCTAATCAAATTTAAATACATAAGCACACGCACACCGGCACTAAAAAGTTTGGCAAGCATTTTCCCCAAAATATAATTGGCAAAAATCATATTTTCGAATGGGTGGAGAATATGCACCGCAATTTTGGGCTCATTTGGCACGCACCGAGCAATTTTACGCCACAATGCGCAATTTGAAATTAAAAATACTTTGGTTTCTAACAGCCAAACACAAATATTCCATGTTACATGCGTTCTATCTTAATAAAATTAAATGAATTTTACCAAACAAAATTTGCCTTGTTGGCAATATTTGGTTAATTATAATTGCGGCTAAATAATTGCTGGTTAATTAAGTTTCATGGTCACAAGTGCGTCACAATAAACAAAGTGGGCAGAGCTTTTATGTCTGTTACTTTAGTAAATTTTACAGAGCTTGCAGAGGAAAAATAAATGTGGATTATTTCTTGAAGAGTATTTTGCTTAAATATTTTATTAAATTACTGATATGGATTAAATAATAAGAAAACGCTTTGTGATAGTTAAATTTCTACAAAAGGTGTGTACAAATATTTCAGGTATTTTTTACAAAAGGTGTACAAAATATTTCAGGCATTTTAACATCAGTGGCCAGTATTTTTTTATTTCTGCATTACAATTTTTACAATCACTTAATTCTTTTAAATATGATTTCGGACTATTTCTTAAAGAATATTTTGTTTAAATATTTTATTAGGTTGCTGAGGTGGTTAGTTAAAGGAACAATAGTTAATTTCGAAAAATAAGTAAAACCATTGTAATGGTCACTTTTCACTTTAAATATTTTGTTAAGTTGCTGAGGTGGTTAGTTAAAGGAACAATAGTTAATTTCAAAGAATAAGTAAAACCATTTTAATGGTCACTTTTCCGACAAAGGTGCATAAAAATATTTCAGGTATTTCAACACAATTTCTAGCTCTTTTTGGTGGCGAGTATTGATTTACTCTGAAGTATTTAAATTCCATTCCAATCATTAAATTCCATTTATCTAGGGAGTACACTTTTTGTGTAAAATTTAAGATGTACCATTTAAAAATGGGGACATGCTGGCTAAAAATTTGGTGTAGATGTTGTGCAAATTTCTGTTTCGAATTTGCATAGCACTAAGTTGGAGTACACATACACACACACGGCGCATATACACAAATGAATTGCTTCCGCCTGCGCTTTGTTTCCGTTTCCCTGCCGAAAATGGCCGAATTCTGCCGCAGTCGCTGGCCCCACATCCTTGGCTCCTGCCGCCCCAAAAAGAGCACCCACCACCCACTGTACACCACCCACTCCAGTGCACTCCCCCCGCCCCTTGGGAACCCCCTGTCTGTCCCTCACGTTCGCGTCGCTGTCACTTTTGTTTAATTTTATTTGTTTTGGCCGACGGCGCGTATACGCAACGCACTGCAATATTGAAAAATTCCTTTGTTGTCATTTGCCTTGCCCCCCTTAGCCCTCCTTAGCCCGCTTTCCCCACTTTCACCCCATTTCCCCCCAGAGTTTCGTTTGCACTCCTTGTAACTGGCACCGTGCTCAGTTTGCGACTGTGTCGTTTCGCTGACTTTGTTTGCATTTGTTTTCATTGGACAATTTTTTGTGTCAATGCAATATAGCTACACTCGGGAAAAACAGCGTGCTAAAATCAAGTACCAACAGTCTTGATTTAAGAACGATTTCATGCTTTACAATTTAAGAACGTTCATGGGAAAGGCTTTATATTAAAAATAATTCGTACTTGTTTTAAGTACAGATATCACTTAATTTAATTATAACTCGTTGTTGATTGTAGAACGAAAGGTTCTTAAATCGTACTAAAATCAATTATATTTTTGTCTTGAAAATTCGTACTTGAAAGCTCGGGATTTTTGATGCTTGACGAAGTTTTGATACTGAAATGATTGAAATACTTGACTTTTTTCTGAGTGTAGACATTTGGTCCGACAAAGTCCAAGTATATTTTTCAAATATATTTATTTGAGCTTGCTAATGGCAATTATTGACTTTTAAAGCTTCAGTTAGTCGAGCTCCTTACTAAAACGAAACATAAGAATCGATCGAAATTGTCTATTAGATAGTATGCAAGCTCAAAATAAAATATCTTCATACATCTTAGCATCTTAAAAGGCATATTCTTTCTATGAATTTTATTTAAAGAGCAATTCATATAATTATACTGAATTTATCTTAAATTTTTAAGCAAACTGCCCTGCCCTACAATTAAAAACGCTTGATTTTCATACATTAAATATGTGGTTCAAATGTAAAAAAACAAATGTTGATGAAAAATGATTGTAATATTTTGTAACACTTAGCTAAGTTAGATTGTGGTTACTTTGTAACTTTCTTGTAAGCCCTTACTTTGGGTACTTAATCAAAGTTCGCTGGTAAGTATTATATTCCGCAAGCGCATTAAAGCAATTAACTTTAATTGTCAGGGCCACTTTCATGCAATTCCAAGACGATTCCCCAATTCCCCCAAAAGCTGAGCCAGAAAACTTCTATAAATACCTGTGAGCGAAAGCAAAGTTCATGGGGACAAGGACAGTGGCCCATTTGCGATCATTAATCATGCGGACTTGTAATTTATCTTGGCACTGGCTTTTTATTTTCCCTCGAGTTGATGAGTTCCACTCCCACCTGCCTGCCGCGAATGAAAAACTTTGCTCTACCCCCCTGGGGGCGGCAGCCTCGAAAATACTTTCTAAATACTTTTTTAATAGCTTAAGCGCATTTCCTGTTTTTATTAAAATGGAACCGAGACAGAGACAGAGAAACCCGAGAGCCGAAACATATGCCCAACAATTTTTTCCACCAGTAAGTAGGGAACTTTGTCACCGCCGCGTAAAGTTTCATCCCGAGGCGTTTCATACCTGGCGGTGATGGGGACTTGCACCTGCAGCCAGATGCCTCGATAGGCAAGTTTCGGCTGCTCGGCTGCTTGGCTGGGCACTTTTATGTAAATCTGCTAAATTAAGTGCCAGCCGCTTGTCATCTCCCCCCAGGTGATTGTCGGTCGTCCTTGTGAGCCCTCTGTTCTTTGCCTTTTGCCTCCATTTCATCATCTCCCTGCTAGCTATAATTTTTTTCATTAAGGTAAAAAATTTAAATGAAATATTTTGATGGTCTCCGTTGACTGTGCAAATAGAATGAGAGGTTGAGAGGAGAGAACTACAAAAAGAAATTTCATATTACATTGCAAAAATATTTTACCTACGGGCAAACAATTTCTTGAAAGCGAGAATATAGGAAGGGAATCCCTGGTAATTCAACTCTCAATTAACTCTGTTTGATTACCTTAATCTCCAGTCTTATGTTAACCAAATTTCCTTTGCCTCGCACTAATCCCCTTTACAAATTTAGGAGCCGCTTAAATACCCTTCACAGTGCCGGCGGGCTAATGACTAAGCCCGGCCAAAAGGCAGCGGGCGGAAATGCAACAAATAAATACAAAAAGGCGACTTAATGCCACCAGCCGCAGTGGAAACTGAACTGAAATAAAGTTGTCACAGAGCCGGGAAAGTCTTTGGCCCAGAGGCAGGACCTCGTCCTGGCCACATGCTCATTTAGTTGGAGGGTCCAACAATCCAGCAGGGCAAAAAAGAGGGAAAAATTAAAAAAATAAGAAACAAAAACCGAAATAGAGAACAAAACAAACCAGAAGTGAAATAAAATTCTCGGCAAAGAGGAGGAACAGCAGGCGTTGCACGTCATTAGGGCAACATGCACGGCTGAGTTGCAAGGCCAGCTGAGGGCCACCCTAAGCAGCCCCACCCTAAACACCCCCACCCACCCTGAACATGAAACTGTTTGGCTAAAGTGAAAATTTTATTTTGCAATTTTCTGTTTAAGGATTTCTATTTCCGCCAGACAGGCCAGCATCTCCCTTTCTCTAACTGAAAAAAAGTAGGAAAAAGCCATAAACAAATAAGAGAGGGAGTTTGGTGTGGGAAAAAAGAAATAAATAATGTATGGTGTCGCCGGCATTTTAATAGTTTTGTTAGCCTTTTTTCTCGGCCGCCGCCAAGCAACGGAAGTAACTTTTATGCGCGGCCTTAAAAAGGGTTTTCACCCACAGGGGCGGCATCGTGATGCAGTGGGTGGCAGTGGCAGGATGACGATGAGGATTGGGTTGGGAATGAGGATGAGGTTGAGAATGAGGATGAGGATGAGGGGCACTGCCAGTTCCACTGCCACTGCCGCTGGCTGTGTCTTAATGGATTTTGTGGCTCTTTTTATTTGGCACCATGCAGAGAGCTTGAATTTCCTGCGGCCATCCGCCGGCTTAAGGTCTGTTCCACGATATTTCTCTTTAAAGTAGGCTCAAGGGTTTGGGCTCATTCCAATCTGATTGCAAGTTTATGGTTAGTTAGTAGTCTTGATATCGCAAGGAAAATGGGAAAATCAAATTGAGTGTTGAGTTTACTACTAGAACATTATTCTGAATAATGAGGTAACGAATAATGATTAAGAAACCATTTTAAGGTTTCGTAGTATTATTATATTTTCAAAGATTTTAAATTTTTTAAATCTTTTTTTTATCTATTATTCAGTAAAGTATAAATATAATGTGCAATTTGCATTGTAGGTATACTTTGACTTGAACAAATAATAAGATTAATAGTGGTATCCAAGTATTAGATATATTCTCATACAAACACACGGTTAGTCCTTGATAAATAGTTATTAAAATTATATCCTATGGCTTGGACAATTTACAATGCAGATACTTTAACTTAAAATAAATAATTGTAGTACTAGTAAGTAGTAATTGTATTCTCGTAGAAACACACAGTCCTTCATAAGAAGTTATTAAAATGATATCCTATGGCTTGGACAATTCACAATGCATATACTTTGACTTAAACAAGTACTAAGAATAAAAGTGGTATCCAAGTACTAGATATATTATCGTATAACCGCAAGGTTAGTCCTTGATAAGAAGTTAATAAAATGATATCCTATGGCTTGGACAATTCACAATGCTGATGAGGGCTGTCTTCATCCGATTCGTCATCGAAGTCCCGCTGAAGCGACTGGCAGGCGTCCGTGGGATGAAAGTAAATCTGAGATCTGGATTGTAGCAAGCTTGGATTCTCAGACTGAACTGGCTCACTCGGTCGAACCTTGCGTATTTTATTCCTCCAGTAAATACGGACCTTTGCCAGGAGCCCCATACTGAGAAAATTTTCGAAACAATTAAATATGATCCTAAAGGAAAGGCCAAGGTTGAATTTGGAATTTGTGAATCAAAGCCAAGGCACTCTGAACAGCCTTTCGGTTTCGAAAACACCATGAATAAATAAGTGAGCGTATATATAATATATAATTCCCAATGGTAGGAATACACGAAAGGCAAGTGTCAACTCGCATGCTTTTTTTTTGCTTTAATGGCGGATTATACTCTAGGCACCAGTTGAAATGACTGACATAACTTTTTCAGATGATTCTTTATTTGTTTTGCCAACTTTCTTGTCAACGGCACATAGCATATAGCATGTAAGCCAACTAAAGTCAGCTCTCATAATTTAAGTAGGTGTTTGGGTCTGAATGGCCATGGAGGGAAGCTTTTGTGTTTGGGTCTGTCGAATGGGGGCGATAAGATTTCCATTTGAAATGCATAAGAACCTGATGCCACTTAAAAGTTGCCAAGTGCCGGTTTTGTAACGCATTTTGTCACTCTGCGCGGCGACAACTTTTCTAAGCGTCTTTTAATTAACAGCCATCAAGTGCAAGGATTTCAAGGATCTTGCAAGGCATCAGCGACCACAGTCAAAGGAAAAGACACCAGCACACACACACACACATACACACACACTGTCACGGCTCCCGACGCCATATTGAAATTCATTAACATGGCGTCCTTTTCGTCCTCGTCGCCGGCTTCTCATTAATATGGCAAGTTAAATATTTATAGCATAATTCTAGGAGCTGCTACATCACCAGCGCATTGTCTCATTCATTGTTGTGGCGTGGATGTGAGTGTGGATGTGAGTGTGGATGTGAGTGTGGATGTGAGTGTGGCTATGGATGTGAGTGTCGCGGAGAGCGTGTTAAAGAAATTAATTAATATTCCGTTCGCCACACTCACAGACACACACATACTCAGACGACGGGTTTAATAATGGCGCATGTGTGACGCGATTTCCTCTCGCCATTTTCCTCATCTCGTGCGGTTCGCCAAGGTTCCATTGCCGCGCCCCCTTTTTGCGGATTACTTGCCATTTTTCGTTATAGCGCCTTAAGTCTGACGTCCCTCATTGTGTCTGTCACTATATGGAGCTCACACAGATACGAGGCCCAGGGTGTCCCTTAGGTTGGACAACAATTTAAGGTCAAATCCTCCAGCCATGTTATAGTAGTACAATTTTGAAAATAACTACCTTAAAACTATCAGATACCAGTTACTCAGCTAAAGGCAGTGCGAGAGGTATGGAGATATGCGTGCAACAAATAGACTGTTTGCGAGATTGCACACCACACTAAAACGCCACCTGGTGTTTATTCCTATAGACGTTTGCCCATCTTTTAAAGTGTGACCCTTCTCTGAAAATTACATTGAATAGAATTTCGGGACATCCTTTCCAAAGTATAATATAAAAAAATACAACTACAAGGATTTATTAAGAAATATTGCTTATAACAATAAATTACTTTAAAAACTCAAAAGTATTTAAGAAAAACTAAAAATACAAGAAATTATTAAGCAATGTTTTAAAAATATAATTTGTCTTGATAAGGTTGTAACATATAATTTATACATTTTTACCCCTGAATAACATTTGTCTTTAAAGAAATACAGTTTATGAAAAAGAATATCTGAAATACATTTATTTTTCTGAGTTCCATTGAGTTAGGACTTTCATGCAAGCTAAACTGGTCCACCCTAATGCCCGTAAACAGCCATGTGTGTGCATAAGGCTTAAGGCGCTTCCGTGCTGTTCGGCTTGTTTTAATCGTGACATGCCCGCAATCCATTTTTATATATCTCATGGCTTCCAAATTAAGTTATAAATTAAAAAAGCACTTTGTCTTGCGTTTGCTTTTGAGGCGAATTAGATGTCGACCCAAAGGTGGCAGGGAAGGGATTAGCAATTCCGGAAATGGCTTTCTCTTAATGAGCATCATTTCCAGCGAAGATTAAGATGAGAAATCTCAGTGACTTGTGTGTGTGTCTAATGTGTTTTATTTCGCCCTCAGCTGCTTTTAGGCAAAAATAAACCCATTTGGAGTCTGAAATTGACTTTGCCACGTATGCAGTACTCATCTTCAAGTGCAAACCCAAACCAACCCACTTGAGGGTCCGATCTAGCCTGAAGTCCTTATGAACAGCCAGCCCTCGACTTCCCCACTTTGGAGTCCTCCGCTAAGCAGACAGTTTAACTTAATTACTGCCTCCGCTAACTGGCGCTTTCCACCGCGCTGGCTGACACATCAGGCGTAAATGAACGGAAATGAATTCATAAAATGCGAGGCGCAAATGCGTGGCAAACTGAAATAAACTGAAAAAAACTCTACGTGACGGCAGGTTGCGCGTTTAAAAGTGTAAATAATATGTGTGTGTGTCCCTTCGCTTGCTTTGTCGCCTTGCCACAAAAGTGGGCCCAAAAGGGTGCAACTGCAGCTGCAGCTGAAGCACTGAAGTTGCCCCAAGTTGGCAGCCTAAAAAACCTCATCACATTCGAAATAAAGGCAATGAACAAAAAAGGCCGCAAAATGGCAGCTCACGGGGTGACGAATGAAATGGCGGGTCACACGGTGTCACCAAATTAAACCCGAAATAGAAATCTCCCGCGCAGGAAGTTGCATTCAAATGCGTTGACATTAGACCATTGCAGTGCAGTGTAAATAGGGAAATTTTCACACAGTTAACTTTGTGTGCACTAGGGTGGGCTAAAAATGGCTAACCAATTGCCTACGGGCTACTAAATTCAGTTGAGGATGGCAACTGGGATTTATTTATTTATAGAAATGACAGATTATATTTAAAAAACCGGAAAGTGGCTTGAGAATATTATTTTAAGGACATACACATACTTACCCTTACCAGCCTGGCTTACCTGAGGTCTTAAGCAAAATTTGGGTAATTTTGAACAGAATAAAATAAATAATATAGGTCGCATGGAAGGGAAGTATAAAATTGATACTTATATGTACACTAACAAATTTTTCGCTTTGTATTTCAGAAATTACGATTTGTTCTTTAAATATAAAGATCTTGTACTGGTAAAGAAATTATTTTTCAAATATCACCCATAACTTACTAAATGAGTTGTCTATTTTTTCCTTCATTAAAAAATGCCCATTGACTTCAAATTATTCTAAAATTCAGTGCCGATATATATATTTTAATAAAGCTTAATTTAACGAACTTGTCATTAAATACAAATATTTAATAATTCTATGCGTTTTTTTAATCATTAGAATATACATATTTTAATGTACGAACATGTCTTTTAAATACAAATACTTTTTAGTTCTATAGACTTTCAAAATCATCAGAAATTCATAGATAATCGCTGAGTTATCGTCCTCAATTTATTTTAAGGTTGTAGAACATTTAACTAAGGCTAGATGGAAATGGGGCTAAATCCGCGGCTTAATTCATTCAAATTCCCTTCACACAGCACAGTGGCTACAATCTTTCATCATTACTTACTCCACTGTAAGCCGATGGAGAAAAGGTTTGGCAGTGAAAGTTGCAGTTTGCTTATCTCCGCTTGTTGCCTGTCGTTACGTGAGCCTGTCATCCCGGATTAAGTGCGTATCCTCGAATGCTCATTTGGCCTTTTGTTTGGCATTGGGCGCCGGGCCGAGGAAGTTGCCAGCGAACTTTGGCCCCCCCAAAAAAAAGGTAACTTTCTCGCAAAAGCACACACGCACACAGCCGATGGCTTTTCACACATGTGAGGCGACGACGCGTGTAAAAGTTTTTGTTGCATAAAATTAGGCGCGGCAGCAGGATATAAAAGGAGCTCGGGATGGAAGCAGCTGCCTCATCGTCTTTAATCAGCGGCGTGCGCTCGTTTAACGCAAATTAAATTTCTGTTGTGCAGGAAAGCTCCACTCCACGCTGCTCATGATTAACGAATTTTCCTTTTAATTTCCCTCAAGCCCACACAGGCACACATTACACACACACAAGCACCTATACACACACACAACGCCTGCATTTGTTGATAAGATTTTAACACGCCGCGTAGGTTTCTCGCAACAAGCCCGAAAAAGTTTTCCCGGCCGCCGCTGGCTGTTTTCCTCCCTACAACTTTCCAAGCCGGCTTCTAATGCCCGTGGAAAGGCTCCGGCAGGAAGGTGAGCGCAGCTCAAGGTCCTCGTCCCGAAACCGTCTAAAGCCTTTGGCGCACTTTCCAACCCGTAACTAAATCTGAGAGTGCCCTTAAAAGATACTCTTTGAAACAAGGAGATACGGCTAATTTTAAAAAACTTGTCAACCCAATGAAACATTTTGATCTGCTTCACTTAGTTAATAAGTAGGTCTTAAACGTTTTTGGTGTATTATAAGTCCCCAAGTCCCTCATTTCCAAAAATAATATGATTTAAGTTTTATCCTTAGTTAGTTATCCAGGACTGAGGCTTAGAACAATTTTAAAATTTTTAGATTTGTATTTTTTACTGGATAAAAATCTAGTTGCTAAAAAAATATCTATCCAAAAATCTTTACTATGGGTTGAATAATGGGTTACACTTTGAAAGCTGCGGCTTAAATAGTTTTGGACCTGCGTTGATTCTTAAAATTATAAAGAGAGTTTTATATATAAATAGATAGCAACAGTGTTTCTATAAAGTATTTTGAGTAGGGTATGCTTAATACTCTTGCCTTACTTTCTAGGAACCTTGTTATGATAGGTTTAAGAAAGAATCTTAGTTAAAAAAATATTAAAATAAATAGATTATTGGAAATAAAAATGTTTAGCTTTAAGCTAGTGAAGAAAGTAGTAGATCTTTGTTTCAAACTTCTCATAAAGGGTATACTCCTTGTCATAGCCCTTAAATATTGCAAACTTATCTGCCCTTTTCCCCCGCTAACTTGTGACTTCTTTTTTGCTTATTTTCGGAGGCTTGTGTGGAAAAATCTCAAAGCTGTCTTAAAATTTCAGCAGAAAAGTTGTGTGAAAGTGGGAAAAAACTTCCTGGTCTCCGTTGGACCTGGGCTGTCACACGAGCAGATCAACAGATTAAATGAAAGTTTTTCGTTTTTACCCTATCATTTTGGCGGTTCTGTTGTTCTGGTTGCTGTTAATTCCCCTGGTTATATTTAGGTATGCACACAAGGCATAAAGCATTTTATATTGTTGCTGTCATTTGGCATAAAATGTTCGCTGATTGCGGTTAATGATGACACCGAAGATAACCCGAAATGGTGCGGCAACAAAGGCGATGAGGTTGGGGATCCGGACAGGTGGGGCTTGGATTTTCGTGGCGGAATGGCGGCCGATAAGACCTTTGACAAATGTGCACTTTTTAACACCTTGCGGCTCGAGGGGGCTTGGGCTGATGTGAGCTGCAGATTGCTTCTAGAGCTTTGCATCGTGCAATTAAGATTTGCTAAATTGCCTCGAGCACTCTGCATGCCTTAGATAGCTAAAACCCTTGGTGGTTTTCTTAATTTCCTTGTACATGAAGTAATTGTTTTAATTGGAACAAACGTTTTGTTGAGTTTATTATTTACAAGGGTTACGACCAGTTTGTAGCAGAGTTCTGAGATCTAAAGATTTCTTTATAAGAACAATTAAAAGTGTACAAAAATCTCTTCATACATACCTATTTATTAATTAAAAATAAAATAAAATTTACTTTAATCTTCTTTTTAAATTTTAAATTAAATTAACCCTTGATGGGTTTCTTAATTTCCCTGTACATAAAGGAATTGCTTTAGGTGTAAGAAACGTTTTTAGGAGTTTAATATTTACAAAGGTTACGACCAGTTTTAAACAGAGTTCTGAGATCTCAAGATTTCTTTATAAGAACAATTTGAATTACAAATAATTACTAATAAAAAATTAGGTACACTATACTTTTGTCTTTTCTTAAAATTTTAAATTAAATTAAGAAAAAGTTAGCACATTAATGACATGACAGTCACAGATACAGTTAATTAGGAATTTTTTTTCTGAAGGACCAATCGAATTTTTAGGTATTCTATTCTCCAACATTGCCGAATTTAATGCAGTTAGTAGTCAGGAATAAAAAAGTTTAAGTACCTATAATACTATTTTCCAGCACCACTTATACCAGGTTAAATGCATTTGCAGCGATTTCCGAATTGGGAATGTTTGTCAAAAGTAAACAAGACAGTATCGATTACCTGTTTGTTCCGGTTTCATTTAAATGAGCATGACAAATATTTGATCGCCTGAACAGCGGGAATTGCAGCTCAACTCATCATCTGTCGAAATGAGAGCTGCTAATAGCAGAAACTGGGGAACTAACTACACCTATAGTGCTAGTACCACCTACACATACATAGAACAGAGGCCGACAAGTGCACTTTGACACCGGCGAAGGGGCGGCGGTGGGGGCGTGGCAGGTTAGACTGTTTGTGGCGGCAACATGTGAGTTGCGTTTAGCTAACGCCAACTGTCAGTGGCGTGAACAAGTGCCATTGAAGTATCCCGTTCACGTACACCCCCTTTCACATTCCACTTTCCCCTTTCACCGGACTACGTGAAATTGTTTCGACAGTGTGTTATGTGTGTCTGTGTGTGCTTGGAGTGGATTATAATGTTAATGGAGGGATGAGAGTGCAAATGTCTGCTCATGACATTCATTTGAGCAACAAGCACACACACTACGTACTTTTACGATTCTATATCTATGTTCAACAAGCAACATTATTGTCATTATCATACGGATTCAAGGACGCACCGAAATGGGATAAGGAAAAAATCCACAAGTTCATGCACCCAAAAAAAGGGGATTTTAAAAGAAACGGTAATGTTATATTACTTCTTTGGTTAATATAAAAAATTTGATTGATATTATCTGATATTTTTTTTTAACTTAGTTGGTTCCTTTCTTATTTTATTCCCCCCAAAAGTCGTGAAATTGGTGGTCAAGGAGTTGAATAATTATTCACTGTGATGATACAAAAATGTTACTTAATTGTGACCCATCGTTATATGATTGTTGACGTATAAAAATATTTTATATTGAAAAAATGACATTTTATTTTAAAAAGCTTTAAAAAAAGTAAAGATATAAGTGTCTCAAGACCAGTCAAAAAATAAATATCTATCTAAAAATATAGAAAATTGATCTGTCTATAAATTTCCCAGCTTGTAAGCCACTCTTACATTATATAAATAAGCAACTATATTTTCAGTGCACCCACACAAAGGCGTATATAATTAAAGAGCCGCTCAAATCCCGAAACCGCAGGAACCGCACAATCAATCTCAAGTTGTCTGAGTGGATATACAACGTGCCCATACCCTCTGCCTATAGGGTATAAAATAGATTTATCAAGAAAGTCTTTCTCACTTGATCCAAACATAATAACTTCAAAGGCAAACCGAATAAAAGGGTGTCCCGAATTTGAAGCGACAGCTGTGGCAGCTGCCTGAAATCACGTATACGCCGCGTGCACCCCAAAGTTGTCCTGTAATTGAAACTATTTACTTTCTGGCGTTTTCATTAAGGGCAATTTTCGTAAAATTTAACGTACTTCCCTGCAAATGTTTCCCCATCTGCCTGAAATTGGCAGCAACATCAAGAGCCTGAGGTGCGGGGATGCTAATTACTTGAAAATCAATTGTCGCAATTCATTTTGAGCTCGGGTTTTCTTTGGCCCCGATGGCTGTGTGAGTGTGCTGTGTAAAATTAAGTATGTTAATTTAAATTTATCGTCCCAATGATTTTCATTTCCTTTTCGCCTCTACGGTGTTTCCCTTTTACCCAATCCAACTTGCATATTTCTTCAAACGGACTTTTCTCTCCCCTGGATGGATGGCAATGATTTTTGCAAATGGCCTTAATGAAGGCGTAGGCAGCAGCTGCCTTATACCCAGTACCCTTTCCACCTCCAATCCCAATCGTGTAATCAACGGCGGCGAAGCCATGGCCATCAAATTAGCAAACGTCGCTAAATTAGTGGGCCAAAAATGGGGGGAAAAAAAGTTGGGGAAATGTCTGTAAGAGCTGGCCTTGCATAGGGTTACAAATGAAGCCATAACTTGTGGACGAAAAGGAGTATAATGGGATGTGATATGTGAGAGATTGGATAATCAGGCAAATCACTCCAATCGTTTGCTTTATTTCCCTCTTCCGTTTCCCGCCTCATAGCTACCATCAAAATGTTTCCATCTACCAAATAAACTTTTCGCCCAACTTTTATTTCCATTTGCTAAATGCTTTTTCCTCTTTCTATTTTATTCTAGTGGTCTTTTTTATTTGTGTCCTGTTCGAACCCCTGGGACTCACATACAAACACATGCATTTAGTTTGATTTTATTTTCCTAGAGCATTTTTCGTTTATCAATTCCTTTGTGGATAGCCAGAAATTTACGTTTTATTTACCAGACTGTTGCGATTTACTCTGTTTTTATTTTTTGCAAATTTAATTTACCGAAATGTGTGTATTTTTTACGGCCATAATGAACAGTTTTGGTTGTCGCTGGGGAAATCATAAACAGTTTTGCTTTTGATTGTTTGAAAATAAGACTCAAATTGGGGTTTAATGTAAATTGGGAAAAATCTAATACATTTTACGATTTCGGTTTTATTGAATTCATTTTCTGTATCTGACACCATTTAAATTTCACATACAATTGAACAATTTCGCCAGTCATTTGCTAATGAATTTGACGCAAAATAGGGAAGCCAAATGGCTTTAAACAAGTTAATGACTCGATGGAAAGTCAATTCTTAATATTTTATGAGTCTACTTTAGCGAGTGTCACATTTTCACGCATAAAAAGACAAAGGAGGGTAACGATGCCAAAGGAAATTGCTGCGAAAGTGAAAGCTGTGCTAAGTGCTTAAGATTGCTGAGGGGGGAGAAAGGGGCCTTGCGGTTGCTTACTTTCACCACATATGCTCTCCCCCAAGTGGGTGGCCCATATAAATGCAAATGGCTTATGAAAATAATTTGACAGTAAATTACAAATTTATGGTGAATTGCATATTGAGGGATTTTTCCGGTTGCCATCTGCTGTAGCTTCTTTTTCTTACTTTTTTTTCTCACTTAAGCGCCTTCATTATTATTGTGGCGTAATAAAGGGGGCCATCTTACCTGTCCTTGGTACCTGTACATTTTGCCTATGCCTCCTGGCAGCTGCGAAACTCTCCGGCCTTCTTATCAACTTGATTGCGTTAAATGGAACATTTTCATTTTCTTTCTTTTTGATATAATTGGGTGTTTAAGGTGAACAATTTGCGTTCGTCCTTATGTTTCAGGAAACCATTACAGGGAACAGGAAAATTCCTGGCAATGGGTCTGCAAGTAGGTAAAAGGCAGTGGGCAGAAAAGGCTTAAGTGCCACGCCCCTGCTACCAAATTCGCCCTATAATTAGGGCTACTGTGCACTCGACTGGTTACTGTTACTGTGTTTATGCGATGCCGAATTCACGCTTTCATTTCGCGATTTCGGCCGATTCGTGTGTGCATAAACGCCATTTCGTGATTTCGGCAACACACGAAAGTTGACTATGATTTCAGTCCCAATTCACGAAATGCTGAGGCACAGCCTACTTCACAGCCTACTACTCTATAGAGCTCTATATCAAATTCAAAAAATTTGACAGCTTTACTAATATCATTTCATGATTTTGTCTGTGTTGTATAAACAGGGGCTATTATAATTTCGTGTATTGGAGAAAGCATGAAATTCATAGCATAAACATAGTATGTATAAATGTGATGGAATTTTTATTGAGAAGTTGCAGAGAAAGTCCATTAATCCCCTTCTCCTTAAAGCTTTAAGAGAAGTGGTGACAATCAATAGGAAATTGATTGGGCTGAGAAAGGTAAAACACTTTACACTCAATAATTAATTGGTTTTTAAAGTAATTAAACTGTCAAAGTCAGTAAAATATGGAAAACTACATATTTTGCCAGCATAAGTATTTAGTTGGACTATACAAATACTTAATATTTGTATAAAATGATATGGGGGAAGTGTAGAGAGAAGTCGTAGACTGCACCACTAAAACTAATAGCTACTTATAGAATTTTAAAACTATATATTCGAAGGAATTGAGTACCTTTTTATTTAAAAAAAAAATACAATTAAGATTTAGAAAAATCTCAATTAAACTCAAAGTAGGTCAATCTGCAAACCTAATGTCCACATTAAAGTCATCCTTAATGCTGGCACCTTTGTTTGCGTTTCCCCGGTTGTTTTTGCCAACTGCGAAAGCCAGAAAGAAAGTCAATTTCCATTTGAAAAATCCAATTTCTTACGCTCGAATCTGTGCTCGGAAATGTTTCTCGTGTATCAACAACCGCCAGCTGTGGGCGGGGCCAACTCGAAGGATGCAGGACGCCAGGACGCAGCTCGTCTGTCTTGGCCAATTCCATTGAAAAGCAGCTGCATCGGTCACTCGCTCTGTTTGTCTATCAATCCGGGTGGCCAACATCTGTTGCCAAGGCTAGCTGGATGTCTGGCTCACTGGAAGTTGGCTGCTCGGGAACCTCGGATACCCGGATCCCCGGATCCCCGGAACAGCCAGCAGCCTCAGGTTCCTCCTCATTGCCCTGATTTATCCAATCCATGGAAGCACCTTTAACTTTCAGTTTTTGCCGGTCAAAGTTTTGTGCAATTTTCCATGCTGTTTACAGAATGAGCGAAGCAAGAAGCAAACAAAACAAATTGCCAAAGAAAACTTTGTACGTTTTGCTCGCTTTTGTTTCGAGGTCCAAAAAACAAAAAAATGAGGAAAAACAGAACAGCCGGGGTATAACGAGAAAAATGCAATTTTGTGCTGGCGCTTCGGGTTCGCAGAAAGATGTTGCAAGTGACTTGGCATTGTTTCCCCCCGTTTCACTTTGGCCAGGTGAAAGTATTCCTTTGTTGGTCATTAAATTACACCTCCCCTCTGCTCTTATTCGGGTTTCATTTCGCCAAAAACCACGTCCGCGTTGCCTTTCAATTGTACTTTTTCAAGTTGCTTAAGATTCAGGACATCTCACTTCGTCCGCTCTCTCCCGGCACTTTCAATTGAAATCGTCAAGTGTGTACTTAGCCCGGGCCAAGAATATTCCGAGCACTAAAATTACTTTCACAGCTATCTGTCTAAACGCGGGGTCTGACATCCGGAACCTTCTACCACAATGCACTGGAAATTGCTGGCGGAAATGCAACAGCAGGTGCGAAATAAAACGCTGAGCTAACCAGGCATAATAGCGATCCATTGATGTGTAATAATGTGTGTGAGTGCGTTCCTTAGCAAAAAAAAGCTGCAACTTTATTGGCCAGATGTTGCCACATAATCGGAAAACAGCTGGCGGTACTAAAATGTTCTGAAAAAAAACATTTAAGTTTTAAATTATCTATTTTTTGCCAAGATTAGAGGCAATTAAAAATGCCTATCTACAGGAGGTCTGACAAACAAGTCGTTAAAATGTATAATAACTTTGTAATATGTATTTTAGAAGTATGGAGTTGGTGTTGATTTTTTTTTTATAAATTAGTAAATTATTCTAGTCCTAAAGAAATTTGTTTTTCAATTAAAAAATTGACTCAAGGTTTTTAAAATTCTTCGACAGTACAATATTGAGGGTATATATATTTTTGCACGATGATAATACCTTAAAAATATATATATTACGTATACGCCACGTGAAATCCAATATACATATATGCGCACAATCCGTTATATTACGTATACGCATCGTGTAATTCCAAAATAGAACGACACTATCGGCTATAAAAACCAAGAACCAAATCAGCTTGACTTTCTTTAGTACCATCTTTAGCCCAGAACTGAGGACTCCCTTTTTCCATTGAACTTGGCCAACAGGTATAAAATTGCAACCATCCCCAAGCCAAAGGGAATCAGATACCAAAATAAGAGTAAGTAGAGTGCTGGCCAGTTGGGAATAAGAGCTGCCAACCGAAATGGCCAGACGAGGCATTCAAATGCGATTGGAATGCTTTTTGTTCGCTTTTTCCAAGCACCGTCTGCCGGAGCAATCGAAACGCTGAATGGCCTCCATTGAGGCGTTAAACTTCGAGGAACGAGTGGATGCCACAGAAGATGTGAGGGAAAGCCGGCAGATGGGAGAAAAATCCCGTTGAGCTTCGAATTGTGATTCAAAAACTTTGACACACGCGCCGTTGCCGGCACTCGATTCTTAATTGAATTCGTACCGAGATGATTAATTTACCTGGATTTCCCGCGGAAGCCGCCACCTGCCACTGTCACCACTTGATGTATCGATGCTGGCAAAAAGTTATTAAGCGAAATATCCCAGAATCGATGGGTAAACAAGCGCCTCTCACCATCTTGAAATGCTGAAGATTAACTTTAGTGTTTTTTCCTGAACAAATTTCAGCTAATGAAATACGTCGAAGACTTTGTGTGCTACACGTTTTATTACACAGTTTGCATTTTGCCGGAGACGCAGCAGTCGAAAATAAACAGCGCAGGATAAAAGTGCAAAAAAAAATCAACTTCTTGGCTCGAAGCTACAAAAGACGTCGCATCGTGTCGTTCCGTTTGTTTACCTGTTCTCCTGACTTTTTAATGTTTTCTTTATATAGCGTATTTTTGCTTTTTTCTGTTCAGCCTGGGTGCTCTTTATTATTATATCCGGTTTACGTGGCGTATGATGAACACGTCTATTGGTTGCCAGGCATTCCCATTTCCACCCAAAGTGTTTGCCTAACCTCGAGGTGTCTGTCAGTGTGTGAGTGCCGGCTTATTGAGTTTCGGAAGGCCAGAAGCACATACACAAAGCCAAACGCACACGTGTGCGGAGTTCGGTTGTTATTATTGAATACCTCGATATATTCGACTTCGCTTTAAAGTGGCATTAAAAGCGCACAAAGGCACTGCCAGCAATTGCGAAATCGGAACCGCCTGTAGTCATAGTTACAAATTGATAGGTAGGTATTAATTCCCCCATAAGTCCATGGCATTTTTGACCAGGTTTAATGACAGGAAGCTTTACTGCAATAAACAAAATATAAGCCTCATTACCTTGAACAGTTACTGCTTGTATGCACTTAATACTCATAAAAAGAGGATATTAATATTAAGTTTTATTTGGCTGGTTTATTAACATTTTGGGCATCCATTAAGGTGAAAGTAAAGATAATGCGATGAGAAGAACCAAGAGGAGAAGCATACAAGCAGGGAAACTGAGGTACTTTTTCAAAATATCTTGATCCCCTTTTGATTTTATTAAATTTAAAATTTAATTAGCTGAAGGTTTAATGCGATTCATTATAGTATTTGTTTCCTGTACCCTCAATGCATATTGTATAAAAATACATTGGACTTTTTTTGTATAAATCAATATATTATTTCATTATCTGGAGGTTGATATTTCTATAAATACATTTAAATAATAATTTATTCAAATAAAAATATAAATGTAATTGGTAAAAATGTAATAAAATATTCTGCAAGTACACTCGGTTATTTTTTAAATAAATTTAAATAAATATTAAGTATAGATACTTACGCCAAACATTTATACATGCACTTGTATTAATTCAAAATACGAAGAAAAGCGTTACATATTCCCTTAACAACTAATGCTTATCCTAGTGCTCACATGCCACTTATAAAGTCAGTGGAAGCTTTATGGCCTTCATGGTTGTGGTGTTGAATTTCTGAATTGCGGCCTGTAACATGGCTTTTGCCCCTGGGAAAGGTTAAGCCCGCATCGACAGCCTGCTAGACAAGCCTATCTATCGCGTAAACAGCGTAGACAACACGAGGCTTACAGCAAAGTGTCAAGGGTCACACGGATGAACCCGCGATAAGAACCCAAAACCTAAGGAGGACGCCAAGAAAAATCCAGGCTGACATTGCCATTAATGACACGGCGATAACTTTAATTTTTCATTTCGGCAGCAGGGCACATTGCTGCCATTTCCGTTTCCGGCTGATGGTGACACACGTACACTTCCGCGTTGACACTCGACAATTACAACACGTGCTGAGGGATTTTTTCTTGCTTTTCCTCGCTTTTTTCCCTCTCCCATTTTAGGCACAATTCAGTCGACAAGTTTTCTTCAATGGCGTCTTAAGTCACACACACAAGGACATTGGCACACACACCTGGCTGAGGGTGTGTGTGTGTGTAAAAGGGAAAGGGAAGGGAAAGGGGGCACCTAAGTTGCCACCGTAAAATATTCAAATTAAAAGGACTTATGTAGGCACTAAATGTTACCGCCATTATGTTACATTGTTGTCTGCTGTCAGGATGGTGAGCAACGACCAGGAGCCAAGACCAGGACCTCGACCTCCACCTCCGCCTTCGCCCACTTCCTGTCTTCAGCCCCTCGACCTTCCGACCCCGGCCACGCCCTCCTCCTTCCCCCTCCCCTGGCATCTGCTCCACTTGCATTGTGGGGAGCGCTTCCGCTGCTTTCAGCGCTCAACTTGCCATTTTTTTACACTTTAGTTGACAGCGGGAGCCATTTGTGGCAACAGCCACGCCCCAAATTTACCTCCCCAACGCCCATACTTTCTTAAGTTTTCTACACCGCGAAAAAAGTCGCAGACCTACACCTTTTCATATATATTTTATTGAACTTTTATTAAATATTCAATGTGGTATTATGAAAATTTGTATAGGTAAAAACACTTAAGGCCTTTATTCTCACTTAAGATCTGCATTTATTAATTAAGGTCTTCTACTTCCTAGATTTTTTACTAACTGACTGTATTTTTTCTAATAACAACTACAATTTTTGAAAATATATATTAAATTATGCTTAGATTGCAATGACATTTTAAAATAAATTCAGTTTGTTATTTAAAAAACATTGCTAAGACATCATAAGCCTTATTGATAAAAATCACAATTTAAAAGCTTTACCTATCAGTTTTCGGAAATGCAAACGATAGAGAGGAATATTTTTAATAAGCTATACAGAAAATAAGATTAATAAGTAAATCATATTTTTTAAAATAAGTTTTCGGAAATACAAAAAAAGATAGAAATCGATAGAAGCTATATAAGGAAGTATTTTAAGATATAAATCAAAGCTTTATATATATATTATAAAAATATTTATGTTGTATTTTATTTTAAGTGTATCCCTGCTAGTTGTCCTTGCCGATGCTGTTATTGTTGCTGTAGCTGTAAACGTATATATGTCGCATTTTCCGGGTAATTTACATTCTCATCACAACATTGCGGGGGAGGTGGGGCGTTGAGGGGGCGTGGCGCACAGCTCACCTATACAAGAGCAGCGGGCAACAACAAATGACAGCGGAGAAATTTCTCCTTCGTTGGTCCCAGTGACTCAGAAGGTTTTAAAATAATAAAACAAGCATAAAGTATGCCAAAGGATTCGGAAAACGACGTGGAGATGCCCTATAATGGATGGAAACTAAACATATTACAGTCACTCGGGATAAAGACAAACGGGTAAGCGATTTTATAAGAAAAGGTAGCTAAAATAACTCACTATAATATGAATTTTAGGGTATTTAAATGTAATCTCTTTTCATAAGATGCCCGCGTTATTTGCTTTTATTATTAGTTGCTGTAGGTTTGCATTTGACGTTTTTATGAATATACTACAACTGCTCGGGCTATGCATTTTATTACCTTAAAATTAAGCGCATCAATTCGGTGACGACGTCCGGGGAATTTGATGAGTTTATTGAAATGGTTTGTATAAATTGCAGCCGACGGCAAAAGTTTTTAAATTGAAGTCTAGGCATTCCGGGGCAATTTTCGTGTTTCATTTCCCCGAATGTCAAGTGCCCGGCCTGTAAGTCAGAGAGGTGGAAAATCGGCATATCACATTGGATTCATTATAAATACAATTTCACAGCGCGTAGTCCTCTTCGCCATACAGAAACGGAATGAAAATTGAGCTGGGGCACGGAAAAAAAAGGGAATCGGTTGATGGGGGGGGGGGGATTACGTACATACCCACTAAAAGGCGATTCTCAAGCGGTTGGTCTGCACTCTGTTTCAACATTTCATTCGGTTACTTTTTGCGCTCCTTTTCATGCTTTTTGCTCCGTCAAGTGAAGCGCACTCAAAAATTTATTGTCTGCAACTCGAAGTTCGACATGAATTTTATTTATTTGCATGTAAATCGGATTTGTGTGACCCCAAAGACGTTCGAGCGTGAAATATACGAGCAAACAGCCGCTGACCGCCTCTCTGCTTTTCCTCTGGATTTTCCTCCGGCTTTTCCCCCAGCCTTTTCTATCTGTCCATGAAGGTGAAAGGTGCAGCATTCGCCGCCTGAATGAGTCCGAGAATCAGGCCTCCTCTTCGCTTTCCCCAGCTTTTGTTTTCCATTTGGAGTCTTGGCTTTATTGCTGAGGCATGGCAACCTTTTTGGTTTCTCCTGCTCTTTTTTTGTATTATTATTATTTATACCCCCACACCGCCTGTCTGGCTTTCGGCCTGCCTTTATCATTTTAAATGTAGTCGGACATGGACACGTCGGTTCTGTTAGGCTTGCATGATTTCGAGGCATTCTCGGACTTGGACTTCGAATGGAACACTCATCTTCGGTCCGCTGGCCACTTTGGTGTGTGTTTTATTAGCTATTATGCCTAAAATATGGCTTACGTCCCGTTTATTGTTATTTATAATGATTCATTTTGCACGTTTTTATGGCTGTCAGGGGCTGAGTAGGGATCCCACCGAAGAAGGCCCATCGGATAATGTTGTGCGGTCTGTCTGCCATCCGCATTTACTCTTGGAAAGTTTATTTGCTTAATGGCCTTCTCCGACTCCCCTAAAAAGTGGGTGAACTCCTGAGCCTACTCGGAGGGTTATTGATATGTTCTCAAATTATCTCCGTAATTGTTTTAATGGCCCTTCAAAATGTTTTCAACTAAAGAAGTCGGAGGTTGTCAACCCAAAGTCACCTTTGGCTGCAGAGGCTTAAACTTTGTCCTCTTTGATTTCTTTATTTTTAGCTAACGAAAAATCGTATTGTTCTTTCTTGTTTATGTGTTTAGATTTATTAACCCATTATTGGATTTAAAAAGCTTTTCTAGAATACAATTTTCTGCACTAAATCATATGTTTAAGAACGATTTAATAGTAAATAAATACAACTATTCAAATAAAATTAGTCAGACTTGAAAACAACTTAAAATCTACTTAAAGCACTTAATAATTTGTTTAATTAAAATTATTTAATGGAATAAGACACATTATATATCATGACGATTATAACAGACCTCAAAAGAACTACATTTTGCCACATTTTCTCGTAAATAAAATTGCAAAAAAAATATATTTAATTATATTTACCTTAATTAAATCTAATAATTTAAAATTTCAACGAAAATTAAATTCTGAAGGCTTAATAATGTATAATATTTTGTTCCTTTATAACAGATCTTAATACAATTCAATATTTCCTAATGTTGTGGTACCTAAATAAAATTGAAAAAAATATATATTTTTTTATTTAACTTAATTAAATCTAATAATTTAAAATTTCAACGAAAATAAAAATTCTAAAGGCTCAATAACATATAACATTTCCTTTCCTTAACCAAACTTGTGATACCGGTATTTGCTCAATATAACAGATCTTAATACAACTCCATTTTTCCTAATGTTGTGGTACCTAAAGAAAATTGAAAAAAATATATTTTATTATATTTTCCTCAACTCAAACTAATTATATAAAATTTAACCCGAAAATTCCAAAGGCTTAATAATATTTAACATTTTCTTTCTTTAACCAAACTTGCGATATTTGCTCACATAGTGGCTAAAATACTTTCAAGTGCCTGAAAGTATGCAAGCAATTTGAAAGTCAATCAAGCTGTATTTGCCGTGACTGCCATTTGCAATCATTTTCTCCCTGGCTAAAGTTTAATCCTGCACAATCAATTAGGGGAATAATGTAATCTGCCAGGGACACTCCCACCTCACACTCACACTCCTCCCATCCCTGCAGCAATTTCGCCTTTAGTTTCATGTCTTGCGCCATACATCATGGCTTGCTTATGTTTTGAATAATTTAGTTGGATACCCCAGTGTTCTTTTTTGCTACTTTGTTGGATTTTTCGCATTTTGAAAGCGATTTTGCCAATGTAAAACGTGAAATGCAAAACTGCCAGCTCCAGCACACGAGCAGCGCTCGCATGTTGCAGCTGCTGTTGCCAGGATGTTGCTGCAACAGGAGCCGCATCAGCTGCAGGACATCGAGGAGCGTGGCTGTGTGCCGGAGAAATTGTCGCATAATGATGTCTACGATAAATTTTACAAATCCTTGAGCAAGTTTATGCCGCTCAACGTCTTGTCCCCGACTTTTCCCCAATTCCCCGACGCTCTGCTTTAGTTTTATTTCATTTACTGACAGCCCCCATTCTCGTAGGTACACTGTGTGTGTGTGGGCGGATGCCCTGAGAATCTGAGAGCAACGTGGCTGTGGCAACCTTTAAAATATTTTTGCAATTTATTTACTCGCACACATGTGCTCCACCCCCATACACTTAACTCAGTTCACATATGCAAAATAAAGTGATTACAAAGATACACACTCAGACGCACAAGATGCTGGGAGGTGGAAAAGATGGCTCATGCATGTTTTAATGCACTTGCTAGCAGGAAGACAAGAAAATTTCATTTGCATTTACATACAAACAAATGCATTACTATCCGGCGTTTGTGTGCGAGTGCCTTTCGATTTGTTTGCTTGCTCTCGTGTTAGTTGATTTTCCAGCCAAATATTTATACACTCTGCTCTAAACACAAACTCACACACCATTCGATATGTGTTTTACGCAAAATTAAACGTTTTCGGAATGCAGGAAAACATTTAAGCATAAATCTTGAAGGGAATTTCAGAAATTTACTATCAACATTACTATTTTCAAGGCTTATGAGGTCATAACATATTCACGCAGAAACTCATGAGTTCCGAAAATCATTAAGGAAAAAACCAAAATAATCCATTAAGTTTACCACACGCATAAATTTAAAGATTGTTGTCAGTTTTGTTTATGCATAACCACAAACGAACCTAAGTTCATGGCAAATCAAATGTTTTCAGATTGAATGAAAATTATTCCACAAATTAAAACACGTAAAACAAATTTATTTTTAAATGTTTTGAAAAATTTCCACAAATGCCAAATTAGCAAATAAAAATATGTAGCTTATTTTTTTGGATCAGCACCAGTAAAACAATAAATAAACCACCTCTTAAAAATGTCATGTCGACAGTTCAGCACAATGAATGTCGAAAAAGTCAAAAACGACTGAAGCAAACAAAGAAAACAAAAAACTCTTGAAGAAATTAGCCACATTTGAGATATGCACACAGAAAAACCATCTCATACACCCCCACTTTTATTCAGAAATAGAAGGCATTCGATGAGCCCAAGTCGATGCGCAACACATGCTGGCTGTCATTAAATTTGTGCCCGAGATACCATACCAAAAAACAAGTCCTACACTGATAAAAAAACTAGTAAATTCTAGGATTTTATAAACAATTGAAATATTTTTTGATATGTTTTTAATCGATTGCTGTTTTTATTTATTTTAAAAATGAAAATATTTATTTAACCAATTTTAGTTATTATTCATAATATTTTAAAATTTAAATTTAATATTATATTATTATTTTTAATAACGTTAAATATTAAAAGTAAATATGTCTAACATCAAAACTAAAATATTCTAACCAGTGCCGGAAATTGGTTGAGTAGAAATAAAAAACTTCGAATAAAATACATATTACATATACCTTTTATACTATATCCCCCCACCCCTTTGATCATGTTTTTACCTTTACTTAAATATTTTCAAGTTAAATCACGCCATTTATTATTTTTTTTATTGAGCATTATGTTTTTGTAATTAATTATAATATTTAATACGACATTTTTACCATTCCATTTTTTGTAAGTGTGGCCAGGCTGACGAAGACTTTGCGGATCCCACACAGAAAAACGCCTACCGGAAATGAGTGGCAAATTCGGTGGGAAAACACAGAACACAGTACACAGAACCGAGAATAGAGAAATACAAATGTTTACTAATAGGAGAAATAGATATCCCAGGAACTGTTTACACGCTGCACACGTTGCACACCAAGTGTGATCAGAATCTACAATTCAAATCGGGGGAAATTGCTGGGTGGCTGTGGGCGGGCTTATTAGTAAACAGGCCCGGGGTAAAATATGCTACGCAAAGATAGCAACCGAATGGCAAAAAATAATATTAGGCGAACACACTGCATATAGGGAAAATAAACTCCGACTTTTTTGTGTACGAATAAATTTGTGCATTTTTATGAGTTTATATCGCAAATTGTTTGCGTGTTGCCTTTTAATGCCAGCGGCTAGAATATTTTTTCGCGCTTCCTTTCTCGCCGTTACCATATTTTTATTTCTTTCTGTTTCTGTATATTTTTAATATCTATTCAACTATTCTGCAAGAAGAAGATGTGGCAAACAGTGTTCAAGATATGCAGAAGGAATTATTTAAATTGAAAATTGTTTGTTTAGCATTCGTTGGCGCCGGCCAAAGATAAATTTCTATCTGCATGGCCAACGAGGGGAATATTTAGTTACGTAGCATAAACAAAAAAAGAAATGCACAAGAACAATGTTTGGAGCCCAGGAACTAGGACATTCAACCTTTGTACCAAGGAATTTATTCGTATTTTACAGCTACCAAACGGGGCGAAATTCATTTATGGCTTATCCATGAAGCTCCGACTTGAAACTTCAATCTTTTAATGGCCTCTGTGGCACATAAAGCAGAAATAATCGTTTCTACATGTCTGTTGACTCCTTGTAAACAGCAATCCTGTGGGATAATGTATATGGATAACCAGCTAAACAAAAAAAAAAAGTAATGGTTAAACCAAATGTACATTTCGTTTATTTTGCATACAAAATTCATTTACGACCCTGTCTTGAGATAAAGCGAATGGAAATTGTTGGGCGTCGCAGTTTCAGTTGGCATTTTTCAGGGACAGAGTGAAAGCATTCCTTATAAATGAGATGGGGTGCGCTGATAAGTGGGAACTTTATTCTATCCATTTCGCTGTGTTTGCCACTAAGCATCGCTGCACCCTTAATGGCAATATGCATAATAATTAATTACTTCGTTTTACGCACTCCATGTTTGTTTCTAATTAACGTAAAATTGTTTTCACTTTGTTCAACCGAAACTAAAGCTAATGGCAGACTAACAACTACTGTCAGTCCTCATAGCAGACCAATCAATTTAATTAAATTGCTCGTTTCCCCGTAATTCAATTTAAAAGTGTAATATATTGAGCGCAAAGCTTTAAATTCCTGCCACTTAAATTGCTTGATGTGAAATACCATATTTAATATTTGCTTTAATTGAATGGAATCCCTGTGTAAAAATATCGAAAAATTCCGTGAATCAATAAAGAAATTCAGAGCAAACCAAGCACAAAGAATTAATTAGCACAGATATGTGGTTGGCAAAGCGCGGGGAAAGAAAGTAAAATGGCGGTGAAAGCAGGGGAAGGAAAGTAAAATGGCGAGGATTAAATCCTCCGGCGGAAATCCAATCTCTTGGTATACTAAAAATTGCTAGATGTGACCTCGATTTGTTTTTGGGGTCTTGGGCCTTGAACATAATTATCGACAAGTGTTCTTCCAGCCACAAAGCTGCTTAGTTTTGTTTTTCCGAATCGACTGTTGTTCTTTAAAGCCCATTTTGTGCTGCTTATTTATGCGCAACAGTTGGCCCGTTGTCTTGGCTAAAAAACAAAAGTGAGCCGCCTGGCGTTTGATGCTCTTTGCGGCCTCTAGAAGTATTGACTTGGGAACCGATGAAAGAAAAATAATAACAAGATGATTGGGAAAGCCCAAATGAAATCTGGAAAAATATACAAAATAGCAAAAATATTTGCACGTAAATAATAATCATTTTCATTGATAATTCTTAGTTGGTTCATTGGAATTTTTTGTTTTCAAAGTTGATTGAAATTTAAATAAATCTTACATACTTCTAAGAAGTATAAATATTAAGAATGAACAGAAAATTAAAAAATTGATTTCTATTTCAATATTAATTTAATCAACAGGAAGGTATAGGGAAATACTTCCATAATTATTTATATCTAGTTATTTGCTTGAAAACACTATATAGTAACCAAGATAAAATTTACTTTAATAAGTACTATATTAATTGATTATTTTTTTATTTTATACACATATTCTATATTTTTAAGAACTTAATTTTAGAGGTGTTAAAAAATATAATACTTTTTTATATAATACTCTTAAAATAATACTCTTTTTACAGAGAAGGAATTAAACCCTTTTAGTAATACAATGTTTTTACCATATAATAGAGCATTCTTAGTTCGTTTTTTGCTTTAAGTAATGGATTGTGCCCACCCCCTCCCAAGTTCTCATAATTCTGATGCTTTTTACACAAAACGATTTCGATTGCCAGATCTTGGCAGCAAATGCCGAGACTTCGGGCCACTTTTTGTAGGTCGCTGTGTTTTCGGTGGACGGACGCCCACGCCAACGCCTTCACTTTGACATAGACTCACAGAAACAGCCACAGATTCACAGAACCAAATAAATAGATGTCCACAATCAGAATCACAGACACACTGAGCTCCGAGTTGCTCAATTAATTTTGATTGCAGCCTTGGCAGCTGTTTTTGCTTATTTCCCGTAGGTGTTTTGTTTGAGACAGCCGCCTTCACACTTTTCATCGAGGACTTTCCACCGCACAGACGAACACACAGTTCATGGTGAAGTTCATTTATCCATAAATTTTCATATTCAAGCGTTTTGTTTTCGATGTGTGCGAAATAAATAAATAAGAAAATTATTCATTCGCTTGGGTGAGAAAAACTCATTGAGCGTTTTTAGATGAAGCGTGAATACACCACAAGGTTGAGGTTTATCAAAGATTCCGTTTTTCATTGGCTACATAAAATGCAATTAATTAAACCAAAGTGAATTTATGATTTCAAGCGAATGATTTGGTAAACTGTCCGTTTACAAAATCAATAAAATGGACACTGCCATTCTGTCTTAGAATTTTCTAAAGATCTTAATAAACTAAGGAAAATTTGAGAGAGATTCAGTGATTTATGAGCTTCAGGTGTGAAAATATATTGGCCCACCATGAAATTTGTTTATGTTTATTTAGAGGAGATTTTATGGGGCACCTTGCCTTAAAACTTAAACTTGAACTTGGCCGCATGTTTGGCTAGATAATTTAATCACACTTCCGCTGCGAAACAAACAAATGGAAGCTTCAACTTTGTTGTGTTGTGGCGTTTGCTTTTAGCCAAATTATTTGCAGCCAAAACTTTGTCATACCAGCAAAAGTTTTAATGTAATTACAAATTGGTTTTAGTTTCGAGGCATGTTCTGTTCAGTAAAAATCAATGAAAAAATAGAAAACATCCATGGAACATCTAAAAATAGCAAGTGATGCAGGCTAATTGCCCAATGGAATTGGTGAGAGGTATGCAAACAGCCCACGCAAATATGTATCCTTGGGATACAACTATGGGCTTTTGACTTAGCATAATTGCTGGCAAATTGCTTGAAATTTGTTTTGCCAGCCATGAAAGCGAAAGGAAAACGACTTCAGTACCAGATATCTGGCACACTTCTGTCTGAGATACTTTTCTATCTTTTTCCCTCGAGAATTTCCCGCGGTGACGTCACAGAGAGTTTCCGCCGCCGCTTGTTGGCATCTAAATTTGTTTTTCCCGCCCCCTATCCGGCTTCTCCCACTCGGGCTTTATTTCTGGCGATTCTGGCATCGGCCAAATCTATATCTATATCTGACGAAGACGTCGACTGAGGCAGCGGCAGTGGCATTAGCCTAACCTAAAAACATTTTCAGCATTTTCGTACATTATCTTGCGGCTCTTAGGCTAAATGGAAAACTGTTTCAACAAACCTGCGTCAGTTTAAATTTGTGTTTCAAACGCGCCACACACTAATTTGCATTTCACATTCAAATCCAATAAATCACAATGGCTGTAAGTCTCACAAACTTTGCAAAGGATAATCAAGTGTCCTGGGTGGATTAAATAGGATATAAAATTAATGAATACTGCAGAAAATATTTTTGCAGGAAATTCGAGTAGAGCTTTTAAATTAAAATTATTTTAATTTAAAAATATTCAATTTCGAATGCAATTTTTCAAGTGAGAACAGCACGAACACTTCTGCCTAACAAATAAAAGTAAAAAAAATCTATAATTGCTTATAAAATGAAATTATTAAGTTGTTGATAGTATGAAAGTCACGTACTCATGAATACACTCAATCAATTAATTTGCACACTCGTACACACAGAGGTATCAAATAAAACAAAAATAAAACTAAAGTGAAGCATAAAAAGTGCCAAATAATTATAAAATACATTTTTTAAAAAGTGCAAAACAGCAGCATATTCATTTAATGTGAAACTGCTTATTAAAACAATAAATTGCCCATTGATTTATGTGCCTGTATTTACTGACTCGTTTATATGCACCAATCAGCAGACAGAAATACATAATGCAATCAATGTTTATATGTATTTATAATTAAATAAGCAATTAAAAGAGAAAATATTTAATTGCAAACAGCGCGGGCGATTTAATTAAAAATTTCTTAAATTGATTAAATATTTAAATAGTCAATTAACAGTTGGCAGAGACAAGTATTGTGGGGATATATCGCCCATAATGGCCAGATCCTGTCCGAGGGCCTCAGTAGCATTTTCTGGCCGACTTTTTTTTGGGCCACATACAAAAACGCCCACTCACAGCAGCTGCCAGATCATAATTCATCCTCATATATCGCGTATTTGTACCATTAATTTTCCCCATTTTTGTTGTTTCTGTGTATTAAAATAAAAAATCACTTAGTTGACAGTACGGCAAAAAAAAACCAATGCCCTTGGGCCCTGCTGGCCACTAGTTAACCAGCCATAAATTCGGACCGAATCGATGGGAAAGATTGCCCTCAATTCGGTCGCAAATCACTCAGGAGCCCTGGACTCTGCAATTTAATGCAAACAAATTACGCCTTTCATGCATAAGTTATTCGGCACATTCGGTATTCCGTTTTTCACTTTCGATTCATAATTAATTTGCAAATTTTCCGCTGTTGACATTTGTCTCTCAATAATGCTGACAAGTTTTTGCGACAGACATTCACAGCCGCCGGGGCGTAACTTTGTTCTTAATTGAAGTGAATTATTTGCTGAATTATGGCGAGTGACGGCACAGATGCATAAAAAACATTTGCTGAACTTTGTCTTTGGGGGCCATCGGTTTTTTCCTCTTTGCACTTTGATATGTTTCTGCTTTTTATAATTAATTCTCGGTGACTTGGTGACAATTTGTGCTATGAAAAACTTTTCAATTTTTGCATACAAATTAACATGTGATAAATTCTTTTAATGGCACTGTGCATTTGTTATGAACACTCGTTTTTTGCCTTTTTAATAAACGCCATATGTTTATAATATATTTAAAACCCAGTGTTATAAAAAGAGTCATAACCTTTTATTTGTCAGTGCGAGCTTGACATATTTTAATTAATGCATGTCTATTTGCTGGCTTTGATTTATTACATTTTTAATGGAAAATTCTGTAAGGATGACTTCATGTTTTAAACAGAATTTGGAATATTTCAAACAATTTCAATGTTTATGGATGCGGAAAAGCAAACTGTTGAGCCAAAATAATCAGCGAAAAACCCAAAAAAATTTTTGACGCTCGTCTGCCGTTTTCTTGGCAACAATGCAAAGGCCATAACCATAAAGTCCAAGGAAAGAGGCAAAATTTTAATGCATTTTTGCATTGCTAAGCCTGCCTTTTACAATCCACTCAAGGCCACAAGGCGGCGCCTGTAAAAAAATCAACTTTTTGTAAGAAATAAGTGATATAAAACACCAAACAAAAAACCCAACTGATTGTCAGACCCCTTGTGTTTGGGCACAATGTTCATTTCACTTGCTTTTTGGTTAATGTTGGCCAGCATCCGCCAATTGGCAGCCGGCCAAATGACAAATTGAAATAACAGCAGCAAAAATGAGCGTTTATCTTTATGTGCAAATGAAAATTTTTATTTATGCCAGCAGCCGGAAAAAGGCAAAACAAACTAAAAAGAGGGCGCCATTGAGGCAAACAAAAAAAAAGAAAATCAACACCAAAGTTGAGGGTTATTTGAAGGTCAGGGAAACGCAAAAAATATGTTTGAAAATATTGTTGCTTAATTGAATACTAATTAAAGGACGCATGAACTTGAGTGGAACAATAAACAAACATTAAAAAATAGTCTAAATATATATGGGTAAGAAAGAAACTTAAAAAAATAAATGCTATAAAAAAGATGAACATACTTATTGGTTAGAAAGAAATCTTTAAATATAATTTAAAAGGATAACATAAATATAATTTTTTTCCAAAAAATAAGATTACAAAAATATAATTTGTAAACTAGTCTAAATTTATATGGGTTAGAAAGGAAATTTAAAATATAAATGCTTTAAAAATGATTAAAATATTTATTGGGTAGAAAGAAACTTAAAAATATAATTAAAAAGCATAACAAAAATAAAATTCTATTTTTTTTTAACTATCTAAATATGTATGGGTTAGAAGGGAACTTAAACATATAAATGCCTTAAAAAAGTTAATGTATTTATTGGTTAGCAAGGAACTTTTAAATATAATTAAAAGGGATTATAAAAATATAATTTTAATTTTTGGTGGATGCATAAATGTTTGGGAACTTAAATAACAATTTAAAATAACTCGTTTTTAATAAGATTACAATTTTTTGCCACCTTTACATTAAAGTTTTAAAGATTGCAATTGCTTTCCCTTGGCTGACTTTCATTACCAGAGCGTCAGCTTGAAATTAACTGCCATCGGTAGTGGCTGACCACAATCGATATCACTTAGCTGTTCATCACCTATAAAATGATTTTTTAATGCTGCGAACTGGGAACGGTCAGCACACAGAGAGAAAAACCAACTGTCAAGCGGCCAACCAGATAAACCAATTAATAATGAGAAAACAGAGCCAAGAGCCAAACGTGAAATGCAATTCTATCAGAAGATCAACAACAACAATTCCTGGTTTGTTTGTACATTCAATTAAAAAAACACCTGATATATGCGGGTATATATAAAATAAAAAAAGGAGGGAAATAAACTCGGCTTCGGAATCGAATCGAATTGGAATTGAAGCAATTGCGAATGCAAATTGACGTACAATTCATTAAAATCCCCTCGGCTCATTGGTTGCCATTAAAGCGTGCCGATGGCTCGCTTGCAGCTCCAAGCTCAATTTTTATCCATAAATATATACGTACTGTGTATGTACTTACGCATAAATACATACCTTAAATAAATAAATTATTTCCCTACTGGAAATATGAAACTGCAGCGGCAACAGACTGTTGTGTTGCACTTAAACAATAACAATAAATAAACAGTGAATAAATTTGCAAAAGTAACAAAAATTCCAGGCCATTCAAAACATAAGTTCAATCAGTTTATACCCTGTGATTATGATTAGAATTAGAAAATAGGCAGTTTATTCCCCAAATTTATAATATCAATATCCTAGCTCGATCACTGTTTATCTCAAAACTATTTGTATCATATCAGAAAATCTACATTTTTGCAGACAATATAATATTTAATTATCATACATTGTTGTCTGTGAATTTCAGACTTTTGTCGATTCGGTATGCAAATTAAACTCATTTTGTCTGCATTAACGAAATCCCATTATACCCTTGTGTTCGTGAGGTAAAACGACAAACACAATGTTGGTAAAATTAAATTGTTAAAAATTATATGTTCGGCTACAAAATATAACCACCCCTTCTTTATGTCGCTGGTATTGAATGTTATTATTTTTTAATGTTTGCACTTTGTGTGCAATTTGACATTTTGCGGGCATTTCGGTTTTGGGCCAAAAAATTTATTCGATCGCTGAACGCTTGGCCACAAATCAAATGACAGCTTAAAATGTACAAACAAAAAGCCGCAATTGGCCAGCAAAGCAATAAAATAAAATGAAATAAAAATCACCAATGAACAATGGACGATAAATTAGCAGAAAAGCGCGAAATATTAATGAGCCTAGATGCATATAAGCATCGGATTTCAATTACGAGAATATTTCAGTTGGCTAAATTGTTGCACATAAGCAGTGCCTGAACACGGGATAAATATTTTATGCGCAGATTTAGCATTGTTTTTAATTAGCAATACTTGTTCTGGGGTCAATTAGATTTGTGTGCGCCGCAAAAGTGGGGTCAATGAGTCGGAAGCGGGCTGCCATTTCTTTGGCCCTAATCAAATTTAAAGCCCACAATTCAGTTTCATTTTGGTTGAATGAACTGCTGGTGCGACGGCACAATTGACCCAAGAGTGAATTTATTGCCTTCACGTAAATTCCAATTAAACAGTTAGTGGCTTTGCCTGTCAACTGTCCCATAAAATGGTCGACTGCCCGGACAGGATTCGCGGTGTCGGAATCAAAATTAATTAATTGGAAAATGAATCTATTTCTGGGGCTGGCCAGGCTCCTCCAGGAGTTCAGTTCTGCTTTGTTGGTGTCCTCCTTTGATTTGAGCATTTTCCAAATGGAATCACACGGCCCCACACGAAGGACACTGAGCCCCCATGCTGACCCTTGAACTTGGGCTGGCCGGCAATCTGTGCCGGGGATTTGGCCTGTTTGTTGCTGTCTTGAGACAATTTCAGGGCCGACCTTGTTTGTCCTGCAATTGTCTACGATTACAGCAAATTGATTTGCCTGGCACTTAGCAGCAGCTATCCTGTTTCAACCGCCCACATCCGCTTTTACACTCGACTTTACTCCACTTTTCCCGTCTCCCCCGCAGCCACGCAACAAGGAACAGGAACAGGAAGTGCTCAACTGGGTGTTTGCCGTCATCGGCGAGAAGGTGCCCAGCGGGCAGTACGAGGACATCCTCAAGGACGGCATCTGGCTGTGCAAGCTGGCCAACAAGCTGGCCCCCGGCTCGGTGAAGAAGATCCAGGAGCGCGGCACCAACTTCCAGCTGATGGAGAACATCCAGCGCTTCCAGGCGGCGGTCAAGAAGTACGGCGTGCCCGAGGAGGAGATCTTCCAGACGGCCGATCTCTTCGAGCGGCGCAACATCCCCCAGGTCACCCTCTCCCTCTACGCCCTTGGACGCATCGTAAGTAGTATTTTGGTTAAGGTTGATTCTTATCTACCCGATTATTCTTATCTAAGGTTTTGGATTTTTAAGTGACTCATAATTTAAAGGCTTTTATTAAAACAGAAATGGTCTTATATTGTTAATACCTATTAGTTGTCTTATATCAGTTTATCGCTCCAAACTTAAATGATAAATAGCTTCATGTAAAGCAGATAGTGGATATTAAACCTATATATTTGTTTTTTTTGTAAGTTAAAAAAACCTAATCACCAAACCAAAACCAAAACATCTTTTGATGTATCTTTTTGATTTTTATAAGCCGGAATAATTTTATAGTCATTTTTTATTTATCAATATGATTTTTATAAAACTAGTTCTTTTTTTTGAACATTAAAATATATATTATATATATATATCTTATACAAAACATGTTTTTACAAATTTTTAAGGGGAACTTAATGGACCATTTTTCATGGTAACATTATATTATATATTATATTATACACAGAGAAAACTATCCAAGAAAATTGTTCTTAAATTCTTAAGTTCTTGTATTGAGAACATTGTTCATGAATTGAGAACACTCGTTCTTAAAAACCGTGTAAGTACATTTTGGTATCAATATAAGAACGAAATGATGAGAAGAGAAAAGTTAAATTGAGTTTATTTAACAACTTTTTGATAAGTATACACTAAGGTCTGAACTAATATTTTATTTGTATTGATTTGATTCGAGAAAAATAAAAACATTTTCAACTTAAAAATGTCGTTCTATTTGTAAGAACATTTTCAACTCAGATGAGAACGTCAGAATTTTCTCTGTGTATATATATCTTATATATTTCATACATATTTCATTTAAATTTTTTGCAAATTTGAATGTCTCTTGAAGTTGTGTTAAGAATATACTTAGAAAGTCTGCAAAGACATCTCCCTTATTAAGAAGTTTTTTTGAGATAACCTCCCTAATAATTGTGGCTTCCCCTGCAGACGCAAAAGCACCCCGAGTTCACCGGCCCCACCCTGGGCCCCAAGATGGCCGACAAGAACGAGCGCACCTTCACCGAGGAGCAGCTGCGCGCCCACGAGGGTGAGCTCAACCTGCAGATGGGCTTCAACAAGGGCGCCTCCCAGGCCGGACATGGTGGCTTCAGCAACACCCGTCACATGTAAAGCGGCGTGATCACCACCCCAAGAAACCCCCAAACCCCAAAAAAGAAACCCCTAAAGGAAAACACACAACACTCTCTCATACACACACAAAACACCGGAATCTAATTAGTTCAAACAAAAAATGGATTTTGTATCTCGTGCGTTCTGGCGTATGATTTAAGCAGTGCCAAGCTCTAAATGTAATTTATATAATATGAAACAAATAAATTAATTAATTTTAATATAAATGTCAAGTTGTTGTTTCCCATTCCGCCCCTGTGGATTAGCATTATGTTGTTGTTAATTAGCGGGCAGAGCCGTGCGACTGTCGCCAGTTAGTCGAGCGGTTTAAGTGGTTTTCCCCCCATTTCCCATTTTCCCAACGCCCAGCCAAATGGGGCCATTTCCAGCTCACCTCGCATGAGACACCTTTATTTCTCTGTCAGTAAATGTGGATGTGGCCGTAGGATGTGGCTCCTTCGAATGCCGAGGCTGTTGCTCTTCCGTCGCCTGGTCCACCTGAGATTACACAAATTACAATTTCAACGCCTGCACTGACAGCGATAAGCATAAGAAATGTCAAGGCCATTTGTATTTCTATCTGTGCGGGTGTGTGAAAGTGTCTGTCCATAGGGACTGAGAGACAAAGAACCAGGTGAGCTGAGAAAGGCCTTGGAAGTCGGTTTGATTTTTTATACACTAGGGTATAAAGTGCAGAAATCTCTAGATAATATTTTAATATTTAAAAAAAAATTCCATGATTTTACAAACATTTATTAATCTTTTGTTCTTAAATAGAAGTTGAAACCAGATATAGTGATACCGAATCATTTCAATATTTAGCTTAATGGAATATTAAGCAATATTTTAAAAGCAATGTGTTTATAATTTTAGATGTTTTGGTACTCGCTTGTAAATATTTTCAGAAATTTTTAAAATAATATATAATGGTATTGAATCATAAAATATTATTGAAACATTTAAATATTTTCATAAACGGAATAGTAAAAAGTTTCTTGAAAGCGGTGTATTTATATTTTTTTGAGATTTGGGTACTGGCTTGTAAATATTTTCAGATACAAAATGAAAAAAATGATACCAATGATAATCATTTAAAAATTTTGCTAAATGGAATATTAGATGGTGTCTTCAAAGCAGTGTATTTATATTTTTTAAGATTTTGGTACTTGCTTGTAAATATTTGAAGATACAAAATAAAATATAATGATATTGAATCATTTAATTATTTTGCTAAATGAAATATTACATAGTGTTTTCAAAGCAGTGTATTCATATTTTCAGTTAAAAAACAAAATTAATAGATATTCAGTTATTTCAATATTCACCTAATTGTTATTAAAAGTTGTATTCAAAGCGGTGTATATATATTGATTAATATTTTTTTAAATATTAAATGGTATATTAAATGCAGTGCTTTTAGATTTTAATATTTTGGCATTGGATTTTAAATGTCTTCACATTTTTAAACAATTTTACTATACTTAAAAATCATTTAAAGAATATTGATGAATTATAATATTATGAATTTCATAATTTCTTTTTAATAAAGATATTTAATATACCCACCAGGTTTCTAAGTGTAATCTTACCTTCAGCGCCTTTAAGCTGCATACAGGACAAACGTTTATCTTCACTTGCCTACGCTTCGGACAAAAGAGCGGCATAAAATAAAGAATAAAGAAGAAATAAAGGAGGCAGACGAAAATCGGGGAAAACCACAAGAAGGAACTGCGAATATAATGATGGCCACCGAGCAAACACATTCGAAGGAATAAGAAGGCAAGGAAAACTTATCAGACAGACAGTCAAAATGGCGAACGGCTAGCTATGCATGTGTGCGTGTGTGTTTTCCTATGCCAATGATCAGCCAAAACGGAAATGGATGTGGGATGGTGTGGGTGTGTGTTGGTGTAAGGGAGTAAGAGAGTGTGGGTGTATGGGTGTATTGGGTGCGTGTTTAATTTCCACTTGTCGAGGGCACAAAAACAAAAACACAAAAGGGCAGACAAAGCGCCTGTGCCTGTGTGTTTGAATTAAATGAAATGGTCACTTTGACAGCCAACTGACAGCCAGACTGAGCTGGTGTGTGAGTGTGTGTGATTGTGTGTGATTGTGTGTGATGGTGTGTGTGCATGGTGTTTATGCGTGTGCGTTCCCTACTCCATTAATTTAATTTTATTTATGTTGACAATTGCTGTAACAAACACGCATGTCAGCATGCCCACAGTGAACTAGGGGGTCATGGTCACAGATGCCGGAGGGGGGCCATTCCCTTTCAGCACTGCTGATTGTATTACAAATACTTTTGCAACACCCCCCTCCCTGCTCACACACACACACCAACACGCTTCAGCAGAAAAGTATACTCTAATAATGCAATTTATTGGCAAGCACACAAGCATAGAAGCATAGTTGACAATGACAATTGTTGACTTTCCCTTTTTAGTCGTTTGCCGTTCTCGTCTCTTTATTTCATTTGGGTTTTTTCTGCAGCTTATGCATTCCATTGCCCTATTCCCGTTGCTATTTCATTGAATTTATTTAATTTATATTTATTGTGGTCAAAATGACAATTTATTGTCATTTGTATTTATAGCTGGCTGAATGCCTTTCCATTCCCGCCATTGACATTCCCGATTTCGATTTTCTTTCAGCCGCGATTTCACGTGAATAGGTACTAGGATTATTATTTATGTTGCGGCCCAATAGAATTGATTTCTATGTTTTCTCTCATTTTTTGCTCTCTAATTTGTGTAATTGCCCGTGAATGGAATGCGATTATATATCATAATGTCAATTAGGTTGTAAATGCTTCGAGATTTAGCGATTCATAGTAATATTTCTTTTGATTTTGTGCTTTGGAATGGTATATTTTTTATACATTTTTCTTGAGAAATACTAAAAAATTATTTTTAAAAATCATTTCTATGTAAAAAATATATTTAAAAGTCTTTAAAATTTCAATTTAAGTCATTTGAATTTGTTTTTATTTGTAAGGCATTTCCTCTTGCCTAATTAATCCTAGAAATATAACAAAAGCTCGCTGTAAAACGGAAAGCCAAGGGAACGGAGGGCCTTTCAACAGTGGTAAGTACGATTTTCTTTATTATTATTTGGCCCAAACATGCAAGCGCATTTATTTAGCTGCTAGCCAAGTTTCCTTGCCGCGCAGCGGTTCGGTTTAGTTTCGGTTTCAGCGGGCCAAGTTGTACAACATATTTCTACCTAATTGCTGGAACTTTGCAACAATTTATAGCTGCATTGCAGTGGCTGGATTGCCCAGGCCCCCATTCCCTCCGCTGACGACTGCGGTTAAATAACTAAATGAAAGAGTTGATATTGGGCATAAATTTTGCAAATGGCAGAAGGTGAACCCAAAATATCCAAGGTGTGCCGGGGCTCTTGAACGGGTATCGCCCATCTGTAGTACAACTTTTCTGTCACTTCAAGCATATTTCATGCTCAACTGCACACAGAGCACGACTGTAAACAAAGCATCGTGGCAAATGACACTAAAACCAAGCGCATTACGTTGTCCTTTCTCTTTCTAAGTGCCTGCTTCCCGTCTCTTTCTCTCTTTGTCTCCCACTTGCAACAATAATTGCTGCCACACCGCTTGCTGCAATCATAAACAAGCCAAAGCAGCAAAGGATTCGTATTCGGAATCCTTAAACCAAACGAAACAAACCGAAGCTCGGCAAAGCGGACTCCGACAAATGCCAGTTGAGAGGCGTAATAACAAAGCCCCAAAAACCGGACAGCAGCTTACCGAATAACAAGTGATCCTTCGAGGATAGATTCTTTGATACTCAGCAAATTTGGGAAAAAATAATATATATTTATAAGGGAAGTGGTTTAGAAAATATAAGCTAGCCAGTGATATACAATACTTGAACTTTTAAGAATTTTGGAAATTTTTTTAAATTTAGATTCCTTGCTTTAAAGCATGTTTTTAAAATACTAGAATAACCACATTTGCTAAAAAATACAACTTTTATTTAACAATAATTGTATATAGTTGGTTAATACATACTTTAAAATAAATTCGGGGACATACAGTTTAATTAATTAAGACTTAACTTAAGTCTTGATTTGTATAAGAACGGAATGGCTTTGATTAGCATTTTAAAAATATTTTTAGAATAGTATTTTTAATTTTTTTTTATTTTACAAATTGTAAGATAACGTTTTCTAATACCTTTTCTTATACCTACTTTAATAAAAAATACAAAAAACTTACTTTAGCGAGTTTTCTAGTTTACGTGAGATCTCTTGTTTAAGTATTAATGTGGAAAGTCCCTGATAAGGCCTACACACAAATATAATTTTAAAGCATTTTTAATTTTAGTTATTGTATATTTAATTTTTTTGTATTAAAAATTGTAATCTAAATTTCCTAATACATGCTTTAAAATTTAAAAAGACACACATAGTACAACATTTTTTTCTAATTTACCTAAGATGCCCTATTAAAGTCTTTACAACCAGAAGCCCAGACACGTTTTGAATTTTCCCAAAAAAGCTGTAAGCCACCCATTCTCTATATTTATGTTTCCTTTACAGGGTATATAAGTCCTGAATTACAAACAAGCTAACAGACTTAGTGCAGCTGGTCGATTGCTTGCGCTAAACACACACACGCGCTGCTCCGGAGCTTACTTCATATTTATGCGGATAGTTGCTTCGGGCGGCGGTCATTAAGATGCAGGGTCCTCGTCCTTGCCGCCCAGGTCCTCCAGCTCCCCCTGCCCCTCCTGGTCCTTTGCCCGCCCCAGGATGCAGTGGAAAATGATTTGTGCCGGGCATAAACTGCGTGAATTCACAGTACAAATTGACTTGTTACAAAGCGCACAAAAATTCACCTGCCACTTGCCACTGCGGCGGGAATTCATACCTTTTGCCCGGCAGTGAAATTGGGTGGCAAAAGGGTGGCCTGTGCGGGCTTGTAATCAGCTTTTGGCCCCACCTTTCGGTCTGAGTACCTCCTCAGTACCCCCCACCTGCAACACTTAGCCGCAGCTAATCCCAGTTCGAGTTTGGGGCTTTGGCTCCCCAGACCTGCCGTCGGCCATAAATCATGAAATACTTTTGGTTGGGCATATTAATAACCAAAAGACAGTTGCTGGCTTGATTTATGCATGGCCTGGTGCTTTTTTATTTTCAATAACCTCACGCTAAGATGCTTACCGATTCATCGTTTATCGCTGGCATTTTTGTGTCTCACACATGTGTCAGTTGCGTTGGGAATTTATTCTTTGGTCGGCCAGTAATATCCAAGGATTATGCCATTGACCACCGAATAATTGATTTGGAGTCGATTGGCTGTGGGAGCATTTGCCCTGCTGATAGTATTTATGCCAAATTAAAAAACCAATTATAATTAATTACCATACAGAACTAGGACTCTGCATAAAAATTTCACAAAAATAATTTACATAGATTTTAGGGCGAGAAAAACCAACTAATTACATTCTGAAGACCCCAACTGAACGCAACTATGAACTATGGGGCACTTTTACCCTCGAGCACCCCCCTTCCCAACAGCCCATTTAGCAGCCATGCGAACCGACGCAACGCGGCGTATACGTAATCTGCATTTTGCGACGCTTGCCTGCACAAAAAGTTATCGATTTAATTGGTGTTAAAATTTATGCGCACCAAAAATTGTGGCAGGCAATCCCTTTTCACCCCAGCCGTGCAAAAAAGTTTGCGAAATCCCCGCAAATCACCCCACCGAAGCCATCAAAGAGCGCTGCGCCAACATTTTTCAAATTATAAAGCCAAATAGTCACCCATGGCAGCGCAAAATGTGAAATCCAGCAGGTTATGCTCTTTAATTATGTGTTATGGTACAAATAAGATGCATGATATGGTATCATTTACAGTTTTCTATGCATTTAAATACGTTTTTAAGGAAATCATTTTTGAAATGGTCTCATTTTGTATCACTAAACTTAACTATAATATTACTTATGTCCTATTTTAAGAAGATCTAAAATTATGAGTTTAACAAGTCAGTAAATTTTACCTTTGTATAAATATATATATCTATTCTTTTTCTTCTCTGGAAAGCTTTTCTGAATGGCTTAAATTGAAATATAGTGGGTGCTAACATCGTTTTTCGTTGAATTATTACTTGGTGAGTTTCGTAAACGTTTATAAATTTGCGGCCAATTAACTGGGATTTTATTTTTGCAAGGCCATTGCAAAAAAGTTCCAACTAAAATAATTTTGCTTTTCCTTTTTCAGGTTTTTCTTTTGTTTTATTTACAAATATTGGCGCTGCTGATGGCTGGTCAGTTATGGATGGACGATTTTTAATGAATTCTCGCGCACGTTGTTTCACATTAACTGCGAAATGTATGCGTTTGTTGTTCCTTAACGCTGTTTATATTTTTTGATAAAATTAATTAAATTTAAGTTACCGATTCTGTGAAATTTTAAGTGGTTATAAGATAGTTCATGACAAGATATCCCATAAAATGTGAGTTATTATTTTAATATTATATTGAAAATAATTGATAATTATATAAACCCCTTTCGAAAAATATTTATTCCAGTAATATCTAAAAAATACACACTTTCTCCAATAGTTTCCTAAATCATGCCTTCAACTGTAAGGAAAAATTACCTTTGGGATCTCTGGGGATTGCCTACCAAGATTATTACTAATCAATTAATGGGGAATGCAAGCAAATTAATTAAATTTAAGTTGTCTATGCTGTGAAATTCAAAGTCGTTATAAGATAGCTCATGATAAGATATCCAATAAAGTGTTAGTTATTCTCTTAAGAATATATTGAAAATAATTATGAACTAAATAAACCCCTTTCAAAAAATATTTATTCCAGTAATTCCTAAAAAATACGCACTTTCTCCAATAGTTGATTAAATCATGCCTTCAACTGTAAGGACAAATTACCTTTGGGATCTCTGGGGATTGCCTGCCAAGATTATTACTGATCAATCAATGGGGAATGCAAGCAGGGCTCTGTTCGCAATCAAATTGAATCCTCGACCAGACGGCTGTAAACGGCTGGTAATCCCCGTAACTGCATCATTTTAATGCAGCCTGAAACCGTGCTGACATTTATTGCAGTCAATAAATTTGCAATTAGCGCTCCAGCCGGGCCATTCGCCATTTGTGTGGGCGTGGCCGGAATCCCCCCTCCCCCCACTTTCATATACATATATTCTAATTGTAATTGCATTTGCGACATTCGAGGATGTAGCTCGACTGTGTGTGTGTGTATCTGTGAGAGTATGGATTTAAGTGGGGCTTTCGAAGGGGATTCCCATTGAATGTCGATGCGCCAACGGCTTTCGTCGCCTGTCAACACAGCGCCAAGTGCCAAGGTGCAGCTGTATTAGTCGGTAATTGCAGCTGTGTGAGTGCCGGGAAGAGAGCATTTCAAATATATCGCTGCATCTAATGAATATTTTAGTATCATTTGCCATGGTAGCTGATGGAAATTCCATGCCAAGTCCCTCGAAATGAGCATTTCCGTGCCTTAGCAATCTTTTATTCTAATGGATTCACTATATTTCGGATAATTAAATTTCCATTCGTCTGCCTATTTATTTAGCGTCGCTTTGTTTGCTTTATCCTGCAGCTGAAAACGCTGAATAGAATGGCTTTGTTAATTGAATTGTCGTTTATTTGATTAAATGCTAAATGCAAATTTTGAATGGCAAAGCGCTCCCCCCAGCGTTTCAGACCAGGTTTAAATTTTTTCCGAAATAGTTTCGTTTACACTTTATTCGCTAGTCAGATGGAAATAGTTTACTTTATTGCTAGATATCACCATCGATTTTAGAAAAACCTTTTTGATATAATAGTTCCCCTCTAAATTGTATTTTAGTATTTTATTTTTACAAAATAGACCATCCAAAAACTGGAAAAAAATCCATTAAAATCCAGGAAACTTTAACACCCACTACAGATTGGCAATTTGTTACCGAGTTGGATTATTTTTCTGTGTAGTCATTCTAGATTATTTGTGCCATCTGGTTGGAAGCACAATAATCACCTTAAATCGCATCCGAAACTATGCTGAAGTTTTAGCAAGGACCTCTCTGCCACTGGATTTCACTTTTATATATTTTTTTTTCTTCGCCACTACTTGTGAAACTATTTTCGAACGCCAGGCGCATACCAAAAGCGGCGATAATGATTCCGTTAAAGATATTTTCCCACCATCGTTCGTTCCGATGGCCCAGGAGAATGTTTTCTAATGTGTTTGCCACGGTTTTCTATGGCTCGGTGTGAGTGTGCCTGTTCGATTGCAGTGCTGAGGTCAAAACTTTGCCAGGTGCAAACGCGCAAAATCAGCGAAAATATTCGCGCTCAGAAAATGAAATGAGTTCCCCAAGCACCCAGGCCCCATACCTCCCAAAATCCCACCTCCGATGACTTTTCCCCAGCGAGTTGAAGGGAGTTGTGGCTGCCATTATGCGGTCTTCAGGCGAAGAACACTTTCGCTCGCGTTTCACCAGCTTTTGATCATAATTGCGATGCGCGTTGATGATGCAGCGCGATTATCGAGTTGGCAATGCAGGGGCGGCTGTTAGAGGGGGCAACAGGCTATGCAGATTCGAGCAGACCCAGCCCCGAATAAAGCAATGAAAGCCAACCTAACTGGCAGCACCTTTTTGTACTGATATTCCTGATGGGTCACTAAAAAAATAAGTACATCTTGGGATAAGATTTTATATAAAAAACTTGTTTAATGTGGATTAAAAATATTAAATGTCATTCTATATTGGCCAAACAAAAAAAAATCAATTTTATAACTTAGATTTCATTTATAAACCATAACTATAATTCATTATACTAAAATAAATTGTAAGAATGCATTTTTGTATCATAAATGTGGTACAGAAATATTATACAAATTTAAAACAGGCATTTAAAATAATAAATCGAAATTTTATAAATCAGCAAAACATCTTTATGTTTTAGAAACACAGAGCTTATAGACTTTTGTAAGCCTTAGTTAAAATATTAGATTTAAAAAAATATGTAGAAGTAAGTCGAATATTTACTCAAGACTCAATAAAACTATGTAAAATATTTAAAAATACAATTTTTATAAAATTTTTTATAAAATGCCTTGTCAACGAAAACAAGTTCAGTGTGTTGGCCCAGTTGAGTTGATGGCCTGGCTTTAAGGTAACCCATAAAAGGGGATCTTTGGCGCTGATTCACAAATGCAGTTTATGGAAGTCATAATCATGGCGCAACCAATGGCTCGAATAAATTCCAATTAGCTTAAAGTTCCTTAAGCTTATGGACAGTTTTGCAGACATTTAGTACTGGCTTACTAAGTGAGTTAAATAAGTTGAATTTTAAAGTCACTGGGGAGACTTGCAGGCTTGACAGGCATGCCCCTTATCACAAACTCACACACATACTCGAACCGCGTCGAGTGGAAGATGAATGGACATGGACTTAAATGAATTGTCTGAGTCTTCAGACAGGGCAACAACACGGCGGCAGCAGCAACACATCGCTGTGGCAGCAGCAACACATCGGAGGACAGCAGCAGCACATCAGCAGGGGACTTGCCACGCCACGCAGACGTCTCGGGCAATGACAGCTGTCAAAAATGCTGGGGAATAAGTCGTTTGGCATGCCGAAAATTCCACTACCTATATGCTGCTAACTGCATGAATAAGTGGCCATATGTATGTATATAGGTGTTGTACAAGAATTGTCTCTAGTTTCGTATTCACACCCATATCCAATTTGCATGTTGACTGCCTGGATTCTCTCAGAGGTGAGAGGCAGAAAAGCCTGACATTGATTGGTGATTCTGGTTGGGTTTTTTTTTCAAGACCATAACCAAAATCGAAACGGAGCACAAAAGGCTGGAACTGCGGTTCAATCTGTTCGATTTCAATGGCAAATACCCGCAGTGTCCATCAGCCGCACACACACCCAAGAGCATTTTGCAATTACTTAAGAGTATGCAAAACATTTCAAAATTGCATTCCGCAAACAAAACATATACGTACATGCACGTACGCCGCACAGGATGGCATCCTGGCATCCTGGCAGCCATCGCCTGACCAGCTCACCAGCTCACGTGCCAAGGTCCTGGTTGGCATCCGGAACCCGGATTCGGGATCGCAGGCGAGCTGCATGCCAAGTGCCAAGTGCCGGGCCCAGGCAAAAGTCAATTCGATGTCTCCGCCTTGAGAGATGCCAGGACACATGCTTCGTTGGCCGCAAGTCTCAGTTTTAAACAGGTCCTGGAGGGAGCGATATACTCGTGCAGGAAACGAAAGTGCAGTTCCCTTGCTCCCCCACTCCCAAAAATCCAGAACAATGTCCATTGTCGTAAAATGGGATTTTGTCGTGGAGAGCTTTGAGGGTTATTGCGATTGAAGTGGATCTGTAAGTGATAGTACCCATTAAATGAATTCGGATCTCCATAAGGTAACAAAGTAAGCGATTGGGGATTAAGTGTGGGTGGGTGTCTGAATGTGCTTTACATCAAGTATTTACAGAAATTAAGCTGGGAAATTTTACGCAATCCAAAACCGAAAAAAACTCTTTAGGTGAAATTTCGAAAAGGAGGAAAAAATCAGGTAATAAAATTTATAAAAGATATATAGATTAAAGACCGTACTATTTTAAAGCTTTGGCAAAACAACTAAACCTGTAATCATCATCTAATTTTTTCCTAAGAAAAAAATAAGAAAATAATATATTTTTATGAAAAAGTTCAGTTTTAAGAACTATTTACTCTTAAATTCTTGTGTATTATTCAGTATTTAAGGCATTGCCATATTATTCCTCAATATAAAATAAATGCACACCTGTACTAATCCTGAAATCATCATCATCTCATTTTTTTAAGAACAGTTGTATGACGTATTTTACCGAGAATATTCAGTTTCAAGAACAATTTCCTCTTGAACTCTTGGGTATTTTGCAGTATTGGAATTTAAGGCATTGACACATTTTTGCTCAATACAGGTGTGCATTTTTTTCCAGCAGCCCCACAAATATTTAAATAATCCATAGACCACAAAATGCAAATTGAATGAAATTTAAGCAGACATTGCTGGTTGGCGGAACCGGATGGCTCCAGGATTGCACAAGGGCATGCTTGAGTCCTGGAACAGGATGCTGGCTGGCTGTACAAGGTAGTCTGTTGGCCGCAAAACAAATTACGCTGCAAATAGACAACATTTACATTGCCCTGGCGATGGCTCTACAGCGACGATGGTGGCAAGAAAAATTGGCATCAAATATTTCACGCTAGCTGTATTTTTTGTGGGCCACCACCACATACATTTATCTTAATTTAGGACCTGCTGCAGGTTCAGGTGGGAATTTTGTTGTACGGGGGAGGCCCAAGGCCCACGGCAAAGTCAACCAGTTGAGGCTTATAGGCAAGACTGCTAATGGCGTTCGCCATCGAATCCTTCACGTGTCCTTGGCATGTGCCTCAGACCCTGCTAACGGCCTTTATGTCGGCCAAACTGGAGTGTATTTACCCCGAAAATTTGTCTCGTGTGTGTATTTTACTCGCACACCGCCCAACGCCCCCCACTTCCCCTCCTTTCCACCACCTGGCCTAAGGTCTCACCTGCATTTATAATAGAGTTTGAGCAGCTCGGGGCACGAAATACGAAAGGAGCCGCAGAAAGTTCGTTGCCTTTGTCAGCCGCAGGCAAGCCGATGTCGATGCCTTACCATGTGTGCCATATGATGCACAGAAAATAATGGTTTCTTTAAAATTCTAACCATCTCTATAAATAACACAAGAGGAAAAAAGAATTACATATCTCCAGAACTGTCTAACGATTTTTTAAAGACATAAGACTTGTAGAAAAATCAGCAATGCAAGAGAATTTACCTGCTTTACACCTTTGGAAATTCTTTAAAAATTACAAGAAAATGTAATCAAACAAATATTTGACTAGTTCATTAATCGAAAAAATCCATTCATTGATCATAAAAACATGTCAAACTATTTCCTTAAATTCTACATGTATAAAATTTAAAAACTATTTTTAAGTTTCAATTTGTAACATCATTTAAAGACTGTTAATTTCAAGATGTGGGTACTTTTAATTCCGAAAAATATTTACCATTTCAAAGTGGTTTTTGTCTTAGTGTTTTATTAACCCACATCCCCAAAACTTGTCTGTACTGTGTATAACTTGTAAATATTAAAAATAAAATTATTTAATTACCTATTGATAAATTTAATTATCAAACAATTTTAAGCAACTAAAAATGTCAAAAAAATACCTGAATGTATTTATATTAAAAATAAATATTATATAAAATGTTTAAGTGATTTAAGGACTGTTTATTTTAAGATTTGTCTAAATTGAATCACAAGTATTTTAGATAATTTTAAATGTATTCATTTTTGTCTAAGTGTGCAACCAACCCACCTCCCCAAAAATTAGCCGTGCTGTGTAGAAATTGTATATGCCACACATGATTGGCATTGCAATGCAGTGGGGGGCAGGCGAAAAGGGGGAGGCAGGTGAAAAGGGGAGGTGGGCAAAGGGGGCGGCATACAACAAAACAGCGCACATGACACGTGTAGCCAAGCAGCTGCAAAAAGGGGTGGGGTTAAAAAGGGGTTTTGGTCATGCGAATGCGGAGCAATTTTTATTGATTGCATTGATTTTAGTGCTCGATTTGTTGCGTTCCAACCGACCGATATTGTTACGCTCCCCTCCCCCTGGAATTACTTAAAGTGGCCTCATTACATTGGTTTAGTGCAGGAATCCCTCAATTATTTATGAATTTAGTTGCAATTATATTTCACTTAGCCCTGGCTAATTGAATACTTTTTAAGACCCCAAACAAAATATATTTAATTAACTGTAACAAGATATAAATTTTACCCAGTTTGGGAGTGAAATTAAGCCGCTAGGCAAATTGTTTTTCGTTTCTTGTCAAACTTTCTGTACCTCCCTGCTTATTTTTTTCCCAACTTTTACATAGAAAAGGTGTTTGCCTCTAATTGATGGCCTGAAAATTAATTGAGTGGCATTTTGGAGCCAGTCAGGCGGCACGCCCCAAAAATGTTGTTGTCCCCTTGTTTTTTTGTAGACCGATTCTGTTTTCCGTGTAAACCAGATTTGTTTAGAACTTTTTTACGTGCAGATTCGCTTTGAAAGTTGCTGGCAAACTTTTCCCTGGATTTAATTTCTATTTTTTTTGTATTTTTTGTTGTTTGCCATTTCAAACTCTCTCTCTCTCGCTGTAATTAACTTTATCGATAAACATTTTTTTTTTTGCCAACTGGACCTGGCCACCTATGAGTTGTAAAAATTTTGGGGTTTTACGGAAGTTTACCAGCCACTTCACAGCACTTTCCGACATTTGTTTGAATTATTAATTAGTTTGTTGGCTGGCTGGTTAAAAAGTTGTGCCTTTCAGTTTGACAGATGGCACAAAAGGCAAATCCACGGGAACGACGGCGGCGACGGCGACAACAATTCGGCGGTTTCGTTTGTGAAATTCGTTAACAATTGTTTAACGAGGGGGTGGTGGATGGGGGGCGATGGGTGGTGGGTTGTGGGTGGTACACCAGCCCCACGGCAAGGACATGCAACGCATTGCAATTTACGGTTCCCATAGCCATGGCCAGACCCCAATCCAAATCCCCCATGGCAAAGTTGCCTCGGATGGCAAACACTGGAGGTGGAATGGATGAAAGGATGGCGCCGCATGGCAACTGGAGCAGCGGTAAATACTCGGGCGTTTGTTGTATAATCCCCTGGCAGCTAACAAATGTGCGCACATCCGTATCCCGGCCACTAAAACCCCGCCTGCAATCCCAGCGCCGATTCAGAGCAAACACGAGCTCAGCTCCACTCCACTCCACTCCCGACCAAACTTAGCCAAACTCATAGCCATCTCGGCCCCCCAAACTCAACTCCACTTTCCTCGCCTCGACACGCAAAATGCAAACATACGCATTGCAGTCGGGCAAATGTGTTGAGCACACAGAGCGACGTTGTTTCTGGTCCATTGCCATCACCTGGCTATAACTCCATCTGTATCTGTGCCATCCGGCGATATCTGGGCCATCTGCAGAAAGGTCCTCGATTCTCGGGTCAACGCCGGCTTGTACCCGGCGCAAATTGCTTAGTGAAAGCAAACAAATTAATCAAAATCAACTGGCAAGGTGTGCCACAGAGCCGGCATCAAACAATGTCGACAAAAGCTGCAGTCCCATGCACTCCTTCGACACCTTTTCCACTCTTTTACAGAAAGAAAAACCATCCATAAAATTTTCTCTTAACTCTTTTAAGTTGTCTTACTTGTATAACAATTTATAAAACAAAACACAGAGAACTAAAATGAAATAACATATTTTTTACTATAGAGATATACCAAAATCTATTACAACCAAATAGTACTATTAATTTCGCTTTGATGTATTTATCAAAAATTATTTACAATTTTACAGTTGCAATGGAATATTTAACTTTTTAAATTTTAAATATATTAATATAAGAAGTTTCAACAAAATAATTCATTCCTTAAATATGTATTTAGAAAATTTAATATAAATTTAATTGATCTTTAATTAAGTTATGTAAAATTAACCTGAAGTTTCTATACTGCAAATTATGTAATTATCAAGTATATAAAAAAGTAACATTAATGACATTAATATCTTGATATTTTAAAAAAAGGTAATACTTAATGATGTTACTAAATATAAATGTTGTGCACAGTTAAATGAAATAAAACAAATACAACTTGAAATACTGATACAAAAAATATATTTTAAACTTAAGAACTAAGCCTAATAAATATTAAAACAAGACGGTATTTTGTTTATGCAGATTTTAGTTATCTTTTTCAATGTTAGTTACTTGCCTGCCAAAAATCCAAAACATTTTCTCTCTGTGCAGGTGCATGGAGTCATCAGGGACCGGGACCCACAGTTTGCATCCACATCCCTCGTTCGAGTTTTCCCTCTTATTTGGCCAGTGGCATCTGCAGGTGGAGCCGATTGAGGTGGCTTGCGGACGGGAGTGAAAGGTCTCCGGGGAGCTGTTGGCATGGGGTTAACTAACGCAACGATTGGCTTCGTTAGGCAAACCGAAAAATTGAGGTTTGCGGAGGTCACTTTGTTTTCGAGTGGTGCCCATATTGGCATTTCCTAACCCCACAAGCAGTTCAAGTTGCGTGGGAAGCAGCCAGTTCCCACCTTTCCAGGCGGCAATATTTTTGAATGCATTTTGGTGCATTAGGGAAAAGTTTTGTGTGCTTTGGGCGGAGATATAAAAGCCAGGATAAGTTGGGAAAGGTCAGGTGGGTGGAATTTGGAGAAGCTGGCAGGTGGATAGGAGTTCTGGGAAAGGTTTTTCTGAACATGTCAGAGAGGTAAGATGGATTAGAAGCTGGTGAGGTTAGTTTTCATTAGATAATAATGCTTTCAGCAACTAAATCTATAAATATTATGTTCTTAATCGTGTTTTAAAATTTAAGTACGAGTAGTTATCTAAGGTTATTGCCTTTACATTTCTTATTAAAGTTATAGCTCCTATGATTTACCTAGTTTGCAGATATTATCACCTGAATGGCTGTCAGCCCGTTATAAATACTCCCCAGAATCTCCCACCAAAAACGAAACACTTCCCAAAAAGGGAAGTTTTTGGGAGGGCCACCATATGTTCACATGATTTGGGGAGCCGGCACATTAGACTAGGCAATTACGTCACTTTTCCCTCACCCACCTCCAATTGGTTTATTTTAGGCAGATGACAGAAGGGTAATATGTGGGTTAAGGGAGGCCATACGACCCGCATTTTTCCCCGTGGGAGTTTTCCATATATAAGCGGGGCGCCATTGATTGTGCAACAATTGTGCACAACGAACCGAAAGCAGCGACGGCGGCACAAGAAAAAAATAAAAGAAGGGGGTTCACAGGAGGTCAGGCATATTGGTTCGTCCTCTCACCTGACTTTACCGTGCCGTCGTCTGACGTTTAACCTTTTTTGATGGGGGCCAAATAGAGCACGCAGGCCCATCCTTGTACCTGCGTGCCAGCCTGATAATACCCTCTGGCAATTTTTCGCATTTGCCGCATGTCACAGGCGCCGTTTCGATTGTTTTCCGGGGGGTGGTGGAAAATGGGGGGCGGGGGCTTGGAGAGAAAGGGACAGGCTGAGCCGCGACAGCACACGCTAATTGCCATGTATGAAACAATTTTTGTGTTGTCGTGTGTTTCGGCCTTTGGGCGCTACAACGGACTAAATGGTGCCGTGGCCCGGAACACAAGTGTCCTGCGGCCAACTTCCTTGTTACTACGGAATCAATTTTTCGCCGTCTCCGCACTATATCCTCTTTGAGTTTTTATATACTCTCTAAAGGGTGTTTTAAAAATGCTGAGAAGGATAAATAGATTACTCAAAGATGCTAGTAAAATATCGAATTTAATATAAGGCTCTTAAAAGGCACTCAAAAAATATTCGACTAGTTTCTAAGCAATTTGGGAATTATTCAATTACTGAAAAGAACCATATATTTCCAATAAAATTTGGTTTAATTAAATAAATAAAATAAATGTTTTTAAAATTAGATTACTCAGAAATTATAAAATGGAATTTATATAATTTTTGGTACTCATACTTCTTCCTGATTATTATTCTTATTTTAACAAATTCTAAAATTAATCTTGTCGGAAAAGGTCACTTAAACCTTTATTATTTGTATCATATTTACACAGAAAATATTTTTATTTAATCGCCTAAATGTACAGATCAAAGGGTATTTCTAGGTTCAATTTTTTTTCCAATGGAGTATTTGTTTTTTGAGGATTGCTGATTTGATAGTTTGGCCGCTGGCTTTGCTGCTCAGCAGCTGCTTGGGACTTAAGTGTTGGCATCAGTTGTGGTGTCGAATAGAAAAAAAAAGGAGCTAGAAACCAACCGGAAAAGGACAACCAATAGCGATATACCAAAGTTCTAAGCTCGGTTTCCGGTTTTCTGGTTCTTTTGGGGCTGCCCTTAAAGAGTGTCCCCTTTTGCCTTAAAGCTCTCGGGGGCTGCATACGAAATGTGTGTGGACGAGTGCCCCGCATTAAATATGCATGACCAGAGTGGATCCCCAGTAACAGACAGCGCATCAACTCATCATCTTCGGGGGATGCGTGTTTGCATAATGTGGGGCTGCGAATGGGAATGTGTGACGATCCGAGAGGCAGAAGCCCGACACATGCCTGCTTAATTAGCCAATTTAATAGTTGGCTTTCTTGTTTATGGGGTCGACGAGATGGGCCCGGTATTCCAGACCCACTGAGGATGCTGCTCAAGACGCTGGCACGCATGCCGAGGACATGAAACTCTAATTAAGCGACAAATATAAAAGTCTGCTTGGCGATTATTTATTATTTGCCATCGGAATAAGAATTCGCTTTCTCACCCAAAACGGAAAATTACGCCCCAAGGAGCAAAATTTTCTAATTAAAGAAAATGCGGCTAAAGTACAAAAAAATCAAGATGCAGAACAGAATGGAAAACAAAATAAAACGAACGGAGCAAAACAACCCGAAATGTTTTCTAATTAAAATGGAACACAATTCGAAACATGCAAAGAAAGAAGGCAAAAGCCAAAAGAAAGAAAGCAATTTGTGTGAGAAAAATGAAAAGTTAGCAGCCGAGCAAGAAAAAAGAAAGTGAAAACATGCTAAACAAAGTAAAAGCAACAAATCATTGGAGAAGGTAGGCTCAGGCCATCAAGGGGAAAGGAGAAAGGGGGCGGGCCAGGAGCTGAACCACGCCCACACACACACACACACACACACAAGAGAGTGGTCAGAAACTTTCAAAATTAATTTTCAACTTTAGTCTGCAGCAGGAGAATATAAAGAAATATAATAAACAAGTCGGCAATCAAGAACACACACCACGGCGACAATGTGTGTGACTGTCAGGACAGTTGTGTAGAAAGTACCCCCCCCCCCCAAAGCAGCAACAAAGGCGCAAAAATATCAATTAAAATGGCAGCTTGACTTGAGAACTCCTCCTAAGCAGGCTGTGGTTCTTGTTTTGGTTCTATGTGGTGTGGTAGTAGTTGTTGACTCAACAACCGCACGGAAAGAAAGTTTAGAGTGAGAATGAAAATGGTTTGGGTGTGGGGTTAAAGTTGAAGGAACTATTCCCACACGCCCAGCCAAGCTTAAAGTTGTTTCTGCTGCTGCGGCAGACAGTTTTGATAGTTGCCAGCAGTTCCCCCAACCCCAAGGAAACCGGGGTCCCCGACTCCTCCTTCGACCCTACAATCAGTCAGCCAAAGTTGAATGGCATCTCGGGCAGAAAGTTCAAAATGCAACCCCTGCTGCTGAAGTATTTTCCAGGCTGACGTGAAGATGACTATCAATAAATCCAGCCACTCATATTTGTTTGCTTACAATCGCAGTTGAGATTATAAAAGCCATTTCCAAAAATATAATAGTAAATATCAACAATAAATTAAAGTGAAATCCTTTAAGTATTTGATATATTTTTAGCCATTTTAAAGTTTTTTTTACTAAGACTTTTATGGTAGTTTAAATATTTAAATTGATATATATATATATATATATATACCAAGAAACATTTTTTACTAATTATGTTATTCATAGTCTAAGGAAAAATCATACTTGTATTGTCCAGTTTATTGAATAATGTTCTGAATCAAACACATTTTGGGGTTTAAGAATGATTTATTCTTGATTCAAGAACGGGCAGCATATTCTTTTTTTAAAACAAGCCTAAAGAATTCAATTTGAAATCGCGATTAGATTTAGGATGTGTTTTTTTGAGTGTTATTAAAATAAAACATTCCTTTTTAAAAATATTTGTAGGTAAAATATCACATAAAAAGATATATATTCTTTGAATTCTTTTACAAAATATTTGAATAAAATATACCAATACAATATATGCATCACTAAATGTTTAACCGCAACTGTGGGCAAACATGTTTGAAAGCAAATTGCCGGCGGCGGCGACATGGCGTATGCGCAACGCGCAGTCGGATGCTAAGTTAATTAATCATACGCACCGCATGCAGGCTTGCCAATAAGTTAAATTGAATTTTCAATAAAATGTGCGCAAAACAGATTCAGGAATGTGGAGGACCCAAAGTAGAATCAATCACAAATGTACGGAAGTCGATCAAGTAAATGGAATATTTAAACGTCAATAAAAGCAAGCCAGCAGTAGGAAATGAGGTCTTAGTCCTCAGACAGATTTATCTTAAGTGTTTTAAAAATAATTATGATTGATGGTTGAAATATTGTTATGGGCTTAAGCTATTTGACTAATCCATGCACAGATAAACATCATTAACATCACTCTAAAAATTGATGGATATTATCTAGCTGTAAGCTCTGAACGTAAACCTAACGAGGCTATGGAAAAACATGTAAAATTAAATTAAAATGTAAAATAAGCAGAGGAATTTGGGTTTAATTCTCCGGATAAAATCCAGCTTTGGCTAGCTTTCTGCACTAGGTTGAATTTCCTAAATTTACGTCGGCTGTCATCGTCTAACCCCCGGCATCTGTGTCACTTTTCATTTAAGCCCTGGCCGTCGCTCGGCTTTTCCTGGCCAACCGACTTTGTCCGTGGCCCATTTCTGGCGTTGCTGCCATGCACGATGTGATTTACTCCATACAAATTGTGTACGGCAGTCGGTGCACCACTGGCACCAGCAGGAGCAGAATCACCAGAATCACCAGGAGCTGCAGGAGCAATCTAGAAAGCGGAAGGCGGAGCAGCATGGCAGCAGCAACAGTTAAATGAATCAAATCCATTTCAAAGCTATTCATCAAATGTCAGCGCTTTCGCTGGCCAACCGCGCACCAGGCGAAAGCCACATACAGTCAGCGCCACCATGTAGATGCAGATTCGCCGGGGGAAACATCGGCTTCGGAATAGAACGGATCCGGATCCAAGTCCGGGTCCGGGTCCCTCAGCCTCGGACGTGAAGCTCTGCGGAGTAAACTCGTTTTATAATTGAATTGATCCCATTATGTAGATGAAAACGTTTTTACGTTTCGTTTCGTTTCGCTTCGTGCAAAATGGCGGACAGTGTCTGGCAGTGCAACTTCCGGTCGAATCCGGATTGGGGGGGGGGGGGGTCGGCCATGTTGCCGCCTGCCAAAAGCATAAACACCAAATGGAAGTTCAGCGAGGCTAAGAGCAAATGGCGGCGCTGTTGTTGTGGTTGCTGAAGTTACTTAAGTTATACTCTGTTCTCAAAGAAGTAATGCAGTTTATCGGAAACAAATTTATTTAAAATTGTATTTAGCCTTACTTAATTTATATTTAAATATTTCAAGACTACGCAGCTATAGCATCTGTTATTAAAAATATTTATTATTTAGTTAGTTAGTTAGTTATTATTTTGAAAAAGAAATAGTGGAAAGTGTGGAAACTTTTTTAAGGAAATTCAAATATTTTCATGATTTATTTTATTATAAATATCGCTTATCTGAAATTAACATAAAGGGTTTACTATATATATCTTCTGCCTAAAATATTGTTATTGATATAAAGTTGTTTATCAAAATAAATCCTAAGTAAATGAAGGAAATATTATTAGTCTATGATAAAATAAATATATTATGCATATTTTTTATATATTAGTCCGCAAAATTATTTAATGTTGGATATATTTCTGACATGGCTCTTCATTGGATCTCATTGGATCAATATTTCTTATTTGGAACAAATCAATGCTACCCTATTACCGTAAAACATGTGATTTCCGAAATTACCTTCCACAAAATCTATCTGCTAAGACAACAAAATCCAACATCAATATTAGATAAAATTGAGCTGCACTAAATACCATCTGTAGCTTATTGTTTAACTTAATAAAAAGATATTGGACCACTTTCCTTGCGATAACTTTATTAAATGGCCTTCTCATAAATTTAGTAGTAGTTTTCCTGATAGTTTCACCATGAACATCAATTAATTTATGGGCAGCAAGAGAAGCACTTTAACACTTCCAGGCATCAAGGAATTCCCCAAACTCCACTAGAGCATTTGCTTTTCGTAGTTTCCTTTTCAAGGAAATCATTTTCTCCGCCCCCACTCGGCTGTCCTTGTTGCCATTGGCTTGGCTGGGAAAATCAAGGAAAGGATACAGTTTGAGCAAAATAAATTGAATTTAGTGCTTATGTCCTGACATTCGCTTTTAATTTCATTTGGTCTTAAGCCAAGCCACCCTGAAAACAAACACGGCCCCTTTTATCTGACCCCCCTTGCAAATAGAAGGAGGTAAGTCCATGGGCGGCGGGGGAAAATGGCAAACGATTCGCTGGTTCGCGTTTAATTTGCCACAGTTTCCAGCGTTTTCCGTTGTTGTTTCTGTTGCTCTCGCTCGCTTAGTTTGTTTGATTGCCTCGGTTGCGAATGCATTTTGCACTGACAGCTAGACCACACCCAATATTCGCTGCCGCAAATACACTGGCAAAAAATAATCCAACTAAGAAAAATAAATAACTGATAAATAAATAAGCAAGTTAATACTGGCTAAGATAATGTATTATTTTTAGTTGCCTAATTAAAAATCCTTGCTTTACAAAAACACCTTTCAATTATTGTGGTAGTCATAAGGAAATAAATAAAAAAAAAAAAACAATTGTAGGTACTTCTTACAACTACATATTCAAATAAAATTTGATTTATAACTTCAGTATTTTAAAATACCATACTTGTGTATTTCATAGGCTTAAATATATTTCTATTGCATTCATAACATCAATATTCTAATATTTTATATATACCTATGTAAGTATTACAAATGCGTAATAATATTATTTTTACAGAAAAAAATTGTTGTACTGTACCTTAAATAATATTATCTAATGTAGATCTATAAAACAAGAAGATTGAATCCAATGAAAAGGGTTGTTAAAATGAATATAGCTGCACACAGCATTACAATGCAGGCCTATTTTGATAATTGGACTTTACAATTTTAATATGTAAACTCAATGATATTTTAGTATAAAACGTTTACATCGTTTTTCTCAGTGCAGAAACAGAAGCAACCGCACACATCCTGAGGGCAAGATATCCTTTCTGAAATCCGCAGTTTAATTACGGCATTTCCAGCCGGTAATTCGGTTAGCGCTTCCCGGTTATGATTTCTAATTGGCATTAAAAGTGAATCGGAGAAATCCCTTCGATATAAGCTGGCCGAATTTGCATCTCAGTTACCATAGAATCACTCCGCCCATGTCAGTCACATATTCGGTCAGCCAAAACTCTTCTGTTCGAGTGCGAGTGCAGGTCCTTATCGATATGGGCTCCTCTATGTGCATTTCTGCCGCAGACAATGCACAACTCAACTCTTTCAACAATGTGGCACATTGGAAGTACAAAATGCATAAATCATTTTGCCCGCTCCTCTGGCAGCAAACTACTTTTGCATGCGGCACCAAAACATAAATGTTTAAGCGTGTTTTGTTCTGTTTTGTTTCTACCCATAATGAAAGATACGCACACCCAGCACACACACACTCGTTCCATAGGAGCACACACACAATGCCGTTCACATCTCGAAACAATGTGCAGGAGGCTGAGCAGCCACGAACATTTTGTTGCACAAAACTTTCAATGGGGGTAAATCTGTTCAACAAAATCGATGCACAATAAATTTCGTTGCAACATTTTTGCGACTGGAATAAAGTCTATCGAGCATGTGGAATGGCCGGGAATCCCAGCCCCGAGCACCGAACCCCGAACTCAGAACCCTCCATGAATTCAGAGCAGTGCGGTGCAGTGCAGCTGTCCTCGTTTCTAGGTTGAGGTCTAAGGATTATCAATGTGGATTTTGATGTATTACAAGTTCTGGCAAGCTCATTGATATGCAACAGCAATTGGGAGCTGAGCTGCTCTGTAACCGCCGCCAGAGGACCACTGCCATTGGTTCTAATAGAATAGAAGTTGAACCAAAGTGGGTTACTTCCATGGGGACATCAGTTTAAAAGGGAGCCAAAAAGCAGCTTAGTCCCTTTTTTTAATCAATAAGCCCTACGAAAAAAGTATAGCCCTTATTTTTTTGTTTTTACAATATGCTTAACAGATAATTATTCAAAATCCCCTGTTCAACTATTGATATATACAAAGAAATGATAATTAATATAGTGGGATTAATTATAATTGATTAAAGATATTGTATTTTGTTAAGTAGATATATTACGAATGTGATAAAGTACTTAACAATCCTAACTATGGTATTTAATATAAACTATTGATTGCATGCCAATACAATACTTTATAGTCAATAAATAAGGAATAACGAAATATATATAAGCATGATATTGAAACATTATTAATGGTAATAAGGATTATTAAGGCTTTTAACATGTATCTAAGGCAAAGATTTTTTTCAAAGCTCAAGTTCTTGTAGCTTATATTTTTTGGTTGATTATCTAAAATCCTCAGTTAAACTATTAAGTCACTTTGCTTAATATCCACAAATCAACGGTTATTAAATATGCTGCGATGTTGATTAAACAGCCTAATTTGTTAAGCCGACATTAAAAATGCAATAAATTATTTATTCCGTGTTTGGGTATTTCATATAAAATATTGATTAAATGCCAAAACAACACTTAATAGCCGAAAACTAGGAATAACAAAAAATATATATAATAAATTGTCAAAGACATGCCTTAATTTGAAACATTATTAATGGTTATACGGATAATTTAAGGGTTTTAGATGTAGGCTAAGCAAAAGTTATCCGAAAATGCAAGTACCTTTTTTAAGATTTAAATCAAAACCTTTTTTACCTGCGATGCCCCGGGTATATATATTTTTAAAATATGTGCATATTCCCGTCGAAAGCTGGTAACCAACAAATCAGGATCGGATGGCCGGTTAGCTCCGCACCCAGATTGCCACCTGATGGCCCCATGATTGGCCTTAAGCTGCATTTGTCTTTGACCAACACACCGATGCGAATGCATGTCCATGGTTCAACCAGCAGGTCGTCACGCGTTTTTGGCATAAATTATCCATGGCATATGTGCCATAGCCGTGTTGCCAGCATGGCTCTATAAAAAAGAGCTCGCCGCCTTGCAACGACCATTGCAACTGACTGTTCGAACCCTCGCCAATCTATCGTGTCATGTCAGCAGCTGCTGTGTTTAATTTACGCTCCCCCCACTAAAACACAGGTAAATCCCGTAAAGCGTATCCACAATGCACAATACAACACCGTCGTAGTGCATCCATATCCATACAAATGGCCAAAGCACACGGGCGGACATGGATATATGTGCCTTATAGAGGGGGAAAATGTGGGTAATATGTGTATGCATCAGATATCAACGCCATTATTTGTGTTTTGCTTCCACTGATGTTGCTATTTGTGTTGCCTCTGCTGTGCGTTCTATTGAATAAGCGGGCTGCGTAACTGGGTTAATTTATATATATCGCTTGCGGGCTAAGCTGTTGATATATAATATTGGGTTATAAATTGTGAGCATGGCGGCGTGATCTCAGCGGAACTCGTTTAAAGCCGAGTGCATCAACTAATAAGTTTGCAACTCTTCAGTTTTTTAAGTTGCGAAAATTGTTTCAACTATGTAGGTCAAAGTTCACAAAAGAGACTCGAATGTCAAGTGCTGTAAAATTGCACTGCTTGTCTACCTTTCATACCCCCTTTCTCGTGATTTTCGTTATTTCGCAAATATATAGGGTATCCTTTATAAATATATTTTTGTCTCCTTTGCCTGCCAGCCTCTTGTGTCCTTCCAAACTGAGTGACTGACTATAAAGAATCGCGGCCGGCAGAGCTGAGTCTGACTGAAAACAAGCTATAGAAGGAAACCAGAAAAGAGATGTCCTAACCGAAACGAAATGGTTGTACCCTTTCGAAAACTAAAGAATTATGGAAAGAACAAGATATTATTTCCAAAATGTTAAACTCCTGGGACCAACAGATACGAGGATTTTGTAAAAGGTTTACAACTTTAAAACCTTTTAAGAACTTTGAAGGGTTACCCTAAACAGGAACCTTTTTATTCCTTTAAAGAAATCATTGAAATTTTAGAATTAGAATTAGGATAAGTGATTTAAAAGAATTCTTAGAAATCATAGTAATAATATTACTATACTCCTTTAAATGGTCAAAAACATAGATTTTTTGAAAATATTTTTATATGGTTGAATAATATATAAAAAATATTGCCTGAAAATGTTAATCTATATCTTTTATCTAAATTATTATTTTTATTAACTAGAGAATATTTAAACGAGATTTTCTTAAAACATTTTAGAGAGCTCTATTAAACCGATCGAGCTTTATGATAACTCATTTTGAAGATAAAAACCATATGCCAGTTGAAAAGACCTGGTTTTAATTGTTGTCCAATTAAGAAAAGCTATCAAGGTATTTGGTAGCATGCAGCTAGTTTTGCAGAAAGGAACTAAGCCCCTTTTAAAGGGTATTAAAAGAAGACTCCCAACTTTCACTGCGAGATGGAAGAGCAGCATTTCTGTACAATAAACGGGCCAATTTTCAGTGCACTCCAGACAGACAGAGATGGAGTGAGATGGGACCGGCAGACAGACATCTTGTCACATTTAGGGGCCAGGGAACAGTCACAGTCCAATGTCCAGGGTCCAGTGTCCAAAGTCCAAAGTCCACTTAGGAGCAACAAAAACGGGAATGAAAAGCGCGACACAAATTGAAAACGAAATGCCCCAACTGATGCCAGAGAGTGAAATGCCTTGCTTATATTTATATCCCTGCCTCCATTCAGTCCGCCCTCGTTCTCTAAATATTTTGATAAATTCTTAAATGGCTTAAATTGCAGTCAGGCAGTTGGCCAAATGCAGGTCTGAGGACTGAGTACCCTTCGAGCGGCCTGCATGTGGAATTTAAGCAATTTGCCTGGCTAAAAAAGGACACCCAGCAGCCGGACCCATCGAGTTCATTAATTTTATGCACATTGCCCTGCCAGTCACTCAGTCATCTGCAGCTTCCTGCCCGATTTGCTTCTCGGTCTCCTCACTCAAGAGCTCGGGCAATCAAATAAAAGCGTTCGACAATTCCGAATACTCCGTGCGGTTCATTGCACTTCTACCCACTCCGACTTGGGCCCAAAAGACTCGAAAGAGGCAAGGATCCGATCCGATTCGATTCGATCCTGAAACTGCCACTGCCAACTGCAAGTGACAACGAAACTTCAGTTGCACTTTTCGTTTTGATTGCATTTAATTTGGGTTAAAGCCCGTGCAAATGAGCTTTCCAATTGAGCGCCAATCAAATTGCCGGTGTCAGCATTTCACTGCAGGAACATCCACGCTCATTTTGCTTGCAATTACATTGCTTCAATGTTGTCGATGGGTTAAGAAAGTAGCCAGATTGTCTCTTACATTGGAATTGCTTTAGGCTGTAAAAATCTGCACCATTTTGGAGGAGGAAAAAGTTAATGAATATTTGTATTCATTTATAAGCTCTTGAAAAGAAGTCAAACTGATATCAGCTGGAATTGAAGGATGTTTCTTATCATTACAAACAAATTTATTTATTAATATTATGAGGTAAAGTGAAGTAAATAAACTTAAAAAGTTATCTAGTCAATTTATTGAACACATGCTTATCTACACAATTTGTTTGACACAAAATTTAACCTTAAGTAAAATGTTTAAGGTTAATTGTTAAAATTAAAGTTATGTTATATATACATATGCAACTCCTCAAAAATGAATTTTTATATTTATTTAAAATCGTTGGAAAAGTATTCGTATTGGTTTTTGGTTAGTTCAACGATTTAATTGCAAACTATATTAAAACAAAAAAAAATAAAGAAACAAATAAATATACACTCATTAAGTGAAATTTAATAAGTTATCTAACAATGCTTTTGGCTTGAGTGAATGTAAGCTTTTAAACTAAAGCCAAAGTTATATACTTCCTAAAACCGAACTTCTTTTCATTTAATTTTTGTAATATATAATATACAATAAAAAATAATACAATAAAAGTAATATATAAGTACTTAACAAGTAGTCAAATTTATTTAGGCGGTAGCTGAACGATATTTATTTTGTTAATCAATACTAAACTAAAATATTAATCTATTTAAGCGTACATTTATACACATTTTTATAGAATAATTTAAGTAAGAAAAAAAAACTAAAATTATTTACATTATAGGAAACCTTTTTTTTTGGCTTGACTTAAACTTTAACGTTAAATGCTAAAACCAAAGTTATTTGTTTCATAACTTTTAAAACCCAAGGCTTGGCTCCTTTTCACTTAAATTGCTCAAAAGCAGAGTAGGTCTAAGCCCGCAAAACATATGTCTCTGATGAGGGTTCGAAGGCAAATCTCTGGGGTATTAAATTAACAAGTTGCCAACAACAGAAGGAGGCGCGAACACTTTGCCAAGATTTTGACCAAGACGGAAACGCAACTGGGACAACTCCCGGCTTCCGGTTGCTCCACTCTTCCTCTCTCATCCTTCATTTGTGTCCCTGTCGCCATCTCCGCCTCCTGTTGGTGTGGCTCTCTTCCACTTCCTGCTGCGTTTGCCAAGATTAGAGCCGCAATGGTCGCGACAAACAGGCACGAACTGGAAACTCTCACACACACACACGCACACTACTTGAACCTATTTCCTTTTCCGGTTGGCTTTCTGAATACAATTAACAGTTTGCGGGCAAAATGGCCTGCCAAAAGGGGGGCTCTGAACAGGCAACTCACAAAAGCCTTTGCATAAATTATGAGCAGGGCCGCCAGATAAACGCGATAAATTATCGGACAGACATCGCCAAAGTGAGCCGAAAATGCAATCTGCTGCATTTCCCCATGCTTTCCTTTGCATTATCCTTTGTTTGAGTGTCAAGAAAAAAGGACACACACACTCGCACTCACTCACACATTCATACCACGTGTCAAAAACACCCACACTCATACACACATGGTCTTTGTTTTGTCTTAAGTAGTAAACCGCCTCGCCTTGTTGTTTTCGTTGTTTTTGCCATTTTGCCGGTTCGCTTTTTATGGGCAACGCCTGACAGGAAGCGGAAGTTTCAACGCGCAGGCGGAAATTATTGTTTAGCTTTATTGTTTAGACTGCTTTAGAAATTTGTTTGCCAAATTATTTCTGTTCAGTCATCGCTTTTCGTAACGACGGCCGCTGCGTTCAGCAGTCCTAATTCGCTGGGCGTGTTTTATGCTCGCCAAATTTATGGATAGTCTGAATGCGTATGTGTTTGTGCGCAAATGGAACCGCACACACAGATACTCACACACACACACACACACACACGCATGGCGCTTAGACAATGCTGAGCCCATAAAATAACAGAAAACACAAGACCAACTCACATGCAGACAACAGCTTTGCATTCAAAATAGTTTTTGGCGAGGCAAGTTTATGGAAAAATACAGAGATTTTCACGCATGTCCTGGCAGACGGAAAATTTAAAGTCGAAAGTCTGCAGAATGCATATTTGCCTAGCCCTTCTATTTATGCTCGATTTAAGTTAGTTTGGCAAATATTTTTTAACTTAATTGTACAGCGTTTATGCCTTTACATTTATAGTTATTCCAAACGTAAATTCTAAGCTTTACTCAAATTTACTTTCGTTTCCCTAAAATGCACAAATCAATTTATTCAAATTGTATGAACTCAACTCTTTTATATTCCGATTTGGCTTAAACAAGTAGCAACATGTTAAAAATAACTGCTTCTTCCCTTACTTGAAACATTTTATTAAATCCTGATTTAAATTTATTTAAATTGTATGGACTCAAATCTATTTGGCTTAAACAAGTTAACAACATTTCTAAAATAATTTCTACTTTATGTGATACATTTTATTTAATCCTTATTTAAATTCAATTTTAGTCTAAACAATTGGCTTTGAAAAAAACCTTTAGTTCTGCAAATAACGTAAATAAAATGCAAATTTTGAGGATTTTTTATCTCCTACCTTGTGAAATTTTAATTTGTATTGTTCTCTCCTACCCTCAATCGATTTATTCAAATTTGAATTACCTCTCAAATGGCCCGCATAATTTAATTAATTTTAAGACCCTTAATAAATACAAAACTCATTTAATGATAAAAGTTATGTTTGGCATTAATAAAAGTCTGAAAAGCTTTCAAGGTAATTAAACATTTGTCACGCCAACAAGGCCGCCGCAAGAAGACAAAACAAATGCTCGAATAAAGTGTGGCTTTGATAAGGAGAAAGGGGGCGGTGGAGGCAGCGGGGGCGTGGCAGGTGGCACCCAAATATACATGTTTATGCATGTGTGCATGGGGCATTCATAATATTTTTTAATGCATTTTAAAGGCACGCTTTCCGGGCGACAGGCAGGTAATGCAAAGATTATAAGCGCAAACAAAGGAGCACGGAAAACAAACCGGAAAGCTTCGCGCTTTCCTTTTAAGCAGAGAGCCTATTAAAATAAATTACAGTGCAGTTTTTTCTGTTTTGTTTTTTAACAGCGGCAAGAGGAGGGTATACAAAAAAAAATATAAAACAAAGGAGGGGCTGGCAAAGTGTGTGTTTGGTGTGGGTTTGGTGGGCAGGGCAGAAGGACTACGCACTGAATAATTCATGAATGTCGCCATCGCAGGCTGAGTGTAGTGTTATATTTAATAAGCTGCGGGAGGGGTGGTATTTCTCACTGGGCAGCAGCTGAAAATCAGACACAAAGGGCATGACTATCAAAAATTCAAAAGTCCCGCCGCCACCGCTCAAAGTTGACAAATTTCGTTGCCTACTTTCTGGGGTTCCTGGGCCGCCTCGTCCGCTGCTTTAACTTAATCATTTAATAAAACTTTTATGCTGACGATGCCTGCGCCGCCGACATCGATGTCGCCTCCTCCACTTCAATTACTTTTGTTGCCATTTATGTTTTTTTTCCTTTCGCTTTTCCCTGGTGTCGGTCGAAGGACACTTATTAGCCCTGTGTCCTGCGCTGCCTTTTTATTTTTCGGGCATCTCGGCGGCCCCCTTTTCGCCGCGCTCTTATATTTTAAAATTATGTCAATTTCTTTTGAGCTCAAAGCGCGAATATTCAGCGCATTGTCCTATGGTCCTGGGATGTCCTGGTTGGGGTTCCTCAAGGATGCCTGTGCCTGAGCTGGCTGCAAAGGGTCGAGCGTTTAAGCTGATTGTGTGTTAATCGCGGTTAACTTGACGGCCGACGCCATAAAGAGGCCAAAGTTTAATTATAGCCCGTCTCTTGCTGAGAAAACTTTTGTCATAATTATTAAGTTGGCAGCGCTGAAAACCTTCTGGCTTAATAAAGCAGAAAGTTTGGCCACTACAAAGGACCATGTCTGTTTTAGGATGGATACATGTTTAGCCAAATGTTGCTATTTACATTTTAATTAGAAAATATTTTACACTTTTAATCATAATTATTTTTAAATTGCTAAAAACAATTGTGATGGGATACTTATTAGGTTAAAGCCCATAAATCATAACAGTTTTTCGTATCATTACAGGTTTTAATGTACATCAATTAATTAAATTTAACATCTCTTTAAACAAATCTCTTGAAATAAGTCGTTTAAAATTTCTTGTATATTTTTTAATTAATAAATGTTTAGTAAAAGGGTACTACTTACATTAAAATACACACAAAACATGATACAACCTAAATTATTATTTGTGGTACTTATTTGCTAAGAATCATAGGTATTAAAACCTGTTTAGAATTTTTAGCATACCTACATCATGTACATTCTTTGTAAATTAACGATTAAATTATATATAATAAAATATTTCTTCAAAAGCATAATATTTTTCCATCTGATTCAAAAACTTCATGAAGCATTAATAAATATTTCAATTACTTGCCCTTGAGTGTACTCACAGCGATGTTCTTTTTTTTCTTCCAAACTGCCATCGTAAACTGTCGAAAAAATGTAAATGCTAAGAAATTCCCAGCATTCGGGGGAAATTCTACAAATCCTTGCCATATAAAATATGCAAATCCGGCTCACTTAGCTTCGCCCCCCGAGTAGTTTTCTCCATTTTCTCAGCGAGAATTCTTCCCCGGTGAGGCGGCGTAGAGACACACCTGAAAATAACTCAATGACTGCCACAAATTTGCCATTTTTATGCGACTCATAAATACTGGCAGCCATCAATGGCCCCAAGGCCTGGCTGTCTGTCCAGGGTTAAGAAGGGAAATGTGCAGAGGAAGCATGCCGATGCAGCTGAATATTGTTGGGGAAATAAAAATAAAGCGGAAGCTCAAGATGAGCAACGTCGCTTCTGCACATCACGCATACGCACCGTGGCACTTCGTGGACAAACATATGCAAAATCATCGACTCAGTATTTGCATACAAATGTCATACGTATGCCTGCGCTGCGGGTGTGTGTGTGTGTGTGAGTGTGGCAAGTATTTCTGTTGCAATTTCCGGCTACTATAACCGGAAGTGAAGCTGCTCAAAAATTCATGCAACCGTAAAAGGAGCAAAGTGCGCCAATAAGCAGAAGGAGAAACCAACGCTCGACAGTCGGCATTTCGCCGGTTGGCATTTCAATTTTTTGTTTCGTTTCCCTTTGCAATACATATTTTTTTTAATATTTTTTCCTCTGCGAAACACTCTTTGCATATATTTCCCCCAAGTCGCCAGAAATCGACGGGCGTCTTCGCAATTTACATATAAAATATTTTGTGCGAATTACACACACATTCGAGCATCAAGTGCTGGCATCGCATAAATCGCATTTGCCTGTGTATTTTCTTATTGATTTATGACGGAATTTTTAATAGTTTGGAAATGGTTGTCGATAAATATATTCTATTTATGCATTATTGCATTTCTTGAATCATAAATTCAATGCCACAGACACAGTCTTGTGATATATGTTGAAAAATGGTTTAAAATGTGAATCGCCAAGACCGGTTTTTGATTTATTTATTTGGCTTGATTCGGCTTTATTTTATTCGAATGTAACCGAAAAGTTTCCTCTTTTTTTTGGATAAATCCTTCATGTCCGCAGCCCTTTGCCAGCGAAATCAATTCACTTGTGAACAGAGCGACAGCCGACAGAAAGTGGAATGTTTGCCATAAGAATTGTTCGGGTTCGCGGCGTATTTAAATGGCCAGCCGTTGTTTTTTTTTCCGATTCGGACCTCAAACAAATCAGAGAAACGGAAATAATTAAATTTTTGGCGTTGCGAAAAATACAATTTTTCGCACGGTTGCCAGAAAAAACCATGGGAAAAATGCATCGAGTCCTGGGAGTCCTGTCCCACTGCTGGTTGGCTCCTTGTACGCCAGAAACACGCCGGATGCCTATGAAATGCAGCTGCTGTGTAAAATGATTTTTGCTCCCTCATTCATTAAAAAACAATTAAATGTGCGACACGCGAACTTAATTACACTTTTATGTGGCCGGCTCGGATGACAACAAGCATGCTGCCAATGTCGGATCCCATGGGATGGGCTGGGATCTCTGCCCATCAGCCCACCATTTGTGGTTTTTAGTGCGTGCCCGTCGCACAGAAAACTCTTCTACTTGAATATTTTATGGCCTTGCAACGGGCCCACGGACCCAGGGCATCTCCATGGGATTCTCCATGGGCATCAAACAATTTGTATAATCAACAATTAAAGTGCGGATCGGCTCGTGGCCGCGCATTAAGTGAGCATTGTCTGGCCACCCCCCCATTTTCCGCCCACTCATCAGCATCAGCCTGAAGGGAGATTTTCCAATTTGTACTGGCAGCAAATTGCAAAGTTTTGTTTTGCGGTTGTTTCCATCTCGCCGGGAAACGGAAAACGAAAAACACAGACAAGGCAACGCGTTTTCGGACGGCTGTAAACTTCAATTGCGCGTTAAAAATCACCCCCAAACCCCCCAGTCTTAACCCATTAAAACATGCCCTGTGCCGCGTATCTCGTTGTTATTAATGGCATTAATTAAAAATTAAAATTTGTTACAAACCCGTTTAACGCCGCTTTTGTCTGGAATTTTCGTAAGACATAAATTGCTTGAAATGCTGTCTGAGATTCTGCGATAACTAATGGAATTATTTCGGCATTCGTTTCATATTTTTGACATTTCGCCAGGACTTGTATGTATTTCCGCAAAGTTATTTTATCCCAATGCGAAATTTCGCGTCCCAAACTTTTCATATAAGGCCTATTAATTAAGTCAACCCACACATGCTTTGATATTCTGGCAAAAACACTGATAGAAAATGGAAAAGTAAAAACAAATATCTGCAATGGAATTAAACATTTCGTGTTAATAAATTAATATATTCATTATTTGAAAATATATAAGTCATAGTAGGAAGTATTAGTTTTTATGTTGGTTATACTTACTTTAAATATTATTAAATTTATTAAATTATTAAGATCTTATTTAAAAATAATTTGAAATCTTTAAAGCAACTAGAAAACAATAGTTTTGTTGCTAGTCATATATAATTGAAAGATTATTCGTCATTAAAAACAATAATTTCATATTAAAATCTTGTTTTTTTTAAATCTTCAAATAAACTTCAATTATTAAATTAAGTACTTTCATATTTAAAGTAAATAAAAACCGCAATGGATGAAAAACAACCAACAAATATTTAAGTTACAAATGAAATCCTTGGACACACTACGTTTTTTTTCCAGTGTAAACATATTAATATTTATCCAGGGTACAAACACGCGCAGCTCAAAATCATGGCGAACATTTCAGGAGTCGGGAACTAAGCTTCACGGCTTTTGGTTTTTGTCAGCGCAAGAAATCCCAAAATTAAATAGAAAATAATTTGATTTATGCCTGTGTGCAGGCCATTCCAGTGTGTATACACACTTTTGGCTGATTAGCCATGGTTATTTTTGAATATTTACGACCAGGAGATGGTCGAGAATCAGCCGGAATGGGTGCAATAACCTCTCATTAATCCAGTTAGACATGAGGCATCAAGCATCACGCATACGCAGTGTGGACCGTGCCAGCACAGCATGATTTTTGCTGCCACTTCATTAGACATCGCTACCTCTGCAGGCCCCCCCAAAACGAGAGACTTTTATTTATACATTTATTTATCCGGACATTTATCATGAAATTACTGTAATAACTTGGCGTGCCTTGATTTATGCTGGAAAATTATTTCCACTTGTTTTTCATCGCCCCCCCGGCAGAAGGTCTGCTTTCAATTATGTCCCTGGATCTGTGTCCTTCGTTTGGGATTCCTTCTGTATGGATTTTCGATGATGGAATCACACGAACTGCGGTCAAATCGCACGCACGCCTGGCTCGGCGAACATTTAGCCATCTGATTTGTCGCCATTCATTGTAGTTGTCATTGTTGCTCTCGGGTGGTTTTCGCTTTTCCCGGCCTTTTTGATGATGACAAAGGAGCTGCTGGCTGGCGAATCTGCTGCTGGTAAGCCGGTCTGTCTTGTTAGCGATGTGCCCACCCGGCATGTGTGAGATTTCCGGCGCTAGGATTTATGGCGGAAAATATATCACAAAGTTTTCTGCGCTTAAGTTGGTTACCATTAAGAGAAAGACTCTTTTCGGAAATGTTCTTTGGCCTCTCTACTCTCGTCTGTTCTATTATAGCAAACGAAATAAAAGCATTCCTATATCAAATCATTCCAAAGCCAAAATACTTTAACAAGTACTCTACTGTTTGTACTATATATTTTTTATGCTTTCAAGCTTGTACTTTAAATTAATGACTAAAGTATTTCAACATTTTATGAGCTCATTAAATTTGAAAAGATAACTTTACCTTAATTCATATCCTTGAATATACTCCAAATACAGTATGATATAACTAACGATTAAAAACATTTTAGCGAAAAAAAAGTATTTAACCAAGTAGTCTTAAATACTATAGTATTCGAATACATTCTAATATATTTGTTGTTTTCAAAGTTATACCTACCATAAGTAGATTACTAAAGTAGTTTCACATATTATGATTTTGGATTAACACAATTCTGAAATGCCATAAAAAACTAAAACTTAAATAAAATGATCATAAATATCTTCAATTATATCTTTAAACATACACATAATAAAATATAATATAACTATCAAATATCTTACTAAAGTTTTTAATTTTTTTTTTTAATTTTAGTATACTCTTAATAAAATGTGATATAACTAACGAATATTCAAAATGTATTTTTTAATGAATCAGATATCCTTTACGATGTTATTAAGCCTATAATTTTGTATACATATGTAAATATAACTGATGATGTAGAAATTAGATTAACAACTTGGAGTTCCATAATAATAGAGTTCCATAGTAATACCCCCGAAATCGACGTTAGTACCGATGATTCACCCCATATAGGCATTGTATGTTCTTTAAAAACAAGGTAATTATTATTAACATTTTAAGTTCATATCTCTTAATATACTTTTTATAAAATCTGATATAGCTAACGACTACGGAAATGTTTTTATCAATGAAACACAATTCTTGAACAATGATATTTAACCTATGTTTTATTATATGTATAAAAAATAACGTAGAAATAAGTTTAATAACTTAAATAATTTATGAAAGTTCTTTAATTACTTATACCCCACAAATTCCCCGTTAGTACCTATGGTCCCCTCATACACATAGGCTATTAAAACACGGAAGAAAAACCATGTCATCCGTCGGATGGGAAGTGGCATCGAGAAACCCAAAAAAAAAACTTAGTTATTATAAACACACTAAATTTATATTTTTTAATATTATCTTAATAAAATAGGATGTATGTAACTAACGAATATTTAAATATATTTTTTAATGAACCACAAATCTTTAACGATGTTATTTAACCTGTTTCTATTACACATACATACAACAAATAAAATAAGTTTAATAACTTCGAGTAGGCCATTAAAGAGCAGAATAAAAACCCTGTCATCCGTCGGATGGGAAGTGAATGGGAAGTGGAATCGAGGAACCATTACCTTTTAAAATTCTTTAAAAAAACTTAAGTATTTAACTTGTCTCTATTACACATACATACAACAAATAAAATAAGTCTAATAACTTTAAGTACCATAATAATTTGTGAAAATTCTTTAATTACTAGTCCCCCCATATAGGCCATTAAAAAGCGGAATAAAAACTCTGTCATCCCTCGGATGGGAAGTGGATGGGAAGTGGCATCGAGGAACCATTACCTTTTAAAATTCTTAAAAAAACTTAAGTATTATAAACACACTAAATATATATCTTTTAAATTTATCTTAATAAAATAGGATAAAACTAATAAATATATATAAATATATATTTTAATAAAACAGAAATCTTTTACTATGTTATTTAACCTATGTTTCTTTTATACACACATATGTACATATACCAAATAAAATAAGTTAAATACCTTTGAGTACCATAAAAATTGGTGAAAGTTCTTTAATTACTGGTCCCCCCATAAAGGCCATTAAAGCGCGGAATAAAACCCCTGTCATCCGTCGGACTGGAAGTGGCATCGGGAAACCATTACCTATTAAAATTCTTTTAAAAAAAAGTAAGTATTATAAACACACTAAATATATATCTTTTAATATTATCTTAATAAAACAGGGTATAACTAACGAATATTAAAATATATTTTTTAATGAACCAAAAATCTTTAATGATGTTGTTTAACTTGTTTCTATTACACATACATACAACAAATAAAATAAGTTTAATAACTTCGAGTACCATAATATTTTACGAAAGTTCTTTAATTACTGGTCCCCCCATATAGGCCATTAAAGAGCGGAATAAAAACTCTGTCATTCCTCGGATGGGAAGTGGATGGGAAGTGGCATCGAGGAACCATTACCTGCCCCAATAAAAGCTGAGTGGGCCTGTCGCCATGTGACTACGGTAATAACGACGGCATAAAATCGTAGGAAAGGAGAATCAAAACGCAAAAACAAGAGAGTTCCCCAAATGGGTGGGAAAAACAGAGAAGAGAACGAGAGAAACGGGGCACCAAATTGACTTAATTCCCTATTGTTGTTTTGGTTTTTTCCCGTTATTCTTTTTTCTCCGATTTCAGGGGGTGGAGTTAAACAGCTGATTTGATTTAAGAGAGAGAGAGAGAGAGAGCGAAAGCTTCGAATGGGTTCCACTTCCAGGGACTTCAAAGAGAGTGTTGTGTTTGGAGCTTAACCCACATTGCCGAAGAGGCCTGAAGCCAGGCCCGCGACGAACGGCATCTTCAGTCGTTGGAATACACTCGTGCGTCGTGGTCACAACTGAAATCGTCCTGTCGCGGGAAATTTGCACGTGGCAAAGCCAAAACGGTACTTGGTCCTTTCTCTTCTCTCGACCCCTCTCCTCGCGGTGTGCGTGTGTTGGTTTGTGCGGCTGTGTGGGTGTATCATCAAGCAAGCTGTAAATGTGAGCAATTGAAAATGTGTTTCAGGCAGAAGTTGTCCTTTTATCTATGCGAAATTAAAGCGAATCGACAAACACATCTACGTTTTCCTGTCTCTGTCTCTGTGTGTGTTTGTGTGCGTGAAATGTAAATGTATGCCAAGGCTTAAGAAACCGTTATGGAGCCGCGTCATCTTCTCTTTTGTCTGCTGCCTTGCGGCATTTCTTCGTCTTTATTTATTTTACGCTTTTTCCAGTCTCACACTTTCTTTTTTTGTGGCGTAGAATACCGTTTGCGGAATACCGAAAAAAGTACAATTTTGATGGCAATATAACGTTGGTCACATCGCTCACATTCCACTTAACGGTCATTGACGGCTCTTTTCCCCCCTTTTTTTGAGAGGGGGTCCTTAAAATTGCATGCCTTTATTTGCCCAGCACGACTTGCATGCAATTAGGCTCTTGTAAGCTTAATCGTCGTGAATGGAATAATTAAGCCAGGCAAAAGCCAACGACACCGTAACCCCCAAAAGTAGGCAAGCAAAAGTTTCAATTGCTGGCAGTTCCAGTCAAGGATCGCAATTATAGGCCACTTTCAGCTGACAATTTAGTCATTTTGCCTTAATTTGCTTATATCATTCACAATAATTATGATTTCTTTAAATTGTTTATATCTTACGGTAAGATGTTGAAAGGTCAGTCATTTTGTTCTCATTCCATCCAGCGGTATTATAATAAATTTATTTTATTTCCATATTTCATATATTATTGTTTTTATATGTATGCAAATACACATTTTTGTTTATTTGTTTCAAATGGATTATTATTATTATTTTTGCCAGTTTTGTTTATATTTCAGATATATTTATTTTATTACCATATTTCATATAGTTTTGGTTCTGTATGTATGTAAAAACATATTTTTTTTATTTATTATATAGTGGAATATATTAAAAATTAATCAGGGTTAGTCATTTGGTTTTCATTTAGTTCGGCAGTATTTACGCACCCGCATATTTAATATCGCAACTCTTTGACATTTTTATTTAGAATTTAAGTTGATTTATTTTATTGCCATATTTTTCATATATTATTATTTCTAATCCATATTTAATTTATTTTGTTATATTTTCCAAATTCATTTGGTACTCATATTGCACTGTAAATGTCTAATTTTTTATAAGCCCCACACAATATTTTTTATTTAGTGAATAATGGTTTATTTATTATTGAACATTCCAAATATCATTTATATGCCTCCAATAAGTGTGCCTTTTCAAGCAGTTTTCATTTTTCCGTTTTCCCCTCAACAATTAAAAACAAACATTTGGTTGATTTTATTTTCATTAGGGTTAAAGAGACCCATAAAATGGTTTCATGTTGATCCCTAGTTATGCCATCGGTCAAAAACTAGGCCAGAACTTAAAACCTGCCAAATAAAAACAGTCAATCAAAAAAATAAATTGAATTTTTACAACAGGGAGTGTGCCCTGTTGTTGTTTTAATTTCTTCGATAAAAACGGTTTTCATACATGAATAATGAAATCTGAGAATTCACCTTGTTGATACAAAAAAAGTAGTGAATCTTTTATAAACATGCCAGAACGAAAAACGAGTACAAAAATAGCGCACTTTTATTTATTTAAAGCCAAATAAAACAAATTAAAAGGAAACGAAAGCAGAGCGGCAATTTTAAATATGTATAAATGAAACCCCCATTTTTATAACCCAAAAACAAAAATCGAAATAAAACAAACAAAAAATGTAGCAAACGAATCAATTTTCAACAAAAGATCTAACGAAAAACGGAAAGCAACGACAAGCGAACAAAGGCAAATAAATGCTGAATCCTGTGAAAAGTGAAAGCAATTGAGAATCGCTTCAAAACATGAAATGAAATATTTTTCGGTGCAGGATATATGAAAAATCAACAGAACGGTTTCCCAATACTATATGCCAATAAGTGTGTGCGTGTGCAATTGTGTGAACACCTACAAAAGAAATAAAAAAGAGGAAATAGCAAATACAGAAGGAAAAAGGATACGCGACTGTCCCCAACTGACCGAATCCGAACTCGAGGATTATTATTTTCGCCAGCGGAGAAAACAATAAAACTGCCAGTGGTCATAAAAGCAGCAGTTATATACATGGATGCTCTATATATATATGTATAGATCAGTGACTTTCGCAAGGTAAGTCGAGCAGAAATAACGAAAAGAACATGCCATAAGCTTAAGTTGTCAATTTTCACAAGCCAGGATATGTTGAAAATAAATAATCGTTTCCACTTGCCAGGGGAGATCATCGAATGATTTACCCATCAAGGAAAATTCTGTTCCCTGTTCAGATCAATCACATTGTTGCCTAATTTACACAGCGTCAACAAAAATAAAATCAATTCAATGAAGATAAATGAGTTCAAAGTGAAAGCGGAGCTGCCAGACGCGTGTCTATATATAAAACCAGGGCCTTATCCTTATCCCTATGCCACCTTGGTGGTCTCCACTTTCACTAGCGATTGGCAGCGGTAATCAGCGATTACAATGTCATGAATCTAAATCCAAGTCGCAACAAGGACGCCGCAGTCACGTGCGTGTTGGGTAAAGGCAGCCGCAGGACCTTCTCCATAAGACGCAGGTGTTGCGTCCCCAGGATACCAGGAATAGGGCTAAGAATAGGGGCATCAAGTGGCGACGACAAGGCGCTTCGTAAGAGCTGCTTCCTCTGGTGGCCATTATTTACCCAGCCACCTAGCGGCTGTCATAAAAAGTTTCAGCTTATTACTCATACGCCCCCACGTCCACACTCTTCTGATGTGCAAGGAAATCATATTAATCATTCTGCCAATGATTGGGATGATTTCTTCTCAGCTCACATCCGTTTTTTTTTATTTTTTGCTGGCTTCCTTATCGATTTGTATACTTGGCAATGATAGACACGCACAAAGTTACCCAAAAAAATAGAAAAAAGGAAACACCTGCCCTGCTATATTTAGTTGGGCTCACTTTGCTCTACTCCAAAAATATGGTGCGGCTTTCCGGGGAGTGCATAAATTAGCGCAAATAATTATGCAGATTTTTTCCCCTTTTTATTGCCGTGTGCAAATCAACGCTGCCAGACGAAGAAAGACGAGCTTGTTTTGAACTTTTGAATATTTTAACGCTCCATAATTAGGCGACGGGCAAGGAACTCACTTGAAAATGTACCCCTTTCTCTACTAGTGGTGAACATTTGTCGAACGAACTTTGAAAATTTATTTCCGTGAACTTTGGCTTCCTTTTAATTCACACCCGAGAAGTGCGAGTCTGAACTTTAAATTTATTTTATTTTGAAGCATAGCGAAGCCACAACAAAAGTAAATGATGGCTACCATAAATTTAGTTGAATTACCAAAATGTTTTTAAATTTCTCATTTCTATATTGCTTTTTTAATTGAGTACAAAGATTTAATTAAAATTCACTCCTCATTCTTCTAATTAAATTATGAGCTTTTGTGTTCTTTTAATTTATTGCAACATTTTCACTGTAAATATTTATAATGGTAACGTCCTTTTTGAAAACTTTAATTGATGTTTAGTGTTTCTAGCAAACGGCTTTGAAAACTTTTATGTATGTTTACTTATTTTGATATGCCCATCATCTCCATTTAACTCATCTCTATTAGTAAAATTAAACAAACTTTAAAAGGATATTTGCCCATTAGACCAGAAGGATTGTGAGACAGCACAAGCTAAAAGGCATTGAGAACAATATTTTTTATCCTGTGCTATCTCACCTCTGGTTTTCATCATATATTTTTAATTAATGTTTTAATTTTTATTTAAGACTGTTTAATTGTTTAAGTAAATTAAAAAAGGCTTCGCTTTTCAAGATTAAACGTCGGTGTTTATGCCAAATTCAGTTCTTCAGAAAAACTATCCCCACTTGGTTTATTGCCCTTCATCTTTAGAGGGACGATGCCGAACTTTGTGGCTAGTTCCTCGAGAACGCACAGGGTGCAAGGTGACATGGTGAGTCCGCCCTGTTCGTCGACCATTTGCATGTGCTCCATCTCCTTGTCACCCGGCACCATCGCCGATTTTCCCACCTTGTTGGGCATCGCCTGTCTCAACAGCCGATGGAAATCACCCAGTCGGTCCTCGAAAGAGGGACAAAATCTCATCGGATCGATGGCCACATAAACTTGGCCCAAATCCGCTGGAGCATTTTCCGTACTATAGACTCCACGTCGCTGGATTTGATTTGCATATCGAGCACCTGTCATCACACCGCACAAAATGTCCACCATGGCGGCCATGCCGAAACCCTTGTGCTCCGGCTGAAAGGCTCGGATCCGTTGGGCCCTCAAAGCCTCCTCTGTGCAGGTGGTCTCCCGGCCATTCCTATCCAAAGCCACTAATTTGGGCACTTCCTTTGACCAGCCATTGCAATAGGATAGCTCCAGTTCCTCCACCGAACATGCAGCCATACCAAAATCGGCCAGGAATTGTTCATGGACACCGGAAGCGGCACAGGCAATTGGATTTTCCCCCAATATGGGTTCGATTCCTCCCGCAGGCACCAGAGTGGGAGCTCCATTCGTCATGCAAAGACCAATCATTCGCTGTTCCAGAGCTTGACAGGCATACCAGGAGGCGAATCCGATGCAGTTAGAGCTGCGAGCGGAAACCCATCCAATGCCCACTTCCCTGGCTTTTTGCAGGGCCAGATCCATGCAAAAATTGGCCACCACCGGACCAGGAGCATTGTGGCCATCTACCAGTGCGATGGCCTTCTTTTCGGACACAATTCCCGGTGTGGCATCACCCACAACGGTGCAATTCAGAAGATCCGCTGCAATGGCCGGCAATCGATGAATGCCCATGGAACGCTGGCCCATATAATCGGCGGCTATCAGGGCATCAGCCATTTCACTGGCCGCTTGTTTAGGCACCTGCATGGCGGCGAATACCTGGCTAACGAATCTCTGGGCCTCCAGGACATCGACCAGCCGGCACGAGTCCTTCATCCGCTTCTCATCCTCAACGCCGCCGGGTTTCCTCTGACCACCGCACATGAGCAGCACCCTCTTGATATTCTGCCAGAGCATTTCGGATCCGGGTGGTGTCCTTTGAGGGATTGCCTCTATATCATCGATATCCTCTTTGGAATCGTTTATCCACTCGTTATCCTTATCACAAAATTTGGCCGATCCTAAGCTTTTTACCGCCTGGTTGGTGCTGACAAAGTTCTCCATGGACAGTTTGAGTCGCACCTTTCGCAGGGCATTCAAAAAGTTGACCATTATCCCCATTTTCTCGGGCTTCCTATATATGTTATTTGGTTTTTGAAAAATATGTTCCTATAGATTTTGTTGTATTTGTCTAAGGTATAATAAAAAGGTATAAGTCAAAAAGAGTACAAGATATGCTACGGGCCGTTTTCTCAATGTCCGGTTAAGGTCTAGTTTGCTAACTGTGAGATATAGTTAACATAAACTTAACATTTTATGATTTTTATAAATTTGTTTTCTCAATATGATGTTAATTACAGAGACAAACTCTTTTTTGCCAGTTTCTTTTCATCGACCAAGAAATTTAACCTGCGCATTTCCTCCGGTTAAGAGTTTGAATGTTTGCAAAGGAGCTATTCAACCCAAACACATAAGTTAACATGACATTGAGAAATTGGCCTAAAGTTACATTTTGATTTGTTGCCCATGAAGCTCTATTCATATTTCCTAGTGTAATACTTGTTTATCGTTATTGGAACTACTTGTTTAAGGAATGTAATTCGTTAATGTCCCAGCAACAACATTTTTAAAAAAAACTTTCATCAAAGCTAGTTTGCTTTGATATTCATCACATTGTTTTCCCAACGGTTGGCTCCTGGGGACAGCTCACATTTCACAAAAGTTGGTGCACATAAAAATATACATATTTTATCCCAAATAAGCATGCATATCCAAATGAGCTACTTTTGTATCCACAGCTACCACTCGCTGTGCGTACTTGAATTGTCAGCGCAGAAACAACGAAATATCAGCACACAAATAAGCAGAGTAATGCCAAAAATGGAAAAACAAATGCGATGCAAAAGCTTAAAAAATGCACACAAATTGCACTGGCACAGTTAAGGATGTGTAAAGTAACCTTGAGGCAGGCATATACATGCCACACAAATATGTACATAAATGTGCAGATACATTTACAGATACATTTTGAGGGTACCAGATGCACATTGCACGGTTTTCAGGGTGTGTTTTCAAAAATGTGCCAGTGACCTTGTTTATTCATGTGGCCGCCCAACTCGTTTCACATAAAAATAAAGCAGCACTCAAATTTAACACTTTCTACATACATTTTTTATACACCGCCAGGTTTATTATGGGGAATAAATGTATTATGCTTGCATTTCATATTCATGATAATAAACGACCAATTAGTTTTCACGGCTATGGTAAAAAAGCTGATTGAATTAGTCATCGGTCAACAGTTGGGTTCTGAATCGATAATCCAAACAAATAGGTATTTTAATAACCATTTATTTATGTCTGTTGTGTTTCTCTTTAAATAAATAAGTCATATTACTTTATTTATTGTATTTAATCAGATGGAAAAATGTCTACATTATCTTGAGGTCTATTTAAGAGAATTACAGGGATGGATTGTTTTAAAAATCTATACTAATATGTTACTTTTTAATTTCCATTTTCCAGATCACGATGAAATCCAGCCAGTTTGGTACTAGTCTCGTCATCCCAGCCCATCAGCACAGATAGTTTAAATGACCAGAAAGAAATCACCTCAATCCAGAGCCACATCGAAATAGGTGAAGACAGTTGGACCGTAGCTCGGTCAGATCGCACAACTTGAAGCTCCACTGTGCTGTCATGGGTGAAGGTCAGCTGCTTCTCTTGCTGCGACTCCTGCTGCTGCCGACAGTCCTCTTGGGCTGTTTGGACTGTGCGGAGGCCTCCACGGCGGACATCTACAAGGGAGCCCGGCTGGGCCACCGCATCGTCCAGACGCGCTACGGGAGGCTACATGGACTCATCCTGCCGCTGGACAGCTTCCGCTTCCTGCGATCCGTGGAGGTCTTCCTTGGAGTGCCCTATGCCACGCCACCCACCAAACAGAATAGGTATGTGGGATTGGCTTTAAAATTGATCAATGAAATGTATATCATTAGCTGTGAGATTTTCTTTGAAAAAATTACTGTGATTCTTGCTTTACATGTCAAAAATGCCACTACTTTTACTATTGTCTACGAGAGCTGTATAAATTACCCAATTTGAAAAGAAACTAACAATCTATTTACTCTTGCCCTCAAGGTATCTAAAAATCACCAAGTTTGGAAAATGAAATACCAAAATATCTTTGTAGGTTATTTAAAATAAAAATCACAAATAATGATTATTTTCGGTCCCTGATGTATAACCTTCTTTTTTATTTTGTTAATGTAACTTAGAATCTAACTATTTAAATAAATGTATCCCAAAGCTTATATTAAATTTATATATAAAAAATCCACGAAGGAGCCCCAAAAAGCTCTGCATAATTTTGTAATGCAAATTATTACCTTTTGTGATTCCATTATATTAAATATTCCACCTAATCCTGCCTTTACAAAAAAAATCGGTTTGAATCTTTAATCTTATAAAGCTTTTAATTATACAAAAATTATGTAATCTCTGAACGCTTTGCTAAAGAGGTTAAATGTTGTTAAAAGTGTCATAAGTTCTCAGTAAACTGGAAACTTCATTTCTTAAAAGATATTTTTATAATCAACAAAATTAAGGAGTTTAGGGATTGGTTTTCAAGAAAATTCGTACAAGATTTAGGGGCATATTTTTCCCTTTTACCTTTATATTTTTCTTATTGCTTAAGAGGATTTATTTTCCATCATAAAATCCATTATATTAAAGTAAAGATTTTCATTTTCATTTTTCAGGTTTAGTCCCACGAGAGCTCCGGCGCCCTGGGATGGGATTCGGATATCGGATAAATACAGTCCCGTGTGTCCGCAGCGACTGCCCAATATCCAAAACGAGACGGCGGCGCTGGAGAAGATGCCCAAGGGACGCCTGGAGTACTTAAAGAGACTGCTGCCCTTTCTGGAAAACCAGTCGGAGGACTGCCTCTACCTGAATGTCTTTTCGCCAGTGAATGGTAAGTGCTATAATAAACTTAAAGAATCCCAGTCCAGTCACAATTCAGGAACAAAAAGCAAAAAAGCTGAAAAAGCAGCACATAAATCTCATTTAAATTCAATTAATTAAGATTAATCGTACGACACGTAATGCCAATAATTTCTACGCAAAAGAAAACCGAGAGCTCACGTAACCACTGCGCAAATCTTATCGCAAGTGCCACCCCACTAAGCTCACAATCCCGTCGAGAGTCCGTGGAGAATCCGGGGGGAATCGCTAATCTGAGGCGATTCCTCCGCCGAAGTGCTGGCAAAATCCGCTTTGCACGCAAACGGAAACGTTTAATGGGTCATGAGCGCTCCCGGGCACTTGCGATTGGCGGTGTGTTGAAAGGGAAAAACGCGATATCACAAGTTTTGAAATACAACCAAAAAAGAAATACCTACAACTACCTACTATATTTGTATCATGATTTCAACGGCTGATATACACTAACACTCTGCATTTTGTTCACTCCATTTTTGCGTTTTGTCAGCCGGGGCCAATGAGAAGAAATTGCCGGTGATTGTGTTCATACACGGCGAGTCCTTCGAGTGGAGCAGCGGAAATCCCTACGACGGCAGTGTCCTGGCCAGCTATGGAGAGGTGGTGGTGGTGACACTCAACTACCGGCTGGGGATCTTGGGTATGATACCTATATAGAAAATATTTGAATATATTAGGGACTAAGTCTGGAGGACATATTTGCAAATACAATGCATTCCTGTTATGTCAAGTCAAAATATAAATACTAAAGTCCTGTTTAAAGTAGGAAAACTGATGCTAAGCCGAAAAAAAATAGTCATAGAAAGTCATAATATATGTTATATTAATTTTGCACTATAGAGTATCGATTAGGCGTCGATAATATGAGTATTAAATTGATACATTTCAAAGTATACAATTGAAAATAATTAATTTAAAAATATCACCACAAATCCAAATTCTATGCTCTTTAATATAGAAATGAAACTGCAAATTATAGACTTTATATAGTTTAGGCTTGAATCTATACTTTAATTTTATCACTTCCTCTGGTATACTTATAATACAACCGATGTCTTAACTTGTCCTTACATTTTTTTTGTTTGGGTGTAGCATAATATTTAGGGATTTAAAAGATGTTTAATTTGATATTCATAATAGTATTGATTACCCCACAGGTTTCCTCAATGCCAATCCCAATCCACATGCCCATGCGAGGGTGGCCAACTACGGGTTGATGGACCAGATGGCCGCTCTCCATTGGATCCAGCAGAATATTCAAAAGTTCGGGGGAGATCCCAACTCGGTGACCTTGGCAGGTCATGGAACTGGGGCGGCCTGCATCAATTACCTGATGACCTCGCCCACAATGGTCAGGGGTCTCTTCCATCGGGCCATTCTCATGTCCGGTTCGGCCTATTCATCCTGGGCTTTGGTCGAAGATCCCGTGCTGTTCGCCATCAAACTGGCCAGAGAGGTCAACTGCACCATTCCCGAGGACATCAATCGGCACCACGAGCAGATCGTCGACTGTCTGAGGGATGTGCCGCTGGAGGACCTCTACACCGCCGATATTCAGGCGCCCAACTTTCTCACATCCTTCGGACCATCGGTGAGTTTATAATGTTTACCAATCAGTTTATTTATTACCTGATTAAAACAAAATGTTGGCATACTTTATAAAATACATACATACTTTCACAATCATAATTCTTTTAAATAAATATATTAGGTTACTTTTCTAACATTGAAAGTTATAATGAAAGATAGATTGCTTGCATTCACTTGGTAATTTTAAAAATATATATAAAGTTATAGATAAATTTATCATAACTTTAAAAATCTATACAAGTTTGAAAGCTTGTTTAATAAATTGCGAACAATCATATTTTTTCATTGCATACGCTAGGTTCATTTATAAAATATCTATGCAATCAAAAATATTTTTTAAATTCAAATTAATTCTTAGGCCCTAATATTTTATTTCAGAATTATTTAAAGAAAATAAATTTTTTCATTGAACTTTAATGATTACATTTTTTCCTTGTACTTTTTGATAAAAATTCAATGGCATCTTAGAAAAGATTTAGACATTGCAGGACACTTCATTTAAAGCCATTGATTTCGCTTTTTGCGGGACTTGCTCCTTTGTTCGATCCCCGCTTCAATGGACTTTATTACTTACTCAAACCCCCCTCCCCCTGAGTTTCGACCACTACTCCTGTCATTTACTTGCGATTCCTTCTTGTCCCTCCTCGATTTCAATTTAGGTTGATGGCGTTGTCATACGACCCGGACATTCCAATCTCGATATCGATGATTTAATGGCGCGCAACTCGAGGCGCTCGTCAGCGGATTCCGGCTTTCAGTCGTCCGCCGGCGGAGGCGGTGGAGGTGGCGGTCAAGGAGGCGGGGCCGGTGGCGGAGGCGGTGGCGGAGGTTCGGCATTCGGCGGTGGATATTTCGGAGGCGGCGGAGCAGGAGCGGCCAACATGGGCGGTCACTATGACGTCCTGTTTGGCGTCGTTACGGGCGAATCGATTTGGCGCTTCAGTGCCCATGACATCCAAAACGGTTTCGAGGGCGAGAGACGCGATAAAATTATTCGCACCTACGTTCGCAATGCCTACAATTATCACCTCAACGAGATATTCTATACGGTGAGTACTCGTATTTCTTATATATGTATATATTTATTTTTATATATTTATTGGGGACGGGCTGTCTGCGGCGGTAGCCATAAATCTTGTCCCTCTGATTTATCTCTTCCCCCCCACTTAATGACTTTATGTGGTCTACTAGTCTGCCATCAGTTTAAGCTTAATTATTGCCTTTATCGTGGGGTTTTACTTTTTAACTTGAAAAGTTTTCGCTTGAAAACTTTATAGACAGTTGGCGGATGAAAGAAATATGTTTCGCCCCAGTGAATCATCTATTTTTCTTGAGGTTTCTTTTTATTTTGTTTACATTTTGTATGCAAATTGGGCATTGACAAGACTTAGGGATGCTTATGCAAATTTAAAACCATAAAAATTTTATACACTTTAAAAAAGTTTTTGAAATAAGTGCAAAAAGCTCTTATAAATGTGAAAAATTGTAACCATTAACTGATAAAAATCTCTAATGATGTTTTACGTTCTAACATCAAATTAAGCTTTGACCTGACTTCTGGTAATCCCCCTTTAAGTGTCCTTCAATTCTAATCCATTAGAATGATTAAACCCCCATTTAGGGGGTGGAAAAAAGTGGAAAAGTTCATATTTTCTCTAGGGTAATTGGCTGAAAGCAAACACTTTTAGAGCCAAAGCTCAAACAGCAACAACGTCTGCAGCTGGAAAAAGTCAATTAAAATGCTGGTACTCTGTTTAAGTGTGTGCGAGTGTAATTATAATTTCACATTGCGTATGGGTAACATTTGCCACTCAAAAAAAGATACACACTGTATGAATGTCTGTCTCATGTTTTAGGGCATTTGCAACTTTCAAACATTTTTTTACATTTGACTGTTGTATATATTTATTTTATGCTCTCTGGCTGGCTTTTTTTTTGGCTTTTTGTTTTATTTTTGTTTTGTGCAAGCGAGCGAAATGGAAGGCAGTTAACACGCCATTGCTGCCAAAACATTAACACGCTTTATTTGGCAAATGTGTGCAAGGACATAGGCACACACACACACCCATAAACACCCACACATGCACGTAGACGTGTACGTATACGTACTGAGTTTATATACAGACACACATGTACCTACTTAAAAGCGCACAAGCAGCACTTAACCCAAATCACAGCAAACAGCAGCGGAGAAAGCAGAGAAAGCAGCCAACGACAACCGTCACCAGTCGACGTCTGAAACTGGAACTGAATCTGAATCTGAATCCGCAGCTGTATCTGTATCTGTAGCTGTGCACAGATACAGCTGTATCTGAATCCTTGGTCACCATTCGCAGCATTAACACACACGCACTGTGAATGGGTGCAGATACACATATATATCCATACACACATTTATCAAGAAGTCGTAAATTGCCGGGGCATATATCACGATTATTGCGCTTAAGTCCGTATTTATTTTACTTCATTATACTTTTGTATTACCGCAGCGCAATCCCACTCTTTATACTTCATAAAGCTCAATTAATATATGGGTCAGAGTTCAGGCCTCACTGGTTGAAAGCCCTCAATCGAAGCCACAAGCTAATCATGACTAATCAAATATGCGGTTTTAATAACCTGAAAACTAAAAAAACGTAAAAAAGAAAGAACAAACTTTTCGAAAGCAAAAATCAGTGATACCTATACCAAAAATAAATGGGTAGTCGAATAACCATGTAAATGTATTCCACACACAATTGTTAGAATCGGTTTCTGTTCCACTTTTTTTTTTGTTTTATGTGATTTTTTTCTTTTGTTTCCTTCTTTATGATAGGGTTCCTAAATTATGCATGACATCGATTTTACAGATGCATTTTGCGGTCGTTTATTTTTCGCACACATGCTGGGTAGAAATAATCATGGTGGTGGTAACAAGTTTTCCTCCTGCTCGTTTTGCGGTGGCGAATGGAGAGTGGTGAATGGAAAATGCAGAATGGCCACCGCAAACAAGGACAGCAAACAGTCGCAATCCGCTTGTAATCCAGCCAGGATTTGACTTGGCACACATGCAGCCAATGCAAATCTAAAATTCCCCTCGCTCTTCTACACTTCCCAAAAGAAATCAAGAAAAATCGCTGTTGCATTTGAAAATGTGGTACATGTAGGAAAAAGAACAAAACAGCAGATTGCAACATACCAAAATTCAATAAAACTTAAAAAAAAACTGTGATATTTAAAACCCGTTACCATATTTAAGAAGTTTCTGTTGGACTTTAATATTAAAACAGAAAATAATTTTGAGCATTTATAAAGTTTAAAAAGTTAGAGAAAAATTGGACCTTGATTTCGCTTTTAAAAAATAATTAAATACTTTAGAATACTTTAAATATTGTTACTTATTAAACTAAGTACCTATACTTACCCAATTTTTATATTTATAAAAACATTGCCGCTACTTTTGGTTTATTAAACAATTATAACTTATCTTTTTTGCTACGTACCAGGATTTTTTAAATGTAAACTTAATGTTACGAATGAAATCTAAAAGAGGAAATCAACTTCAGATCCATTTTCAGATTTGATATTTAAAAAAATCTAGCTACAAAATAACTAACAAAAAAAATTAATAAATTCGTTCAATATTTAAACACTTTTTCTTAAGGTTCTTATTATATAATTTTTATTTATTTATTATGGGGACTGTTATAAAACATATAACTTTAAGTTTTTTTTTTAGTGCACTAACTTTATTTGCTCTTAAAATCTAAAATGGAAATCCCTGTGTCCCCAGATCGTCAACGAGTATACGGATTGGGATCGCACCTCGCAGCATCCGATCAATACCCGGGACACGGCGGTGGCCGCCCTGTCGGATGCCCAGTTCGTGGCTCCGATTGTCCGAGCGGGCGACATCCTGGCCGCCAATTCCCCGCCCCCAGTAAGCTCATCCTCACCAGCCGGTTCAGCGGGTGCAAATGCAGCTGCCTCGACCTCTGCGGGCTCTACTCAGCCCTCTGGGCGATGCTACTTCTATGTGTTCGATTACCAGACGAAGGACGGCGACTATCCCCAGAGGATGGGCACTGTGCACGGCGAGGATTTGCCCTACATTTTCGGTGCCCCGCTGGTCGATGGCTTCAGTCACTTCCCACAGAACTACACCAAATCGGAGACGGCCCTCTCGGAGGCGGTGATGATTTTCTGGACCAACTTTGCACGCACCGGGTAAGTTGATGGGCAGCTTTGGGCGCCCAAAAGTGTCTCTGAGCGGTCTTAGGACACCTGCTGTCCGTTCGGCACTTTTAAGCCCCACTTAAACGTCTTACTAACTTATGCACTGAGGGAAACAGTGTCGGAAAAAAATTGATAAACACATGTGAGTCCTTGAAAATCATTCTAAATAGGGCTGGACTTATAGCTGCACTGGGGAAAATGTGTGGTATTGAAAATAGCAAATGGGGGTGCCTCACAAATCACTAGGGTTTTCTGAAATCAATGTTAAATGTTAATTTAGGTGTCTAAAAGTATGCTATCAAAAATAATATATGTATTTCTGAATGAATTCGTTTTACTTCTGAGCTTAAAATAAAATGTTGCCTATTTTTAGACACCTACAAAGACTAGTGATTTGTTTAGGACCCCGTATAATGACATCAATTTCAATATTTGGAATTAAAAAGTGCCTTTTCTATTTTATCGAACTTGTTTAGTAAAAGTGCATTCTAAACATTTCCTTTTCTTTTCAATAAAACAAAACATAAATTTTTCTGCAATTATTTTTAAATGTTATTTTAGGTGTCTAAAAGTATGCAATAAAAAATAATAGAGGTCAGCATTAATTCGCTGTAACTCTAAGTTTAAGATATATTGTTGCATACTTTTGGACACTTACACAGCCTAGTGATTTGTTTAAGACTCCGTATAAAAAATCAATTTCATTATATCTCTAATAAAAAACCATTTTCTATTTAATCGAACTTATTTAACAACAGTGCATTCTGAACACTTCCCTTTATTTTCAAGGAATCCGAACGAACATCATCGCCAGGACTCGTCGCTGCCGGTTTCAAAGGAGCGCAACCGCTTCCGCAGCATCACTTGGGAAAATTATGATCCGCTGCACCAAAAGTATTTGGAAATAGGTGAGTCAGAAGAAAATTCCCATTTCCCACTTCGTGTGCATTTTCCTTATTTTTGTGTGAATGGCTCAAACGGAAATCTTTTCGTAAGCTTCTAACGAAATGGTTGCTTGTTTGTTTGTTGTTTTCGAAATGGAAGTGGAAGAAACTATTTAAAAGTTTAATACCTTTGAGAAACTTTACTTGCATTTCCCCTTTCAATCAGGCGATATTTTTAAATGGAATTTCAGTTGCTTGTTAATATGCAAGTAGCTTCGGCTACAAAACCATTTCTTATAATTCGCTCACCCCAAAACGTTGGCAAAATGCTGTATGGCTACTTTGGCATGCAGTAAAAATGAATTCGTGGAATTCATGCCAAATAAGGGCTACAAATATGGGGGAAAAAATGGGAAATAACCTAAGCACACACAGCCAGCTGAACAAAAAAAAAAGGAGAATCAAATTTAATTTGAATTTTAAAGAAGGCAGTGCCTGAACATGTTTTGCTTGCTAACAACAACAAATTGGAGGGGCGGTGGTTTCGACGGGGGGCGTGTGAAACGAGGGAGTTAACACACAAGTACTTCAACGAAATGTGAGTGCAAAAAAAAACCTTAACAACGGCGACTGTCGGTATATTCAAGCAGGAGCATCAGAACCACCAGGTAGATGAAGGGCAATCAAAACGCCCAGAGATTGTCGAAACATTACCTGAAGTAAGGGGAGGGGTGAAAGGTGATGAACTCTTGGGGGACCAAGGGTTCCTGAGGGGTGCCGGGCACATAAAGCTTTATGTGTGCGTTAAAATGGCACCCTTGCTTCATGTCAAATGTACGAAAATGTTATTAATTTCAAATTTTTCACACCCTTTGTGCGCGAACGAGGAAGGTACATGGTGGAAAATACAAAAAAAGAAGCCCTGGTATTTGCTTAATGTGGCGATTTGCAAATACCCTGCTTTATGCGGAAAAAGAGTATTAAGTACATATTTAATTTTGATAGGAACTCTGTTTCTTTAATATTGTCTAATTAGCATTTCCTTAAGACTACACTTATCTAGCAGTAGATGTTAAACCTCATAATCCCCAATTCCATGCTTACATTGAGATATAATATATAGAAAAAAATTCTTTTAATGATCTAAAATAGAGTATTTAAATAATTCCTTTAAAATAATTTATAATAAATATTATATTTCCGGTCTCGTGAACTTTTTATGGAGGATTCAGAGTACTTTTAAAGTAAATGTACATCTCTGGATGGATTTATTCATCCTTTCTTCTTTTCAATTACATTTTTTAATATCAGACAGATATAACATGGCATCCTTTCATTACCTAAAAATCAATATACCCACTTGACACACAAATGATCTAACTTCGCCCATACACACAGCTCGTCGAAGATAGCGACAGATACGGGTGCTTAACGCTTTATGAAAATTACGCACAGGTTACGGCAATGGATTTGCCTCATATTGTGCGCACGAGAATCGCTTTTTTATATTTTTAGTGGGCTAAGAGGTTCAAAAAAAGGGGGAGTTGAGGCCTGTCGACACGCACTTTACGCACATGTGAGCATTGAAGGACGATACGTATGAAAAGATATGTCTGCGCGCCTTCTTCACTCTTTATTTTCGTCCTTTTTTCCCCTGATTTTAATTGAAACGACACACAGCGACAGCTGATATTCTATACAGTATACATATATCCAGAACACCCTTCAATGCGCCGCCTGCACTTTACATAAGCAAGTTAAAAGGATTCCGCTGAGGAGTGGCGGACACGGTTTTCATTTGATACGTCAGGAAACTGAAATCGAAATCAAATAATGTGTGTTGGGATGGAGCTGGCACAAAAGGATCTCCGGCACACAAAGGCAACTGTCACACAGATGCGGAAATGAGGGTGGAGTTCTGGAAACCGAGTGCTGAGAATGGGGAACCCAGAACCCAGAACTGAGAACCTCGGAGGTCTGGCCTCAATTGAGCCAAGTGTCTGTCGCTCACCTTTTTGGCATGCAAATGACTCGAAAGTGGCCCAAAAGCAGGGGCCAACGGCCAAATGGAATAGTTTAGCATTAGAGCTATTTGCATGCATGTTTCGTATGCGGATGAGTGTGTGTTTTGGTATCTGTCACATGAAAATGAAAATGAAGATGTTTACATAACTGCCCCTTCTTTGTTTTCGGGAAACACACTGCCTAAGACCCCAAGAACTCACTTACATACTCTTTAAATTCCAGGAATGAAGCCGCGCATTAAGAATCACTTTCGGGCCCATCAACTCTCGATTTGGCTACGCCTGATACCGGAGCTCCATCGCGCCGGAATGGAGGATGTGATAGCCCGGCACAATCTGTTCCGCAATCACGATGATATGGACCTGTACGAGGGACCCGTTAAACCGGATCCGTTTGGCATATCCTCGGCAGGAGTTGGTGCCACTGGTAGCTCATCCTCATCATCGTCGTCATCGCGTCTCCTGCTCATCGATGAGCAATTGATGATGAAGAAGGGACGGGGTCTAAACGCGTCTGCCTATTTGAACGGCATATTGGGCGGTAAGTAGCCTTTGACCCCCCTGTGACCCCTTCTCGCTCTTTTTCGCCATCCAAAACAAACACAGACCGACTGACAGGCGAATTCATACGCTCGCTGCGGCTTGTCACTGTCACTTAAATGCCTAAAAACAACAAATAAGCCTGGGAAACCGAGCCCAAAGGAATAACGCCCCCTTTGGCTTTGTAGATTGTATTTCGTCGGTTTCGTCCCTTTTGGCCCTTTGCACAGTCTCTGCAGTTGTCGTTTAATACGGTTGACAAAGGCCAAGCCAAAAGGACACTTGACTGGCCTTTGGGCCTGGCTTATTTAATTGCAGATTCTGCGTAAGTCTGACAAATTGGAATAAGGGTGAAAACTCCTTTCGATTTATGCTTCAACGGCTTGTTACTCTCTTTTGATTCTTTTTTTGAGATACTTAATGTGAGGGATATTTAAAAACCTTTCCATTACTTAAACGTCGGGCTATTAAGCTACTTTGATTATGGCCATATGATCCCTGCTTAAATCTCGACTAACTTGCTGGCTTTTTTTTTAAGTCCTGCCAACCTAGGCAAATTAAGGGGTCCATAGCTGAAAATATTATAAATGTATATATTAACTCAAAAAATGCATGTTAACAGATATCCAAGAGTTGGCCATTCACTTGTTAAAATAAATCCAGTCAAATAAACGGAAACTATAGTCATATGACCATGAGAAACCACACTCTAAAAAGTATTCGCCCCGAATTTCGAAAATTTCGAGTCAATATCCATTTATTTGTAATTTATTTTCTCTTATTTGGTAAATTTCCTTTATTAAAGAAATATTTTTTTACGAGTAGATAAACTCTTCTAATCACAGCAAATTCTTTTTTGAGTGGTAACATTAAAATGGGTTGTTTCATTTACATCTGTCAATTTGTATCCTTTCTAAAGGAAACAGTTTACAAAGTTTCTGGTTCAATCTGCCTATATGTATGCACATCATAGCCCACCTGACCTCAATTATTTTGGCCCAGCCATTCAGTTTGTTTTACCAATATTACTCATACGCCACGTATGAACATGGATAATCAGACTATTCGAAATCCGAAGTCAAATATTTAAGACTCGGCCACAAATTCGTACGCACATGTGCGCATTTGTTTAATAACTCGACGGCAATGAAATATATTCCACATAGCCACCATGTGGGGTCCCTCACAAATAAAACGAGATTCAAAGGAGAAAACTCGTTCTATTTATTTGGCTCCTATGCTCTTCTAGGATATTTTTTCTTTTTTCCAACGAAAGGTTCGTTTGTTGGAGAGTGAGTTGAAAATCAACACTTTCGGCAGCAAAGATTTCTGTTTACTCTTGACGTTGGCCTCGGCCTAGTCAGTGTTTACTTCACTTTGTGGTCTCGCAGCAAGTTAAATTGCAAAGTTGGCATTTCTGTGAAAAACTGAAGGGGTAAAGGGTAAGGGGCACTCGGCCACATCTCGACCCGCTCTGTCCCTGGCATGACATTTCCATTTGACCCAGCCCCGAACTTGGATCTCCAGCTGGGGCTCTGGTTATTGAAATTGCGTCCGGCCCCGGGATACTAAGGTTTGGCTTTTGAATTTATATTGTGTCGAGTGCTGACTTTTGGAAATGAACTCAACTGTAATCTCTATAAGCATTAAGTGTGTGTAACCTTTTTTCAAACATCCCTTGCTTTTATTTCCCTTCACCGAACCCCGCCGACTGTCTGTCCCTGGCATAAATATCTCGTTTACATTCTAGTCGGTGGGGGGTTTCTGGGTTGAAAAGAGGGTCTTGTGTCTAAGATGCCACAAATGTAAATAGCGCATAATTTTAATGCACTTTCCCCACTCCAGTTCGCCATCCGCATCCACATCCACATCCTCCTCCTTTTTCCCAGCTGGGGGAAGTCATTAAACCAGTTTATGTAAAACTCGTTGGCGGAAACTTTTTCAACACTTACTCTAAATTAACAGCAAACTTTGCCGCTTGTGTTTTCCACGCTTTCTTTATGTTTTTGCCATTTTTAATAAACTGTCCCCGCAGCTGGGGCAAAACTGCAGCTGCTTTTCTTTGGCTAAAATGAGAGAGGGAAATCCAACTCAAACATCAAATGCTTATATGTATGCTATGGGCCAGGGGGGTTCCAGTGCCTTGTGGGCGTGGCCTTGTTTCAAAACCATCATAGCAACTGCTTCGACTTACTTCCACCGACACTGGCTTATCTCAAAGTCAAAACTAAGACAGTCAATTTCAGGCAAAACTTTCTACTTTCCCCTAGCCAGGCTACTAAATGCCCCAACCTTGTTCTAATATCCCGCTTTTTGCCAAGTTGGCCAATGCAAAATGCATTAGCTTATAGGGGCAGCGGGGGGCGTGGTCGAGGGCAGGGGCGTGGGCGTGGGCGTGGGCGTGGGTGGGGGCGTGGCACTCGAGAACGCTTTCGCTTGGCAAAGTCGGGTAAATTAAAAATTATTGAAATGTTGACTTTGCCTGCTCTAGGAAATCCGCTTTTATTCTTTAGATTAAATGGATGATTCACATTGTTCGCAGTGAAACTGCAATTTTAAATAAACTGGTTGGTTTTAAAAATCGATAAAATACGTTCTGTTTCTGAGCATTTAATTTTTAATTTGAAAAAGGCGGATATTAAGAATTGTTCTTTATTATTATTTAATTCAAAAAAGTACATTTTGATATTTCAATTTCATTTTATAATTTAAGACTAAATTTAAATAAATTTGCTGGCTATGAAAATCAATGAAGTGGGCACCAGAAAAGTTTAGCTTATGTTTTATTTAAAGAAAAATATATATAAATTTGGTATATAAATTTAAATTTGAAATTTTAAAATAATATTATCACTTCAAACTAAGGTCCTCTTCATTATCATTTGTATATAATATTTGTTTTTATTTTTCAAATCTATAAAAATAAAATTTAAGTAACTCAAAATATTTAAAGCATCTCCTTAAATGAACAGTTAATCTTAATGTGAACTAAAGCTTCTTTATATTATTAAATATTTTATTCTTTCGGTGCTCTTTAAATCTTGATGGGAACATGCTGCGCTTAAATTTAATCTCTCCTCTTCGGTTTTGGCAGACAAACAACTAATCTGTGACCCAAACAAACAAACTGACGAGGGGGCGGAGGTCAAAGGGCGACCAGTGCTGGCTAATGTAGAATGCTGATGAGAGAGGGTGTTGGACCACAGACAACAAATGTTCATTTCAATTAGTGCAGGGCCCAGAAAATGCTGCAAAACTAAATCCGGCCATCAAAACAAACTAGCAAGCGGGCCAAAGCTGAAAACAAAATCGCAGATGAAGATGGAACCGAACCCGGACCAATCTGTAGTGGTAGATAAAGACGAACTGGAGTGGGTAAAAAATGAAAAGGGAAGATGATAAAATGCCTGAAATGCGACAAACAGCTGTCAGGTTGACAGGCGACGACGACGCAGCCAGGCCACAAAAAACACCCAACACTAGCTGGGAAATTCGGTGGGTTGTAGGCGGTGGGTGTGGGAAATGCGGGAAAATCACAGGAGATTGGAGAGCCAACGGAAAACCCCAGACTCGCTGCGAGGCAGCGACCGAGTCACAGTGTCATATGGACTCGACATACTTTGACATGCTTTTCATTTAAGCGTTGACTTTGCCAACTGTGCCGCCTTGTCTTGCCTTTCTCCAGGCATCCCCCATTTCGAGGATATCCCCTTGATTTTCCCACATTTTCCCCGCTTTTCCCCTGTCATCGCTGGCGTCACCACCTCAGCCATTCGGTTATACAACTTGGCCCAAACGGGGCGTCAGAGATATGCGGCTAAAAGCCAAAAAATCCACAAGCCAAACGAGACTTTCTGCCGTAAACAAAGCAGCCGCAAACAAAATACAAATCGAAAGACGTGCAAAACTAAAAAAGAAAAAAGGCAAGACCGTATGGATAAGAAGTTTTCCGCAAGAACTTTCAGTCGGGCTGGCAAAGTGTTGAAGTAGTTGGAAATCTACTTTTTCCATGCTTATTGTTTTTTCCTGACGCCTCTGACGGAATCGTCAGTTTGTTTTTGCCCAAGGATGTGACGGTCTTTCAGATTTTATAGATATATCGTTACATTATTTATAAGGTGGTGAGCTATTTTAGCTCTTGGGAATGCCTGTTATTCTAACTAATGCTCACCTAGAAAAACGATAAAGTAAACATTCAACGTTAAGCATTTAATAAGTTTTTATATTTTATAAAATTTTTATTGATTTGTATAAACAATTTCCAAAAATATAAAACATTGTTAAAAGCTTATAACAATTAAATCAATTAAAAATAAAAAGCTCATATCATTTATTAATTGTTATGGTGCCTTATAATTATATGTGTTATATATATATATATGGTATATATTACATTTAAGAAAGTCCAACTTGAAATCATCTACATAGTCCACAAGCTTTTAAAAAAAATTCTTTCGTTAGCTACATAAATCAATAAATGCCTTAGTTTGATCGTCAGCAAAGTTTTTTTTTTTTTCTTGCCTGCCTTAAGGTTATTCAAATCTAAACATTGTTTGATTTAAGCTCGGATATAAGGCAATACCCATAATAATTACGGCTGCTTTAAGAGACTCACAGTCTTAGCCCAGCAATTCCTCCTAACTCATTTTCAATCCGACTGAGTACGTTTTCAATGCTGTTTATCCCATCATCAAGTTGCCTGCGTCTTGTCTAAGCTCTGCTTACCAGTTTTCGAGAACAAAAAAAAGGGAAAACAAACAAACAAACCACATCCTTTGGCACACACACACATAATACCAACTCTGTGCTACTTTGCCTGACCTGGATTCCAGCGAAAAATGGAAATAGAAAGGAAAACCTGGCTGGAGCAGCCAGGCTCACCTGAGTTATTTGGCAAAGAGATGGAGATAAAGCAACATGTGGAACCAGACTTAGCCAAAAGCCTACTGCGAAAATCCCACGCCATTCGCCATTCGCCATTTCGCCCTCAGATCATTTGCATAATTCCTGCGATTCGTTTTTCTTGGATAGCAGGGCTGATTAAGCTGGGAAATGTCAAACTATCAGTGAAAATTGAAATGGTTCACTTAATAAATGCCAGAGTGTCCTTGCGCAGGATGATGCCTTTTGGCCCGGCTAATATCTAATTTATGCAAGGACCTTTCGGCCTCAAATATTTTTCGCTTTCGTGGCACAAAAAGCCGGGCTTTCGGTTTGATTTAATGGCCAGGGATTGCTCTTTCTCGTTCTTAATATTCTTCTTTCTCTCTCTTTTTTTGTGCGATTCCACTAATTAAAGCCACATTAAGCATTGCTTTTGGCCCTCTCCTGCCCTTTGGGTTATCTGTCTGCCTCAAGCTGGGGCCATGTGTCCTCGTAACATAATTATCTGGGGTCCTTGAACGCATGCGGCCCCTGCGAAATGCGAAATGAAAATGGGTATAAAAATAAAAATAAAAAGGAATTAAAAATAAGATGGAAATGGGGAAAATTCCGAATGCTGCACACCACCAACTGAGAAGTATTTGTACTTGCAAAATTAAATGCAAAATGGGGCGGAATGATAAAGAGCTTAGTGGCCAGGGTCGAATCTCTTGATGGCGGGGGATCACAATTTATCTGGTTATGCAATTTAGCAAAAGGGTTGGTTGGCTATCATTTCCCCCTACAGAAAACGAAAGAAAAAGGGTCCTAAGCATTTTCCTGAGTGAACTCAAGTGACAGGCTGAGAGGTTTTCAGGCTCCCTCGCCATCATGATTGATGGACAAAGTTGGTGAGAAGTTATTATGTATAGATAGGGGCTAATTCCAAATTGGATTCCCAAACAAGCCCACAAAAAAAAAGAAACCGGGAGAAAGTGAAAGAGAAAGAGCTCATCACCGTTCACCTGATGCTTTTCCAACCAAACAATCTTGAGTAAATTAAATGCCACACTTGAATGCAAATTGAAAAACCTCTCAGACAAAGCAGCAAGTGGCTGAATGGCTGAATGGCAGCTGAAAATCTTCACACGATTATTGACACCCACTTGCGCCAACCATTCCCGATTATTACTGGAGATTTATTTGGGAAATATTTATGCAAAATACGTGCACAAGTCTTTAATCTTGTGAGACGAAGTCGTAGAACTTTGGCGAAATTGTTTGATATGCAGAAAATTGAAAGGCAAAACTTTGCAGACAAACAGCTAGGAGCGCGCAGACACACGGCTCGCATTCATTCATTTACCCACACTTGATACAACAGAACAATGCCAAGTGTAGGAAGCACTTGAGGGGACTGCCAGGACAATGCCAGGACACTTGCAGCACAAAGACAAATACATTTTCAAGGGGAGCTTCAAAGCCAGCGAGAAACCCATTTGTTTTCACAGACATTTGCGCTTCCAACTCCTTCAGTCGCCTTCAAATACCTTGGCAAACACAATGGCGGCCAAGTGGAGCGCGAAATATTCCAGCGCCCTCTCATAGGAAATGGAAATAATTCTGCATTCTGGACAATTCAGACAAAGGAACCATCGACCGGGTGGAAATGTGGCACAATAGAGCCTCGTCCAGGCTAATCCGCAGGCAGTCCGTGTATATTACTTTCCGAAATATTGAAAAACAATGGGGGTTTGACTAAATCAAATTCATAAAACTATTTTTAGCAGGAAAATATATAAAATATTTGCAATGTGTTCTCTGAGATATTATTTAAAGGGTTTTATATTTAACAACAATAGGGTTTTCCTGCAAGCTTGGTTATAAAATAATTTACAATTTGATATATAATAACTGGCATTTCTTTATTATTAAATTATTTAATAACATATTTTTGTTGGAAGAAACAAAAGCTGTTGTAAAACAATAAATACATTTAACACACATGCATTAAAAAATTAAATATCGCTGCTGGGATAGTATAATTACAATTGTGATTGCTAACATCTAATTAAAGCTAGAACTAAAATATGAACATATTATATTATATAAATTCAAATTAATTTTAACCTACTTTTTAAATTATTTGCACAATCAAGTATTTGACAACCGTTGTCCTCTACAATTACACAAAAATAATATGATTCCACTTTCATTGCAAGCCCCATTGTTCATAGCGTGAAAGGCAACCCAAAACTACCTAGAAACCAATTAAAACGCAGGCCTTTAGAAGTATCACACAATTGAGCTGCAGGCAAAAGAGCCTTTCTGTTAGGTGCTAAGCGAATTATGTTGTATTTAATTAAATATCAGTATTGAACAAGCTGCAAATTGCCTTGAGAAATGTGAGCTCAACATTAAACTATGTCAAAAGATACGAGGGGGAAAGCAATCTACTGCCCCCAATCAGTCGAACCCTTCTCAACCATATGAATAATTTCGAAACCAGCCAGAGGGCATTACTCATACGACCTGTGGACCCCCAGCGAGCGAGAAATGAACTACAGCCAGTTCAGGGAGATTAATATGCAACTTCGTTCCTCTTTCCCCCTTTGCAGTGACCACCGTGGAGCCAAATAACATGTATACGACCTGTATACCCATTGGAGGAAATTACTCGGGAGGCGGCGGAGGAGGAGGAGGTGTCTTTGCACCCACCACTTTGGCCAATGCCTCCTCGGACACTTTGGCCTCTGGTTTCGAGGCAGCTGGCTATGCGGCCTATTCGACAGCACTTAGTGTTACTATTGCCATTGGCTGCAGTCTGCTCATACTCAACGTGCTGATCTTCGCGGGCGTCTACTATCAGCGGGACAAGACGCGACTGGAGGTGAAGACCCTGCAGAAGCAGTACCAGCAGCGGAGTCTCCACCAGCAGGTGCCCTACCCGCCGGAACCCATCAAGCACGCCCACTACCACATGGGTCACTCGCAGAGCTCGGCCAACGTCATCGTGGACGTGGAAAGCCATCAGGACCAGGCGGGCCAGGCGGCCATGCTGCTCCAGGCCGCAGCAGCTGCCGCAGCGGCAGCGGCCAACGAGGTGAAGCCACCGCCACCGCACATCTGCTCGAATACAGGTGGGTGGGGTTGAGTTGGGGGTGAGGAAATAAACCCTTTCGGGGTCTATCACTACTTTAAGTACCCAATCTTGGTTCAACATTTATTATCACACATTGCTATGTTTTTCTAAATATATTTTTATATAAAGGGAAATTTATCAAGGCGGCGTCCATGATCATTGAATAAATATTAGTAGTTTTTTAAAAAATAATTTACTCAAATATGTTTATACCCAAAATTCAAAAATATGAGCATTCAAACAGATAAATTGGTCTAGAAGATTTCAAAAATGAATGTGACAATAAACTGTTTCCATTTTTGTTTTTACGGCATATGGTTGCTTGATATAAATATATTATAAAGGATTTTAAATCACTTTTAAATGTTATTTTAGGAGTCCATGCAATGAATAAAAAATTGTCGTCTTTCTGAATGAGTTCGTTTTACTTTTGAGTTTCAAATATATCGTTGCATACTTTTAGACACTTAAAATTACATTTAAAAGTGCTTACATATGATTAATTGGCACCCGCAATTGTAAATTCTAAACAAAAGCATACAAGTTTCAATGGAGAATTTTTTAAAACCAAGACATTAATCAATAAAAATATTTTCTTGAATATTACAACTTTTTTCTTTAGTATAACATATACATTTATTTAAGCGTCAATCAACCACTTAATGGCTATAATATAAAGCAACTGAAAAATCAATAAATACTAATTATGTTTAGTTCTATAGCGTAAACAATTAATTTTGAAATATGAAACGATACTTATAACAAAATAAATGTTTTTAATAATCGACAAAAATCAACGATCTTTAATTGCTGCAAATGATATTAAATTACTATATTTTTATCTTTAAATTTTTTTATTCTTTAAAATAGAACTTTGAAATTTCAAAGATATTAAATAGGTTAAAATATTACTTCTTTTGTAAAAAAATAAAACCGAGTATAACATTTTGGCTTAAAATGTATAATTAAATTTTAGTAACAATGGTCCTTTGTCTACTTCCCGACAGGAATGCAACAGCAGGTGGGTGGCGGCAGCGGTGGAGCGCTTAATAACGGTGGCATCGAGGGGTCAAAGGTGACCACAGACAGCCTGGGCAACGTCACCTACAGCACCAGCTCCAAGCAGCAACAACAGCAGCAGCAACATCAGCAGCAGCAGCAGCGTGAGCACATGCAAATCAAGGGAATGAGCGGCACGCAAACCTTTGGCCGCAATGGCTCCGGATCAGGGGGCGGGGCTGGAGGCGGGTCGGTTTCCGGTTCCGGTGGCGCCTCCGTGGTGGTATCCGGCAGCAGTGTGAGCTACAATCCCGGCATGATGACGCTGCCCAAGTCGGGCGGACTGCATCACGCGGCCACTTTGAATTATGCGCGGAACACGGCCGCCTTGAATTTGTCGGGCGGCGGCACAGCACTCGTGGATAGTCGCGGCAATGTCCTGCTCACCAGCACCGCCGTGGGTCCAGGACTAGGCGGTGGCTCCAACGGAGGAGGAGGATCCACTGGTGGCGGCGGCGGAGGAGGCGGTGACTGTATGACCCTGCCACGCAATCTTAGTCTGGCTGCCGCAGGACGACACAATCCTACGACAGGTGAGTGCCAGAAATAATAAGAAATATAAAAGACCAAAAACCAGTCGTAACTTGAAGACGCAACAGCCGAGGGATATGCAATTGAATTGCGATTTCAGCTTGCCAAAGTTGCAAGTTTGTCTCACGCTTCCACTTTTCCGGAACTCGGTACTTGGAACTCGGAACTGGGAACTCCTTTCCTCGAAGGCAACAATATTGCGGGCTGGCAGCAATCAAGCTGAAATGTGATAAGATTTCATTTCATTATGAAGTGCTTGTTTCTCCTGCCTGCTTCCTTCTCTCGTAAATTGTAAATTGTATCTTGTATCTGGTATCTGCTATCCTGTATCTCACTTCTCGATTCTCTGTATCTGCGAATCTCGCAAGTCTGCTTATTCGATTTCAAGCAAATGAATTCGAGATTGAAAAGCTTTTGTGAGAGTTCACACTCGACGAGCACTGCAAATGGTAAAATACAGTTTGCATTACAATCAGGAGGAACTTTTGATGCGGTTGGAAAAAAGAGTTTTATCGGGTTTTTGATAAGATTGATAAGTTGGATAAGATTGATAAGTTGGATGGCTGCAATATGCAAATGGAATAACCAGTTTTAGTTGGTTTAAGTCTTTATTAATTACAAATGTATCTTACAATATTTAACATTTAATAACTTCTTTTAAATTTATTTAAAATGAAACTTGTTTGATTTGTAGTGAAAAGTTCAGATATATTTCCCTTTCTAATTTTACTACAGCAATACATCTTAATTTATATAGATTATTAATCAAATTTACAAGATCATCAATTTATAGAAAATTTTAAATTTACGATTTCAAGTTCTATTTACCAAAAACCCTCTTTATATCTGCCATACTTAAAATATGTACTTCCCCTTGATATAGTTTCCAAAATTTATATCCTCTAATTTGATATTAATTTCAAGCTTAATTTGTTGACCATTAAATTAAGGCCTCATTTATGATCGATTAAATGCAGAAAACTAAATCTTCATCAAAAACCTTACATATAAATTACACGAATCCAAAGGCCTATACCTACTCTTTAAGTCCTTAAACCCAAACAATGGGTTAATGGATGACTACAGGATACCCCAAGCTGATTGTCAAGAAAACAGGGACGAGCATGACTTTGGAATGTTGGACCTGTCATGGGCTCTACGCCCACATACACATAAATTTCCTGCTAAATCATCCCAAACAAACGAAAATATTGCTTAATCAAATTGAATGACCTCCGTGCCCAAAGGTCTGACGTTGCAGAAAAAAATGCCAGAGACAGAACACAAAAAACGAGAATGTCCGCGTGAAAATTGAAATTGTTCTAATCAGCCGTCGAGGAGGTTGTTTCGCTTTTTTTTCTGGGCCGGCTAACACGTGTTATTGAATCACTGGAAAGGAAAAACGGAGCAGCAAGTCGAAAAAAAACAAGATGAGGACCGGGAAAACCATTTACGCTTCGCTGGGGTTCAACGGACTTTTGACTTTTGACCACACAGAAACACAGACACCAGAAGAACCCGAACCGTAATCCCGGTTTTGTGGACTTGGTCTGCAGCGGAAATTGTTGTACAAATTATGCTCCACTGATTGCCAAGGTTTTTAGTGTGTTTCCTTGCTCCAACTTCTGTTGCCTGATGAGCTGTTAAATGCGATGGGTGGAAAGGACCTCCTATTGACAGTTTTTCCCAGCCATCACGCAATAAAGTCGTTATGGGCCACTTCAAGAAATATGCCCGCCTCACCCGTCTAATAAATCTCCAATATAAACGACAAATAAAATAAAGATTCGTTTTGCGATTGTACAAGTATACAAGTATCCTTCTACTGCAATCGACGGCCCCATTACCATTTTACCCAGTCACGACAAGATTTTTATGATAAGATTTTCAATTTCAATCGACAGACAAATGTAACGATAACGATAAAGAAAATCTACAGCTACGCCATAAAGGTAGGGACCGCCGTAAAACAACTGGATAACCATGATTCCGTGAAGCGTATTAAGCCAATAAAAAGAATCGCATAAAACTGTTGGTTTTAGTTTAGCATAATAAAATGTAAACATTAACCCAGCCAGCGGTGCAGAATAAGTTGGGCATTGGAATGGGAACGGGGTATGCGGTGAACCCCCCCAATCTCTGTATATTTGGAATTATGGGCATTTTATTGCGGGTCCCGCACTCTAAAGCCCACACAATCTCTGCTCTTAACCCCATGTCGCTGGCATATTTGTGCGTAAATACATTTTTAGCCATCGATGGCAAATATATAACAACCATTCGATCCGATGAGCTGACCAGGTCGCCAAACTCCAATTGTTTTTTCACATAACAAAGCTCTTGTTTCTGTTCAAATTCAACTCTGAACCTGACAGATGAGGGAACACGTTTTAATTTTTTCCCCAAAATAAATTAGGGTTGAGCGGCGAAAATACCAGAAACATACACATTTCAGCATGGGTTTGACAGATAATTTATACAAAAATAAATTGGGGGAATATTTAGGCGGAATTTTAAAATTGAAACCGAAATGACGGGTCATATTGTATTTATAGATTTTGGTTACAAAATAAATACATTTTCAGCGGAATTCATTATGAATATTTCTTTTGGGAGGATTGCATATTTTTTCATAAATATTTCCGTTAACGATGCCATCCTCGTAATATGCTTAAATGTTCAAAAGTCATCGAAAACGAATGATGTTTATTTTATCAAAAATTTACAAACCAAATATTAATCCTAATAAGGAATAAATTCATTTGATAATAGATTGTGATATCAAAAAACTCTCGTAACTCAATATTTTGTGAATTTTAAATATATTTCAGCGAAATTCCTTATATATATATTTTTAGGACAAGTGCATATTTATTTGTATATGTTTTCGTTAACTTTTTAGTCCTTGGCTTTTTAAAATTCATCGAAAATGAATGATAATTATTTTACCACAAATTTACAAACCATTTAATAATCATAAATAATTGTAGGATCATTAGATAACTAGAATAGATCGTTATTACAAAAAAATCTCCCTATTCATAATTTTGCGAACTTTAATCTGTATATTACTGGACGACGCACTTCAGAAGTCATCCAAAACTTAGAACTAAAATTGATTTAATCAAAAATTTGCACTTCATGCCCACTTTCAACCCACTCAATCGCAAAACTTTTATCCAAGAACCAATTTTCATAGACGAGAAAGTCCTGGGAATCCAATTTTTAGCTACTTGAGCAGGTTTATGCACTTGTATTTTGTCAGGTCTCTAATTGCTGGTCGATAACGCTGAAATGGTGAAAGAAAAAAAATATCAGAATAACACAGAAACGAAAAGAAAGCTGGAGCCAAATACACAATTTCCAAGAGATTGGCAAGAGCAAAATGCGTTCTTTTTTTTCGCATTTGCATAGAATATTTTGTTGCTGATTTAATTTTACGCTCGCGCCTTAACGGAAGCGGAAATTCGTAGTGGTTAAGTGGGCTGGTGGGCGTGGCACTTGACGATGTTTTCCCTGATTATGAACATGATGATGATGATAATGATGTCGCTGCCATCAGGTGGCGACGTTGTCGGAAGTGGCGAGTGTTTCTCTGCTGGCATTTTGAGCGCTCTTTGCATTATTTATAATTATTGCGAATTTTCATATAATTATGCGTGGGCGCATATTTTCCGCATCTCGCCGCTGCTCAATTTTCTTTCTCAACTCGCCACTCTGCATATATATTTTGTGTATTTTTTTTCATTGTCTTTTGTTTCACCTCCTGTCAGTTATTTATTTAAGCAGCAAATTTTTCTTTCCGCCAGCCAGAGGAGACTATAAATATTAAAGTCAACGGTAGTTTGTGTCTGGGCGAGAATCCTTGCGTAATTAATGTTTGTTCTGAGATTTTTCCTGGCTGGCTGGCCGTTCGCTTAAGGCACTCAAGTGGCACATTACAGTCCTTGTTGTAACTTCCTCTCGGTTCTTGTGCTTTTCCTCTGTTTGTTGTGAAGTCCTGTGGATTATGTGAGTTTGCTGACATTGTTGAACGGCAGTTAAATGCCTCATTAGGTTAAGTTGCCTTCACTTAAATTTGTTTCCGGCTCAGGTTTTTCTCGGTATTTATTGGCAAAAGATTTCATAATTTAATTTGAAATCATTTTAGTTGAGCTCTGACTTAAAGTTCATGCTTTGGCAAAAAGAATATTCATTACAAGCATTTGATTTTCTGTATATTTTTAAATTTTAAGCCTGTAACTTCCATAATTGCAATTCGATTTAAAATTACAAGTTGATAACATTTTAATTCTAAAATTATTATGTCTTATGGCTTAAAATAAAAATCCAATAAACCTTAAATATTCCTTGAGAAAATAAAACTATATAGTTAAAATAGAAAACATATAAAAATATTATTACTAATTTTATAGTCATTCTCAGCAAGTTCGTTTCAATTATTCGGATGTTCTCAATACAGAATACATTTGAAAATACTTTTACTAATTTTAAAGTAACTTTTAGCAAAATGGTTTCAATTATTCGGATGTTCTCCCTACAGAACTAATTTAAAAATATTATTACTAATTTTTAGCAAAATCCTTTCAAATCGTTGTTCTCACTACAGAATATTCCTCATTTTATAGTAATTTTTACCAAAATCCTTTCAATTATTTGAATGTTCTCCCTGCAGAATAAACTTGATATGACTCCTATAAAATGAAAATACAAGTGTTAAAGGGTTACCTTTTCCCATCCCCTCATAAATCATGTGAAAAGCTGTATGCACAAAATTCACACACACATACTGGCTAAACGTTCAATTTACGGACTTGCAAAGTGAATTGGAAAATGTGTTGAAAACTTTTAGGGCCACGGAATGCCGTATTATGTTGGTGTAAAGGGGAAACTTTGTTTGGCAAAAATTTTGATTAGAGAGAGACTTAAAACTAAGCTGGCCCCATGCATATATGAATGGGAATTGGGAACTTGGACCCGTTCAATCGATAAAAATCCTTAGTCAGCCTTTTTTTTGGGCCTTAATCATTTTCAATATATATTTTTGTTGGCTTTTGTGCAATGGGCAACTGCTCTGAGCTCTTTGAAGCCAGCGTTAAGCACTCAAAGTGAGGCTATTTCATATTTGTTTTTTTTTACCCGGTGGCACTTTTCAATTTATTCAGATTTATACTTTGCATAGAGAACTTTTGGCGGATAAGCGCAGATGTGGAGCAAAAATGAAAGAGCCGACCTCAGACAAAAGAAGAAAAATTGAGGCAGCAAGTGAGCAGGAAAAAATCAACAAAATTGAGTAAAAACAATGAAGCGTAAACGATTTTTGCTGACATGTGTGAAGAGACGGGGTTCGGCAGCAGCATAAATGTAATAAAAATAAGGCGGCAAACAAAAGGCAAACGCGAGTTGCCTGTTAAGCATCCCAAACATGGCCAAAATAATATATGATGGGCGGCAAAGCATATAGAGAGGGGCCAAAAGCACCTTATCCGTGACGTGACATGATTGTCATCCACATTGTCAACGGCAGGCAACCGCAGAACAACAGTTCCCTTTGGCCGCCAGGACATAAACAGCTTCATACAAATGTTATTATTGAAATTTCAGCAGGAAAAGCAGGGAAAAACTGGGGAAAACAGGGGAAAACCCCCGAAAGAAGAGAAACGAGTGGGTGCAAAAAGTGCTCATCACCCATACGCCGTGTGTACGCAACGGAAAATGACAAAAAATGATGAAAAATCTATTTGCAAACCCCAACCCCGCCAACAACTCTGACCATATTTTTGCCCTCTGCCATCGGCATATGTTTGCCGTTTGTTCCGAAATTCTGAGTCCTGAAAAAGAGGGATCTCGATGGGCCGTAGAGCACACCAAACCAAACCAAACATTATTCGAACCCATCGATGCCGTCACATTGTGTGCGGTTATCCTCCCCCTCTATATATGTGTATTTTCCCTCTGTGTTTACGATTCGCCTTCTTTGGTTTTATTATTTCGTCTAGGCATTGATGATTTCCCCCGAAAAATGATAGACGATTGCCAACTGCGGGTGTACGAATAATACATGCCCCCATACCATACCGCACCGGAAATTCCCTCATCGAAAATAGTTGGCGCACTTTTTTCCATTTGTCCCTTTGTTGTTGTGCATTGCGCACATAGTTAGATAAGACAATATTATTTTATTGCCCCGGAGTGGGGGATTTCCGGGAGTGGGGGCTTTACTATATAACTGTTTGTGGTCAGTTGGGTTTCAGCTCAAGTTGTTTGTCCCGGGCGAGGGATCGCAAATAGGGAGAGTTCTGCGGGAAAACAAGTGGGAAAAGTACACAGAAGTAAAGTTCAGCCGATTGCTGGTAAAGTTAGAGCTAGCGATATGAAAAGACACGCTTTACTTGACCTTTAAAATGGTTTTGAAATTTGATTATTTTTATAGTAAAGAACGAAGTAGATGTTTGAAAAGGATCTGAATTTTTTCAGCAGTAAACAGTTTGGAATCCGTTTGTTTTCTTTGTAATAAATTTTACAGTAATTTACCTATTTAATTGTATATTTTAATAATTTTAAAGAATAGTATACCTATTTCTTAATCTTCTTTATTCGAAATTATTGATATTTTTTTACAATAATTTACCTTTATTACATTTTCTACACATTTATTAGCATAAGCATCACAAAACCACACATTTTAAAATTACTTCTCCTATATACTTCTCGCATATCCCATTCTAAATATTTTTTTGAAAAGTTCTGTTTTATTTTCGGAAAATATAATAAAGTTGATCCGATTAATTTTATAGGTAACTTTAAATAGAAACTGTCATTATGAAGAAGTAGTAATAGTATTAGAATGAAATCTTTCAGTATGATATATATTTTATGATATGATATGATATGATGATATGTTATATATGATACAGTATGAAGGATAGAATTCTTTAAAATCCAAATTAACCTGGTATTACATTAATAATGTTCCTGTGATTGTTTTCAAACACCCCATTCCAAAATTCCCACATAAACCCAACAATTACAACTCCTTCGTCAAGACAACAATCCAATTTCATCCAGCTATCAATGCGAAGATAAATGATTTAATATTTGCCGAAAGCTGAAGAACTTTTTGCCCCTGGCCATTTGTCATCAATCAATTAGAAGCGTTTCCCCTGTCAAATGTGTCAAACTATTGCATAAACTAACATTAACCCAGGACAACTATGACCCCGTGCTGGATGGCTAATAAATTTTTCAGACTCGCCAACATAAATCCACATGCCCAGCAACTCGTACATATTTCATTGGGGCTCGCCTCTCGGCGATTTCCCGCTCGATTTTGGCCCTACATGAGCGCTGCTGAGTTTCATTTCCTTGGCACTTCCTCGCAATACTTTTCCTTTTTTAATATGCTCATTCAATTTACTTCGCCAGCCCCTTTCGACTGCTCCTCGATTATTGATGACATGACAAACAAGGTACGATTTCCGCTCGGCGTTCGGGAAAGGAGAAGTTCGAGAATCATTTTTCTTTCGGCTCGATTGTATTTGTATGCGCATTAACTTCATTTTGCAATCATGCGCGCCATAAATCCAATTTAATTGTGCTGCTCACTCACACACACACACATAGAGCCGTATAGCTGGAGCACACAGATACAGATACCAATACCAAAACACACGCATGAGCTGCTTGAGTGCACGGCGGCGTATACTTAATTTTTGCTCGCTCGTGCGCTCAATTCCGCTTCCTCGCAACTTCTAACTCAATGCTAAATAGAAGCACATAAATTTCCGTTCCAACCACCCCCTCTCGATATCCGGTTTCAGATTTCTTTGGATTGCATTTTGAAAAATAGATTTTTTATACTGTTGCTCCTCTAGGGTTTTATCTACCTGTCTCTGTTCTGCCTCAGCGTCTATCTCTTTCCCCCATTGATTTACTACGCACAATTTTGTACCTTTTTGAGGGAACGGGAACGGGAAACGGAAATGGAAATGGCGGAGGTCTGCAGGTCCAGTTCGAGTGGCTCGTTGTGATTTATGTTTGATTGAAATGCTCTAAATTGTATGCTAATCTGGACTTTGACACAAAGCTCATTTGTTGTTGCCCCCACACTGACTCTTCGGCTTTCCATTGCAATCGCATTTAAATGTTGTGCTTGGCTTTTGGCAGTTTGCCTAAGCGTTTGCTAATTTGAAAACCATTTCGGTTTCGAGCTGCCATCAAGGGGTTGCTTCTTCGAATGCTCGGATCATTTGTCAGGATTTCGCAGGGGGTTCTCGGCTTGAATTCGACACAATTGAGTTCGCTTTGGGGGGGGGAGAATTTCTTGAGAGTGTTAATTGCAGAGAAGTTTAAGTACTTACGAGAAATTTGGCAATGAAAAATTGATTATGGGTTCGGTGAGTTATTGAGATTTGTGGTCAATAATTCAGATGGTTTCCTGAAATCTTTAGGGTGCTTTTAAGTCACAGGGTTTTTGGTTTAAGGCAGAGACTATAACAGTTATCACTTTAAAAATAAAATCCTTACTGCTTTTTTATTTTTTGGCATTTAATTTATTAGTCATAAATAACTGCTATGAAAGACTTTTACCTCAATTGTTTAGAAAAGACTGTTATAAAAAGATTTTTTAACTAACAGTCATTTATATAAATCAGTGCATGACTTTTATGGTTTTAAAAAAGTGCCTAGGAGTCTTTGAATTATGAGCTTTAAAATTAATATCTTGCAAAAAACATTAGAAAAATACAAATAGATATTTGAAGTCACCAATTTTTCTCTTTGGATAACTATAAACTCAATAAATATATGTAAAGATAGTTTTTCCTTTTCATTAAAGCTCTCCATTTATTGCTTCCTTTAAAATTGAAAATGTCCTGATGGCAGGATAGATAACCCCTTATAATCACGTAGCAGCCATCAAAAGTTGATGTGATTGCTGACATTATGTGCAGCTGGCTGGGCGCGGTTGCTTCTCTAACTCTTGGCCATAAATTCCGGCGGATCTCCGTCCACCAATTTCCTGTCGCATGCCCTGCTAAGTATGCTATATCGTTTTTTTTTTCTTTTTAATAAGTCAAACAACTGTCAACTGCGAGGGGAAACAGCTGAAATTCAGCAATAAATTGCCGTGAGTGAGTCAGAGTGGAGCATGCTTCATTAATGCGACAAGCGTGAGGGGCTGACCCCTGACCTCCGACCCTTAACCCTTTACCAGCCCACTCTTGCCACACACACACACACAAACAACCGGCACAATTGGCTGCACTTGTGTGTCCACTTAGTTGGGCGAACAAAACCCACAATATCCACATGGCCGAGTGGTTGCACTCACGCCCCCACTTTTAACCCACGAGGCCCGCAACCCCTTCACCCCTTAACCCCACACCACCCCATTAACCCACCACTGGCCAGTGGCCCTTCATGTGTGGTTAAGTGAGCTCCGTGCGGCTGGCAGTTCTGTTTTATTTTTGCCATTTTTGAGTTATGCGCGGCATTTCCGGTCTTGTCATTTCATACTAATCAACATCCGTTGAGCGGAATTTTCGGTGCTGGCAGGCACTTTGGACTGCATTATTCCGCGGCCCCCATATTTCAGGGGGATAATATTTTCTGGCCCGCATTATACGGCATTTGTTGCAGCATTTGCCATTGTAATTGCAACAGTGCGTATAAGTGATGTGCATATAAATTAGATTTGCTTCGCTGCGGGTACTCGGCCATCGGGGCAAAAAGTCCAACTATGGAAATTGAAAATTTATTGCATACCCCGTGGCCAGCCACTCAGTTGGTGGTGTGGGTGTGGCTGTGGATGTGGTTTTAGCCAGGTTGGCTTTGGTTTTTCGGCCTGGCTTTCATTACAAATTACGCATACGCACCGTTGTTAATTTCATATTCATAAATGATGGCCGCACTCCTTAGGGAAATTGCATGAAGCACTTCAGCTCTGCGGTCCTTTATGCCACAGGTCCCATTCGCGTGTGTGTGTATTTTATTTGTTACCACCAAAAAAAAAAAAAAGAAATGGTTAAATTATGCGTCAGTTGAGGCCTTCCACTCGGTCGTCTTTGATCTCCACCCTCCAAGCTTTGTGGCAAATCTCCGCTTTGGTCTACTCCAACTAGCCAAAGCTTGGGCCAACATAATCCGGTACATTTGAGTCCTGAATGCTCTCTTAGGTCCAGTCCACTTGAACCAACCCCAAAAACCAAGCTGGCCATCAAATCCCCAGAAAGTCCAGGCCATAAACATAAAAACCAAAAGGGCACAACTCTCTCTTCACTACTGCTTCGCTGGGGCATTGAGTACTTTGTTGAATTAAACCTCTAATTAGTGGAAGCGGTTTTTGGCCGGGATTGAAGGTTGCCCAGGGACATCTGGAATGACTAATGAAAATTTCTTTGAGTTTTTTAAAGATTTACCCCTCTAAGAAGGGGCTCAGAAGAGCTGCAGCTATCTTGATTAAAAATGTTTATTAAGCCACCCAGCTTAGGCAAAGCAAGGAAGTGGGCTTTAGATACAAAAATGAAGGATGTTATGGATTTGGGAAATTTGTAAGGGCAGCAAAATCTCCGAAATCCTAAGCAAGGCTATAGGGTTTAATAAACTCTTAGGGAATTTTATTAAAAGGTTTTAGATACAGGAAATTAGAAGAGAAAAACGAAAAGAAGTAATCATTGTTCGGTTTCAACAGAAAAAAAAGCAATAGGCTCATGTAAAGATTTTGCTTTAATTTGTATTGGACTTGGAAAAAACGTTTCAAAGTTTTAATTAATATTAAAATATAATATTGAAAATTCGAGTTTTATTAAGTAAATTCAAAAGAAGTACAAGGCAGAGAAGTATTTCCCAATTTAGAAAAGGTGTTTTTTTTCTTATTAAGGTATTTTTGTTTGAGTTTTAGATATGGGTGGTATAAACTTTTAATACATGAACTTCTAAAGAGATAAAGATGGTATTAAACTTCTTTCAGATAAACCCACCTTTTAGTACCAAAGTTCAACGAATTCCGTATGCTACCAAGAACTTATTGCTCCTTTTAGATGCATGGCAGTTATCACTTGCGCGTTAGCAACTTCAGTTTTTATTACACGACACGACATTCCATTCGGAGTAGTCTGCCCTTTTAGTGCCGACTCACCAATAAAACTGCATTGTGTCTATAGAACCCGGGCAAACAAATTAGTTCTGGCCCAGACACACACACACAAACACACTGCCGAGCAGTAAAGGGGCGTTTGGGGCATCAAAATATTAGACGCGTCAATAGCTCTGCACATTTTGCGCTTTTGCATTTGGAAGGCAATCGGGGCGACAAGTTGAACGACATCGAAGGCTGAATGGAGGGTGCATTGCCAATTCAATGGAACAAAAAGTGCAACCAACTCTGATGATGACGACGATGAGGATGTCGATGATATGGGAATGTGTGTTTAATGGTTGACATTGTTGTTTACAAATTGTCTTTTTGTTGCTGCTGCCGCTGCTGCTCGTCAATAAACATTTGCCTGATAATATGCCAACATATGCATAACGCTCATAAGTAGCTTACATTCATGTACCCTAAATGCTACTAAGCACTGGGAGAATTTTCCCCAAATAACTGGATTTTTCTTAACAAAATTACCCATATCTAAGGTTTATACAAAATACTTTATTTAAATATCAAAAAAATATTTTTAATTTATTGTTGATTTATGCTTGATACAAACATTATAAATTGATTTTTTTTTTTTAACTCAAATAATATTTTTTAGGTCATGTGTAGTTAAGGTGTATTTTAAGTAACATTTTCAAAAGATTTTGCAAAGAAATTAATATATGTATCACATGAAAAACCACAAGCTTTGATTATTTAAATTTTCAATATGTGCTAGGAGTTAAAACATATTTTTAAAATTTTTAAAAAGCAATTAAAAATGTCTTATAAATATTTGTTATATTTATTTTGATAAATTTTAGATCCATAATATCTCAGCTTACTAGCAATTTGTACGAAAACGTTGATATTTAATAAAGGTTCCTATTAAACTAGGATGAGTTTTTACCATTAACTAAATCAATAAGCTTTTAAAAATTGCCAGACAAACTGATACTGATTTTCCTTGCATTTTTTCTCTGCGTGCAGCAGAGCTGCAGCAATATCAACAGCAACAGCAGCAGTCGAGCAAACACCAGGCAAATGGAGCTGTCCTCACTGGCATGCAGTCGCATCACATACGCGGACCACGCCCACCGCTGCGCACCGCCTCCTCGACGACAACGAACAGCAGCAGCAATAACTCCGCAATGGGCGTGGCCATGGGCGGGGGCGGCGGCAACAACATGCTGCTGGACCAAACGCCCTCCGGCGGCAGCAGCAGCAGCGGGGTGAGCAGCGCCCCCAGCTCCTCGAAGGGTCACCACACCCACTCGCACTCCCACGCCGCCCACCTGGTCCACTCGCACGGCGACGGCCTCGTCCTGACCTCCGCCTCACCTGTGGGCGGCCAGCAGCAGCATCCGCAGCAGCAGCAGCACCCGCAGCAGCACCAACATCCGCAGCAGCAGCAGCAACAGCAAGTGCCGCAGGCGGCCATGGACGAGATGCGCGTCTGATAGGTATCGGTCTTTGAGTTGGACTTATAGTCATCAACGGGGTAAGCTTTCTATGTGTATTTGATACATTCCTAACAATCCTTTGCTAAGTTTTTATTACTGTATATCATACTATCATCACACAATCATTTTATTTTAAAACCTTTCCTTATAGATTTGTTTTTAATTGAAAAATACGTGGTATCTAAAATGGGTACCAAGTTAATAAACACTTCTTAAATTAAACATTTAATAGGTTAAGACTTTTTATACGAATTATTTTATGTTTATCCTTGCTTAATATAACAATTCTTAAATAAGTTATTGACTCCCAACATCAAAGTAAGACTTTATACATTTTGAATTTATATAAAAGCAGCCATGTTCTTAATTTAGTTATATTTATTTATTTTAATTGTGAACTTTGTATAACTGATGTCCAATTCAATAGCTTTATCGAAATGGAATATTTACATTTTCCCGACTGCTGTATTTATTTTTGTTTTCTTTGTGATTTTTTTAAAATGGCTTTTTTTAATATGAAAAATAAACTGTTATAATGACCCTTAAAAACCTTTAAGGCAAAAAAATATATGTAACTCAATACATTTTTTTTGGCTATAGTGATAATGAAAATACAAAAAATTGGGTAAAGTAGTTCAATAGAGAATTCAATATTCTACAATTTACACGAATGCTTAAAAAAGCCAATATTCAGTCGTGGTAAAAGATGTATTTTTTAATATTTAAATCCATTTCATCAATGTGGAGGAAAAAAATTATAGGCAAAAAAAACATTTTTTTTAGGACAGAACGATAATGAAAATAAGTAATATAGGATAAAATTTTTCATATATTTGTTTTCACAGAGATAATTTGGTAGTCTCTAATTTTAAATTTGTAAAATATTAGTTACTCTTCCATTTTAGTCAGCTCAATATTCAAAATATCATAATCAGGCGATTTGCTCTCTCGTATTTTCGTTGATTCTTCTTCGGATTTCAGCACTATATCATTTTCCTTTGAACAGTCCTCTTCGTCTTCAACATCCTCCTCTTCCGTTTCCTCATCATCCTCATCTTCTTTCTTTATTAGAGGGTTAGAACTTAGGGGATTCTCGGTAAACTCGTAGGTAATTTCTCCAAACGAATTTATTTTCGCATATTCATACAGATAGTATTTATTATTCACTTCGCGTATTATACCAAAGCGCAGTCCCACTTTCAGAGCCTTCTTCAATTCTTTGGTGTAATATTTGGGACGACACGTGGAGTCCAAGGTGGTAAGGACGAACTCCAGGATGTCCTGCCAATCTGTCGGTGGGTCAAGCTTCTTTAGGGCGAATGTGAGGTAGTGAGATATAGTTAGTATCTCCATTTCCCCCCTTTTTTTCAGCTTTCTAAGGAGACAAAAAACACATTGACAGGAAACAAACAGAACAATTTGAACAATTTAAAGTCAATACTGGGAGAATTTTCTTTAAAATGTAGTTCCTGCATTTCCCCTGGCATAAAAAAGGTATGACAAACATGCCGAACCCTTTAGAGAGCCGAAAAAAGCAAAGGTCGTGGACGGGACATCCCAAAAGGGTAAAATAAAATATCTGCGCACACAGGCTCTGATCAAAAATAACAAACGGCATGTCAAACATGCGGCAGCAAAAAATGCTGGCTCTTTATTTGATAAAAAAAGAGTATAAATAAAACATAAATATGCATGGAAAGCACTGAGTTCATGGTTCAAGGTGGACTCAAATGTCGCAGTCACTGGCATGGAAAAATGCCAGTGAGTGGGCGGCAAAAATACCCACAAAAAGGGGAGAACTTTAATGGAGAGTTTTTTCGCAGTAAAAAATAAAAATACAGAACAAGTAACTACGAATTAAATAATATAGAGGTAGAAGTAATAATGCCAGAGCCGAGGAGGGTGAAATTATAAACGAAATTAAAAATGGAACCACCAGACCCAGCCATAACAAGTGGCAAGGTGCAAGGCAATTTGCGGCATGCAACTTGAAACCGAGCACCCAACTAATTTATGAGCCCAAAGTCGGACTCTGGAAATTCGAGCTAAACCAAATTAAAACTGCAGTGTGGCCAGGAAAAAACTTAAAAATTGCATTAACTGGAAGCAAGCTGTGTAACCAGAACTGGGCCCCAATTGCATTCCTGTCAACTCGAAGGAAAATGGCCAAACCATGAAATTATTTTGGCAGTAAAAGGTAAAAGCAGTTAGAGTAGGTTTCTAAAAATCCACTCTGGACTTCCTGGGATTTATTGTTATCCTGATTTCCATTTGGGGCCTTAGTAAATTGTTATTGCTTTTGCAGACTTCACTTTGAGAGTGTGACCATATCTATATGAGTTTTTGGAGGAATGCAGTTTTGTGGTATTTTATTATTTTGAAAAGTTCAATCAAAAATTTTAAAACTTGTTATTTTATTCCATACAAATATTATGAATAATATAGGAACATATTTGATTAGGTTCCATTAAATTATACAATCTAGGAAGTGAGGTACAAATATCGATTAAAATAGTAGTGGTATTTCGATACATTTGGAAAATTCATTAAACAAGATACAAAACTTCATAGTTTTCAATTCAAGAAGAATTAATTTTTTGAGTGATTTTCATTAAAGTATACCTTGTAGGCAAATATATCTCCTTAAGTATTACATATTATTTATTAAATCCACCAGAATGGAAGCCCTTTTCCCCACCCATATAAACCTGGTCGAAAAGATCAAGCCACTTTGCTGTCCGCTTTCAGCCACTTGTAAATGTGTGAGTGGGTGTACGTGGGTGTTCGTAGGTGTAAGTGGGTGTGAGTGGGTGGGTCAGGACACTATTTCACCTGGCGTACAATTAAATTTGCATTTCTTTCCCTTTTTGTTTAACCCACGTTGCCGGCGCAGCCTCCGCCTTGGTTTCCTTAACTTTTAGCTGATTAACATTTCTGCGCCGTTCTCTTGGCGCGGTGGAAAATGCAATTTTCCCATCCAGCTAAAGTGAACACAGGGGGGGACACAGGGGGCACAGGGGGCACAGAGGGCAGAGGGCAAATGGCAACTTTTATGTAAATTTACACCCACAAACACGCACACGGGGGGCGGGTGTCGAAGTGTGTATGTGTTAAAAGCGCAATAAACATTAATTTCACATTCTTTTTCCTTAAGCCACTCCACTTTGAGCTCCTTACACTTTGTTTAAGAATATTTTTGGCACTCGCTTAAATTATGATCAAAAGGTTGGAGAATTGGAAAATGGTGAAAAACCCACACAATTTTCCCTGAGTACATTCGGACAATTTCTTTGATTGCATTGCGTAGGGAAAAACAAACAGCGAAGAGTCCTTTGAGGGTTTCAGCAAATTAATAGTACGATTTGCCAACATGCAAATGACTTAAATTTAATCACTTGGTAAATTTTGTGGAATTTCTTACGCCTGTCTTTGCATTTAATTTGGCCAGCAAACATTAATAATTTAAATTTACTTGTTTGCACATCGGCACAATTGATGTGACCATCTAACGCATTTCTAACCAATTAAGTCAACAAATACATGAAAATACTGCTCGAATTTCCCATTAATTTTGACTAGACGTAAAACTTATCGTATTCGGTTACCTTGTTTGACAATGGCTGCCATCGGTTGTGATTTTTTGGGTAATTATTACGAAAATATCATGTTTAAAGTGGCTTCAGGCTATCAAGCTTAGGTGTTGCAAAATACTGCGAAATATTTATAAAATTTTCTGCTCAAATTACATGGGTATACTGCGAAATATTTATAAAATTCTCTGCTTAAATTACGTGGTAAGAGAATCTGTTCAAACATAACTCTCGCAAAGCCTTGTGGGCTAAATGTGTTGTGCAATTAGCGCAAAACTTTCAGGTTGCATTATGCAACTGGGAGCTATGGGTTATGTTACGATAAGGGATTAGCTTTCAGATTCCGCACATTATATAGACTTCATTTTGCCATGTATATATGACTCAATGGCCATAAAACAAGTAACCATTTTATTACTTTTTCTTTGAAATAAAATGTATAAGACTAAATATATAAGACTAAACCTTTATATTTGAAAAAAAATTTTAAAAAATGTTCATTATCTTTTTATACAACTTCCAACCAGAATAATCTTTCTTATCGTTTTGTAAGTTTTTGTTTAGTTACCTAACTAATAATTATCTTTAAAAAATTTAAAACACTTAACAAATTTTATCGAATAATATTTAAAGAGCTTTAGATACAATCAAACTTTAAAAAAGAGGATCTCTCTTTTAATACACCAGAATGAATTTTATTTCCTATTATGTGTGTGACTTTAAAAACCGTTTAGATATTATTCACCATGTTTCTTAGACTTTACTTTGATAGCTTTAAAGACCTTAAAGTACAGCACCGATATCTTGAAAGTTGTTATGCTGTTTATGCGAATTCAATTTATACCACCTAATAATTCTCCTCTTTTTATTTATGATAATGAATCTATGAACCTGAGCAAATTTCCGACACTTGAGTGATGTTAATTATTTCTGGGGGAATTTAAAACCCGTCAGCTGCCTCAATAGACCACTCAGTCCCCCCTGGTACCTCCCCTCCCCCTGTTGGCTCCTCTTTAGCATCACAAGATATGCAAAGTGGCTGCACAAACATGCGCGTAATACGTTAATGATGGTCCCTGCCCTTTCCCCTTTCTCCTTTCCCCTGCTTTTCCATAACGCCCCCTCAGACCCCCTGTTTTCCACCCGTAACTTGCACACATTGTAGCAGCGATTTGCATTACGCGCATTACTCAGTTCACTCATTTTGCAGGGGCATCTTTTTCTTTTAGTTTTGGTATCTTGCAAGGAGAAAGTCTAAGCTGCATGGCTGGAATCACCACCCCCCTCGAAAACCACTCACTACCCCTTTTTTCCCCGCTCCTGAGCCCCAGTCAACAATCTGCGCCAAATTGTGCGCTCAACTGTGTAGGAGAGCCAAGTCTCCCCCTTCCTGAATGCCACCCCCCCCCCCCCCCTTCCATTTTAACCCTTGCCTTGGAGCCACCCAATCTAAGAACCCTCCTAACACCAAGAACCACCCACACAACCCATCCCAAAAACCCAATGGCCAAAGAGCTGGCAAAACAAAAGGCAGCCGCGCATTTTTCGCAACTGCACTTTACTTTGCACTTTTCGCTTTCTTTGCATAAATTCTCGCCCACCCGAGTTTACTGTACTGCAAAAATGGGCACGCATAGCGAAAAAGAAAGAAAACAAATTGGCAGTAAAGTGTCGCGAGATTAGACTAGAAGATACCCTCTAGTTTTGGAAAAATATGACCCATTTCGAATCATTCTCCCAAGGTTTATTATAGTCTATCTGGAAAACCAAAACAAAATCATCAGTTAATTCTTTATTCGGTGTAAATGGGGTTTCTTGAAATATTGAGAGGAAATGTTCTTGAATATTCTTTATTATCAAGAACTATTTTACAGTTCAATCTGGATAATCATATACTTTGCCCACATTTAAATCTATTTAAAATACAACGCATTAGGAAGATATTTTAACATACTTTAATTGTTGTACTTAAATGACTAGGTTTTATTTTTAAGAGCTTTTCTGTAATATTCTTGAAAAGTATAAAAAGGTATTTTTAATAATTTTGGTCATTCTGGTTAAAGGAAAAAAGGAATTGAAAACCATAAAATGCTATTTTTATAAAACAAAAATTAAAATCAAAAGCTGTTTTAAAACAATATTACTAAAATTCAATCTAATCCGAAATACCCCTTTTAAAATTTCTAGTGTACCCAGTGCAAAAACACAAACAGCGGTAGTTGAAGAAAAAGTTGAGGAAGAGAGCGTGGGAAAAAGTAAGGGAAGCTGAATAAATATGGCATGCAGCTGCTGCAGAAGATTTCCCGCTGAATTTTAAACTAAACACAAAAGCATAATGGAAAAATGGAAAGCGCCAACAGAGCGCAATGAAGTGTACGGCATGAGAACGGCGTAACATCAACGAATCCGCGACCAAATGGAGCCGAGTTCCAGATAGGACAGATATATAGATATAGCGCGGCCAACTGAGTGGCACTGATGGGTCTGATGGGTCTGCACTTCTGGCAGGCACTGCGTCGTTAAGGTTGATGTCACCGCGGGGGGTTTGGTTAAAACAGGGGGAAAAGTCATGGTTGCAACTGTCAGTCGAACGGCGAACCCCTCTGAAAGTCTTAGATGAAGTGCAGGGACTTAGGAAACCACTCATAAAGTCATACACATATCATTCATCTGAGCAAGAAATGGTTTTCCAAACTACTAAACAATAAGATAAGGTCAATAAGTTATTTACAACTCAATTTTGAAAGAGGGCTTGGGCTCTTTGGCACTCTTTTAAAGTAAAAACCATCGAATATATACATTTTACCATTTATTAAAATTTATTTTCACTACATTTTAATTTGGTTATAATTAAATAAATTAAACATTTTATTTGTCCATTATAAAGTGGCACTTTAATGTACTTAATAATTCTAGTAATTCTAAGTAGTAACTAAAATGATAATAGTTTTAATGAGCCAACTTTAATAAGTTCATTAAATAATTATAAATAAATAATTAATTAAATAACAACTAAATGAGACAGCTTTTAAATCCTTTTCATTATTTTGGAATCACTCAAAATGACATATTATCCGTGAAAATTTACTACATAATTTGGCCAGAAGCTTAAAATGATTAAATTCATTTAAATGTGAATAAGGCAAAGTCTTTAATTTTCTTTATTTAAACATTTATAATTGTTTTTATTAAGGCCATTAAAGCCACAGATCATAAATATTCCTGAGTATAATTTTTATTTATTTATTATTTGTACACTGTAGGCTTACTTATTAAAATTAAGCCATTTTTATTTATATTTGACTTATGTTTAACTTATTTAATTTTTCTGTAAGGTTGAAAGTGGCATCTTTAATTTACAACTCCAACATTTCTGTTGCAGCTCCATAGAAACCCTGCGAGCGGAAACGCCCGAGGAGTTCTATGCACCGAAGCAGGCGGATGATGACGGCCAACTCAAGGGGACACCAGCAGATGCAGATGCAGATGCAGATGGCGATGCCGTGGGCTTGGGAGCGGGAAAGCCAGGAGGAGGAGGACCGTCGCACATCTCATCCAGTGACCACAGGCAGCGACAGCAGCTGAAGAAGCTGCGCTTCAAGCGGGAAATCCACGCCCTGGCTCTGGAGGGCGGCGATGTGGCCAGGGGCTACTGCTCCTGCGACGAGCAGTGGACCAACTCCTCCTCGCCGACGTCCACCACCACATCGGCCACCATGTCGCCGACGTTGCCGGCAGCCGGAAGTGCCACCAACGGAGGCGGAGGTGGACGCCATGCCACCGGAAACGGGCCGGGAAACTCGAGCGGTATTGTCAAAATGACGGCCACGGCAACGGCGACGGCGGGAAAGCGAAGCGGGCGGCTCAAGCAGCAGCATCATGTGCGCTTTTCCGACGAGAAGAACTTCTCGGACTGAGAGGCGAAAAACAAACTACTAGACTGCACCTAATCTCTGTTTAGTCATAGGCTAACATATTTTCTTCCCCTCTTTTAAAGCAAAAAGAAAGTGGGGCGAAAAGTCAAACAAATCATCAGAAAACCAAACAAATTATATTAAAAATCCGTAGATAAACGTACTCAACTAAGGAAACTGTACATATAGTTTGAAAGTGTTAGTTAAATATCTGTGTTTAGTTGCTCGATAGATCTGTTGTGAACCATATATAAATATATATATATATGAATATAATCAAGTAATCAAGTAAGCGTAGCACAAATGCATTTTTTCCACTCATCAGCTAATTGAAAGCAAATATTGATGGAGATTGTTGATAACGGAATTCTGTTGACGGCATTGTAAATATTCTAGTCAAAATAAACATAAAATGTGGTATTATTTACTGAAAGTAAAACGATGAAAATAAAGTAAAAACACACTAAACATACAAAAAAAAACACAAACATGGCTCAAAATAGATTAGATTAACAATGAAAGTAATGAGATGCATAATTGAAAACAAATAACTAGTTAATTATTTAAATTAATACTCTGAGGATGAAAAACAAACGAGGGACGCTTTTTTTACTGTGTACAAAGCCAACCAATGCACTAAAGAATAAAAAACAAGTACATAAAAGCTTAATTTAATGGGAAGTTTTCACACACAATCGAATTAATTATAGAACACACCGGGTAATTGTTGCAAGAATGCAACAAGTCAATTGGATTTCAAGGCTTTTAACTTTTATTATTTCTTTTTTTACTTGATACTTTCCTTAATAAAATTCTACCACCTACAAAACTGCCAACTTATCAACTCATTTATTTAATAAATTTTTATTTAGTTTCTTTTTTAGATTATTCAAGTAAGTCTGTATACTGCTAAGTACTCTTCCAGTTCATTTGTAAAACATTCTGATAAAGCCCATTAAAAGCGTCGCCAAAAAAACAAAATATGATATTTGTATTTTTAAGACTAAATTTATAATCGTCTAGTTTACAATATGAAAACAAAATGATTGCAAGACATGCAAAAAAAATAATATAAGTGATTAATATGAAGTAAAGTTAAACTAAATGAGATATAAACAAACCATTAAACTAAAACAATAAAAACTAAATTAAATAAATACTTAAATATGAGTTTTTTCAATTCGTTTATTTTAGGGAAGCAACAGAAAGGTAATTATATTTTTAATATTCCACCATTTTATTTTATGATTTTGAAGTTTTCATTATTTTTAAGGCATTGTGTGTTATAAGGATGTTATATTTCCTGATCTTATTTCCTGATTAAAAAAACATGTAGGCCCATAAAGAGCACCATAGGTGAATCGTTTTCACATCCCATAACCAGCACTAAACTTCTGTTTTTCGTTTCGCAATTTATGAACTTTGGGAATGCCTGCTAACAGCTAATAAAGACCTTAAGACCCCGCTTGAACCCAATCTAACCCAACGGATTTCAGGATTCATTTCGTTTTAAATGCCCTCCGTTTATGAGCAGAATTTTGGTTCGGCAAAATTTTAATAGCTCAAATTTTTATGGCAGCCAACGGCGGTTATTAAATCAAATTTTATGTCTGGCCAGCAATATGGCAGAGGAAAAGGACCTCCGATGGAGGGGAGAAAGTTTGCTAAGTTCGGGCGGAAAATTCAAGGTTCTTGGGGAATTCATTTATATCATGAAGCTGAAGCGAACACATCAAATATGTAACAAAGCCACGCCCACAGCCCCCAAAAACCGCCGTACTATCTGCTCTTGAAGCTTGTTTATGTTTGGCGAAAACTATTCCAATTAACTTGGCCAAAAACAAAAACAAGAACGGCGGAAAATAGAAAATGAGAGCTTTTAAAAAAAAAACAAAAACAAAATGCCCGCTGGTCATTTTGTAACTCTTTTGTAGACTGACTTTCCGCCCATTTTCCGCCCAGTTTGTTTGTTTTGTTTGATGTGTGTTGCATGCAACATTGTTTTTTCTCTTTTTGGTTTTCCAGTCGTTTACAAAAAGCCAAAGTTTTATGCGCAAATTTCATTATTTAAAATGTGTTGGTAAATGAGTATGAGCAGCAGAATGGATAAAGAGTGTACAGACATGCAAAAAAGACGAGCTTGCGGGCATAATTAATTTAAAATTAAACACACATCAAATCCGTTAAGCCATTTTTGATGGATACCAAAATTAATGGTAGTTTTTCGAGGTTTTTAAATTGTCATTATATAAGCAAGTGTTTAGTTAGTAATTAGGTTTTTTAATTACTTGTCAAAAATGTTAGAATAATATTTTATAGAGTAATTTGCTTGCAGGTTGAATAATTAAATTATAATTAAACTACTTTTTAATAAATACATTGCCAGATTTTGATTAGTTGAGTAAGGGTTTTTAAAATATTTCGCTGCATAAATCCCCAGACCCATATTTTCATTATAATAAATTGGAAAAATGGTGGCAGCTGGAACTAAGACCCTCCAAATCATTAGCCATTTTCCACTTTGTAGAAAAATCTCCATCAGCACCCCAAAAAGCCAACTCAACGCCCCTGGAATTCTCCCCACTAACCACAACTTACCGTAATGTCGGTTTCGAAGTGAATATTCGCTTTTAATGTTTGCTTTTTATTACAAACTAAATGCGAAAAATGTGTTGGCCAAGAGAGTTATGTGAGCAGAGGGTTCCGCTCGGTTCGGGGTGTCTTTGCTTGACACTTGCTACCTTTTTATTATAAATGTTTTATAGCGGGGAATTTTACAAATTACTTTTTGTGCAGCTCCAGTCACACACACATGCGGACATAAAAACTTGACGACAGGTGTGCCAAATTAGGATTATTATTTTAAATACCAAAAAGCCAGCGACGAATCCCCTTTGCATCCCGAATGCTAATTAATGCGTTAAGCAAACTGCGGAAATGTTATGATGCATTTAATCACGGGTTTTGTTGACGTTTTAACGTACTTTTGTAGTAAAAAATGTGTTGTTTAAAAAAAATATAAATAACAGCGATTTTTTATGACCTCTTTTGGTTTATTACAAAGTTTATTACTTGAGCGCATTTTATCCTTTACATAATTCTAGTTCTTAAAAAAATATGTTTATAAAGCTTTTAATTTATGCGCTTTAAACTCTAACTTGTTAAATGCATCAAGTAATTATTTGTTACCAAATCAGGGTAAGCCCTTAAATTTTCCAGACCAACCACAGCAGCAATTAATTAATTGAACGCAATATATTTGGGCCTCTCAACTTGCACTTTTCGGCTCATTAAACTTGAAGTGTTACATTTTCGTAGGCTGAACTCGATGAAGGAGCCTAATTTCCGCTCAGACTTGACTGCTCATAAAAGTCTAAAGTTATGGCAATAATAGCAGCAGCAGCAGAAGGTACAACAATTTGTTTTTTTGCGCTGTCGTGTGGATGGCAAGCACATTTATATGTTTCCCACGGTTAACACGACGTATGCGTAATTTATGTCTCTTGACGGCAGCAGGTGTACGGGTCACATAGCGCGGTTTTTATATTTCTAAAGTTCCGTCGCCAATTTGATGAATGTTTGCTCTTTTTCACGGCGGTTCCATACGAAGATAGTGCCTTCATAAATTATCCACTCAGGAAAGCGAAATTTAATGAGAAATCAACAAGCTAAAATCGCATTTTAAAAGAGGCGCGTTTGTTTGACGGCTGGTATTTTCAGCTGCTAGTGCCACATTGAAACTTAGGGTTGCTACTTACTAGGCTTTTGAAACCCGTTACTTGTAAAGTAAAAGGGTATATTGTATTCGGGGAAAGGTATGTAAATCCGACCCCATATTGTATATTTATTCTTGATCAGGACCACTAGCCGGAGTCGATCTAGCCATGTTTGTCTGTCCGTGTGAACGCTGTGATCTCGGAAACATTAAGGGATAGGGAGATGAGATTTCAGATTTATGTGTCACGCCCACTCTGTCTCCTACAATTTAAAAGGTATAAAAAAAAACTTTTAATTAAAATGTATTGCATTCGAAAGTACCTATCGATTGATTGAAAAATGTTCCCACACCCACTCTAAAGTACACAACCCGCCTAAAAACTTTAAACGCTGATATCTCGGAATCAGGGAAAAGAATCTAGAATCCAATCATAGAATCGAATCTTAGGATCGAATCATAGAGTCGAACCAAAGAGTCGACCCATAAAATCGAATCGTAGAATCAAGTCATTGAATCGAATCATTGACTCAAATGAGTCGGGTCATACTGTTGGGAAACTTTTAAACAATATGGTAATTAGACAAATCACATGAGTAAAGCGTACATGGTATTTAAAAATACCTTTTCAACGACAAAGAGCACTGTCCGTTGTTTTAGCAGATCAGTTTGGCGTACCAAATGTAGCTATTTATAGGTGTTAGATCTTAATTTTCTTAAATTTAGCTGATTGACATCATCTTAAATTTGCGGGACCCTAAAACAACGCTCTGGGACAAACTGACAAAACAAATAAAATATTCATTTTGAAAAGACCCCCAAAATCTAGCTTTAAGTGCAACTTTTGAACGGAGGATCGGATTTTAAAAAATGAGGTGTCATTCGAGACGCATTTTCAATAACAATACAACTAACAAAACAAACTATTGTATTTAATGCCAACGGCCCCAACAGAAAAATGGTTCTTAATTTTTACTTTTACACTTTTTATGCTCTTTTTACTAAGCCAATTACAATTTGAAAAGTATTGGTTGCATAACTTTTAGTTCTTGCGATGCCAACCGATTTGTTACGATCGGACCTTCACGGCAGATTTTAATTTCGTTGTGTATAAATATATGTATAGTAGTTGCTTTCGCACACTCTTCTGGTGCGCTTCGTCACTACGTGTACAGCCGTCCACAGTTGATACAAGCTATTTGCGAAGCGGATTAGCCTCCATTCTTCGGTATGAAGACCCATTCATAGCGACGATTAATTAGGTGTCCACTATTTAAAATTGTCTATGATTGGGTCCTGTTTTGCGGATTCAAATTTTCCATTTATCCTTTTAAAAATGTTGCGACCTTCTCCCCCTTTTTTCTCCTATTTTGTATATTATCCATTTCGTTCTTGTCTGTTCCTACACTTTTATCAAGCTCAAAAATGCAATATTTTTGAATCAAGGCGCCAAGTGTTCTTCCTCTTCATGAACATGAGTCATAATTTTCCTGAGCTGGTACACCAACAGCGAATTATATTTTACATTGCGAAGTATATCTACATAAGATCTACATAGACAGGTACCCTTTTTGGCCGCATTGGCGCTTTATTCGTAACGAAAACGTAATACTTTAACATTTCCGTTAATATAAGACCATAACTTAACAGAAACGTAGAGTGACCTCAGGTACTACTGTTAAAAATACCACAAAAGAGTGACCATACTTGAGCACCATAATAAAACCGAAAGCGAGTAATTTCCGCCCCCGCAGAACTGGGCACACACAGTAAACCGACGAAAACGAAACAGCGCGATTTGGGGGGAAAATTTCACCGAACTTCGAACGCAGGCGGACGTGTCGCGGATGTCGGAAGGTGGAGCTCTTGTGAATTGTTCTTGTGCCGTGCCCCGCGCACAAAAAGCCAATAAGAGCCAAAAATAAGGGCTGCGCCTGCTGCCCTTTTGTGAATAAAACGGTTCGTTTTTACGGTTTTTTTACAATTTCTGATTCGTTTGCAAATACAACGCACTCACGCACACCCACATCAGCTCGAGAGTGTAGGTGTGTGTGTGTGTTAAAACAAGTGAAACAGAGAGCTGGGAAAACAAACTGGGCTGCATGGATACTGGCTAAATATTGGATTAAAAATTAAGCTCAAATAAAAGGCATAATAATAATAACAACAAAAACAATCAATCGAAATGCGCGTGTGACAAAGAGCGTGAAAGAGAGAGAGGGAGAGAGAGAGAGCATCACTCACACACACACACGCTGACGTCGACGCGCTGTCTGTTCAGTGGAGCAGTGTTGCCAGCCCACAAAACAGCTGCCCGAGAACCCCAATTAAATAATTAATAAGTTCAAATCAGAATTGGAGAACTTTGGCAGATTTTTTTGCATTTGCATACTTTATTTCCCCCAATTCGGCTTATTGGCATTGGGCCTCTGCTGCTGAGTTGGCAACACTGGCCCCCCTCCCCACCAAAAAAAGAGGAGTCAGAGAGAGAGAGCCCCAACGAGAGAGCAAGCGCGAGAGAGTCACATGCTGGGCGCTCATTTCAATTTTCCTCAATGAACACTTTTCACGGTTTTCGGTTCGTCGGTTCGCGTTTTCCACAGTCGTGCGTTGTTTTTGCTCGTGGAAAAGTTGTAAAGCCCAGCCAGCCAGCCAGCAAACACATAATAAATACAGCCAACATTTTATTCGCAGTGCATGCAGCGCGGGAGAGCGAGCTGTTAAATAATTTTTAAAGTGTTTGTGTTTTTAACGTGTACAACCCACAAAAATTCTATGCCTTTTGCATAACAAAAACAAACGTAGCAAAAATAAAATAAAAAATAAGTGAGGAAATAGCCATACACACACACACACACAGATACAAATACAAAACAGTGAAAGAAAGAGACAGAGAGACGGACGCCTACGTCAATAAGCGAAAAACGGTAAGCGCAAATTCTTTTACCCCATGTTGTGTGTGCTTGCCAATTGGAAAATTTCTTATTTCCCCTCCCGCTTCCGTACTCTCTTGTTCTTGCCCCTCCCCCTCCGGCCCCCTCTCTTCCTGGCTCGCTCTTACACTTGCTTTTACGTTGTTGGCAAGCAGCGCTTCATTCATTTCCACAAACAGCCATATAAACACACATACCACCACACTCCCGCTCTCTTTTTGGGAGAGCGCGAGAATTCTTTTTAGTGTGACCGTGTGTATTTGTTGTAGCTGGTCAGGCCACAAAATTTGTATTCGAGAAATTCTAGTCGCCTTTTGTTTGAAAAAAAAAAAGAAACGTGTCACAATGCTCTGAACATTTGCACATCATATTGTTCATAAAAAACAAAACAAAAAAACTACGGCAAACAATGGCTCATAGAATTAGGTTGCGCGTGTATTGGTGTGCATTCTTTATCATTGATATGTTAAATGTGAAATGTTGAAATTCAAATTAAGCTCGGCGTTTTTTGTAAACAAAAACAATGGAATGAGAATCGGCTACTGAAATTAGCTAAAGATAAAAGTTACTGGTTTCTGGTGGGTTTCATTAGGGATATCATGATTGGTATATGGGATTTTTGTTAATAAAATCATAGTGCACAGGGAAAAATATTGTTTTGTGTTTCAATCTTTTTTTATATAGAGACATCACAGTATAATTTTTTTCTGTGCATTGGTCCCACTGTTACCAACTGAAGTTAACCGCCCCACCGCCCCCACCACCCCTTCTGCACACGCACACAGACGCACTTGCACTCTGACTGGCTGGCCATCGATGTGTGTGTGTAATTAGCAACAAAACTCTCGCTGGCAACTGCATCGCATGAGATTCAATGCTTTTGTTATTGTTGCTGCTCTCTCTCTCCATCTCTCTTGCAGCTCTCTCCCACCCCTTCCAGTGCCTAATTTACATTTGAATGTGCGTGAGCGCGCATTTGTTGATAATTATCAGCAAATTACTAGACGCACTTAGCAGCAGCAACAAAGCCAATGTGAAAAGTAATGCATACACACAAAGAGCTTGTACAGTGGTCACTATGCAACATAGAACCCAACTAGTTTTGTCATCCACATGTTAGACTAGATAAAGGTTTTAAACCTTACAAAATTGGGATAATGTAGAGTTTTAAACCTACTTTTAATTTAAAGTTCTTACGATTTAAGATTTCTGCAGAAACAGATTTGAACTAATAATATTAGAAGCTTTCAATTTTAATTCGAGTTCTAGTATTCATAATTCCTACTACAATCATAGTTCTTAAAATTAAAATATTTTCATACCTATTTAATAATATATTATAGCTTTTAAATTGGTTCTTAAAAGGCTAAATATTTTAAGCAAGGAAATTACAACCGAAAAATTAAAGTTAGCATTCCGAAAGACCACTGTATAAGGTTCTATTGTATGTGTGTACCACAAAAAGGCGTGTTTAAATGACATTTATAATGCAGATTTCACTTCTATTACTGGCCTTAACAATTGATTTTTTTCTTCGTTTTTTGCCAATATAATTCTTTTTTTGTCATTCGCTCATGCGGGTAGGTGGGGCTATTGAGATTTTAGAATAATTAATCAACGGCAAGAACTTTTTGTTGCTAATTGGCAAGCCGTTCTGTGAATTAATCCAAACAGCGATACAGAAATAAACCCGTTGCTATGTCTACTTCGGCTTTTATATAAATCTACCATATAGTATATATGGCGAATCCAACTTTGGTGGCAAAAACTTAGTAATTCACTCACACGCACATGCACACACACAGCGAAAGAAACGCGCACGCCGATTGTTTATTAATTTATTTTATTTGTACAAATTTGGTTTATCGTTAGCGGCAAATGTTTCTTTTTTTCATTTTTATTATTAACTTCATTATTCGAGGCATGGCACGTTTTACTTGCCTAGTTATTTTTTGTTTCGTATTTTATTACATTGCGAGTGTGTGTACCTTTTATGGGCAGGACAATGAGCCAATTTTGGTATTGAAGCTAGTTTCTCAATTAGGCCAATGCACTGAAAGAAAATTTAAGCTAAAATATGTAGAGTTCGTAGGAAAGTTACTGAGATAATTCTACTTTGCATCATAAATTATGTTGCTTCATTTGTTTTTAACATGTGCCTCCATTTAATTGTCATTAGTGGCTAGCCTTAAGCACTATACTCCTAACATCTTGTAAAAACCTTGAGGAAATCTGCTTATATTCCTACTAGGAAAAAACACATTTACATGATATATGTATCTCAAGATCTTTTGTTTACATGAGCAACAAAACCCGAGATGAGAACCATTAAAAAGTTGAAATAAGCCAAAAATGCTGCAAGCAACAAACAGCCAAAAACTTCAATAGCAATCCATCACAAAGTTGAAATTGCCCAAATCCAACAAATCCAAGACAAAACCAGATCATGTAGAGCATAAAAAACAACCCAGACAGAAGGGCAGGCAGGCAGATCCCCAGCAGTCATGCCAAGATCGAAATATAAACACGAAATGAAAAGAAAAGCATTTGTAATGGATGGTCTTAAAGTTCTGTCTGCCGGCGATGTTGTAGTGTCTACAGTAGTGACTATAATGAATTGGATTCTTTATTCCCGGCATATGGTCGCAGCAAAAGTTTGGAGCCAAGTAGAGTTGAGTAGATTGGACAAAAAAATCAAAAGGAATACGGAGTAGAAACGGTTGATATGATATGATGGAGTTCATATAAGGTTTTTTTTTTGTTTTGATAGCAAATAGTCATCAAAGTTTTTACTTAAAAGATTAAATTTTTGTACTTTCCTTTGCTATCTTTTGTTTAGACATAATCTGTTAATAATAAGAAAAGCAAAAATTAAAAACCTAAGTTAATTGGGGAATACATAATCCTTAAATTTGTTAGATATTAAAAAGTTTGACCAAGTCATTAAAAAAAATTTGAAAATTCGTTCGAAATTAAACCTCAAGAATAAAAGTCTTTGGTATACAAATGACAATATAACTTGTTTTCAGCATTTCTTATATCAGGTACGCTGAATATTTAGATAATGTTATACAATAATTTGCAATTCTTGGAAAACAAATAGAATAAAAGAAAATTAAACCTCAAGAATAAAAGTCTTTGGTATTGAAATGACAATAGAACTTGTTTTAAAGATTTCTTATATCAGCTAAGCTGAATATTAAGACAATGTTATACAATAATATGAAATTTTTGGAAAACAAAAAGATTGGATAAATGTTTTATATTATCACCCGGCCAGAGAATTGGGGTTTTCCCCTGGGACTTGCACATTTAATCCCTAGCTACTGGATTCCGATTGTGAGGATCGTATGGGGAGGGGGTCGAATATCATATCACTGACACTGGGGGGCTTCTTCTTTCTCTCGGGTCTTTCGATCTGCAGACTGCACAGATGACGATCGTCCGCGAATCGGCAATGCACATACATATATAGCGTACAGTGAGCATTGGCGTTAAGGAATCGGGGGGAAGAAGAGATGGGTTGTGGAGAAGAAAGAACCCAAAAGACGAACGATAAGAAGGCAGAAAAAAGAAGGCGGCGAAGACGTTTGTCAGCCAGACATGGCGTATACGCAGCGTTGTACGCGCGTGTATTGTATGTATGTGTAGGTATACCTATAGCATATAGTATCTGTGTGTTGGCTGCGCTGCTGGCTGCTTTTTACTACTATGTACTACGGGTTAACACCAGTAGCTGTCTGACGGCTTGACGTTGTTGTTTGTTTCTTCGTCTTTTTTTTTCGTTTTTATTTGTTTTATGCTGGCTTTTTGTTCGATTTTCATCGTTGTACTTTTTGAAGTTCAAGAATATGGAAAGCAAGAAGGAGGTAGATGTGTAGATTTGTGGTTGTGAGAGTGTGAGTGCCTGTGGTGCTTTGTAGAGTCGTCTCGTTTTGCGTCTGCTTCTCGGCTCTCTTTCTATAAGACCCCCAAAACCCCCACACCCCCCTCCTTTTCTCATCAGCGTCTTGGTCTTCTTGTTTGACACAAACACATGCTTAGGTGGTGTTGTATCTGTGTGTATGGGCAATGTTGTTGCTGCCACAGACCGGTTTTCATGTTGCGTTAGCTTTTGTTGTTGTTATGTATCTTGTAGTACGTCTTGCTGACTCGCCCCTCGGCATTCTACAAATACTATAAACATCGAGTTGTAGTACAACTTCTTATGGCATCCAGTTGTGGAGTCTGCAAAGATATTTCTTGCTGGTTTTTTCCCCGTTCCGAACTCAGTACCACATAATAGTATATAGTATTCCTTTTGATGATAAAAAAAGAAGCATATCAAGAAAAAGAACCCCACAATGATTAATATTAAATTTTTCATTTCATTAAATATGATTCAATTGAGGTTTTGTCGATATTATGAACCTCATGAATCCTTATTATCTTGAAAAATTCTTAATAATAAGTCACAGTAATTAGTAATTCATGCTGGGATCTTCAATGGAAAGTTATAAGGCACTTAGTCAGTGAGGCATTATTTAAAAAGTTTCACCACAGAACTGGATAAAATTAGCTTATGTATATACATTCTTATCTCGGTTACTATACGACTTCAACTAAAATTTTTTTAAAGCATATATTATAATGTATGAACTTGATAACTGTTTTGGATTTGAATTTAAAGCTGAATAAATTTGTTTTAATGCCATAAAATATTTTTAAACAAAAATAAAGCCGTTTATTTTTGTAAGGAAATATGAATTGTGGGATAAGCCTTATTGATTCGCCTTGACAAACTCAATCTCGGGCTCCACTCGACCGTCTGACCTTAATCCGCACCTGTATTCCACTTTTGGTATTTCATCTGCCAACCGGCCAAAAGCGTAAAAAAGGTCCAAAACATGCGTTTGCCCCTTCATGGGTTTAATTCTGCTGCTGTTGCTGCTGCTGCTGGTTGCCGTCGTCAACGTTTTCGGGATCATTAATTACGTCTGCTGGGTCTCGGCCCCTCTATCTATCTCTCTTTCTCGCCGTGATTCTCCCTGCACCCTCTTCTGGCCCAGAAGAATCCAAAGAACCGGAATCTTGTAGAAAGAAACAAGAAGTTGTCTTTGAAACTCTGAATTGTATTTGCTTTGGTTGGCTCGCACTGAATCAAGCTTCAAACTTATATTTCGTTTTCTTTGTTAAATCCATCTAACGTTCATGTTTCATATTAGAATTTGGTTTATTGTGTGGCGTTGCCTGTGATAATAATAGGAATAAATATGAATCGAGAGGCAGGCGGCAGCAGAACTGGTTTTTATAAACCATAAAAATAATACCTATCCGTTGATATACTGCTGCTGGGATTTGCATTTTCCTCTACCTCCTGTTCGTAGGAATCGGTATGAGTCCGATGTCTCGAACGGACTCCACCTCCTTCGACATCTTCGATGAGTAAGTCGTCTTGGCCTCATTAGCATTTCTGGTATTACTCATCGCGTATTACCCCCATTCTCCAGAGCCCAGACTCCGCTCATTTCCCTATCGAGAATTAAGCTGTCCGCTTTCGGTTTCTGTGAAAATGTACGACAGTTTATATTCAAATTCGATGCGATAGCCGGAGCTCTCTTATCCTGTATTATAAAAAACACGTTCCAAATAAGCCGGCAAATGTTTGTTTGTTGGCCCCAACAATGGCACACACGGCGTAAAACAACATAAATTGTGGTATTTATACTGAAAACATTCCCAAACCGGTTCACAAATCTATGCTGTAATAAAAAAAAACCACCAAACAAACCGGAAAAAATTTTTGGTTTTCGGTTGTTTTATTTTTTATGTGTGCACCGCTCTAAATGCTGCTGACTCGGGGGCTACTGTTCCAGTCTCGGCATCCGTTTCAGTTTCAGAACCGGCCTATGGATCCGAATCAAGATCAAACCAGATATTCCTAAGCTTTTACTTTTCTTCACATAAATATTTGAATACTGGAGTTATTATTTATTACATTGTTTCAATTCTAATCAGTATACTAATGGTTTATATTTTAACTGGGAACAGCTCTTCTCAGCTTCTGCCGGCACACTTACAGCGTAGAACAGCAGTCCTCACACACACATCGATAAAGTTGTATTGTGCTGTGATCTTTCCAATGAGGTATATTTAATCTAAAAAGATCAGTTGATTTATAAATACATTATAGCATTTAACATTGTTTATTCCCATAAAGGTTAATAAATAGGAACATAGTTACAAATGATTTAGTCAGACTGTATACCATGTAATATTTTTTACAAATGAAAATGGATATTTAAAAATTAAAAAAGGTTCTTAAATGTTTTAGGAAAATGCAAAAGTGTTGACGAGGTAAACAAGGCATACTTATCAATTCACACACACTCACAAATTCAGTCATAATCAACATGAAGAGGTGAAAAGAAGCAGAAAAAAGGGAAACACATACACGTACCCCAGCCAAACGCTGATAAGTCAATATGTAATTTAAATTTTTGTATTTTAATAATGATAAGCCGGCCAAGTGACAAACAAACCTACATATATTGCGACGAGCGAACTCACACGAGTATAGGCATTTTTATTGATTTTCACCAGTCAGTCAGTTAGTCAATCAGTCAGTTTGTCAATCGGTCAAATACTCGCCTTGCCAACTGGAATCGCTATCAGTTTGTCAGGCCTTAATACTTTTATACTGTTGTAGATATTCGAGTATGTGTCCACAAAAGTCTATTTGTTCCGTACTTTCGATGGCAGATGCAGATGTTGGACTTCAGATACAATTTCCATATCCATTTGTATTATTTCATTTTGTCTAACATATAATTTTCCCAGAATTTGTTTATTCATTCTATTTCGCTCACACGTTTCACTCGCCGCTCGACGTTTTCAGTCACTGAGAATAGTATCTAAAAGTAATGCATCATAGATACGTGTATATACAAGATTGAAATAGATAGATACACCGACAGGCAGACATTCTCCAAGTAAGCAAACAAAACGGGCAAACGATGAATTCATTCTTAATGAAAAACACATACATCTGCATTTGCACTGGTATCTATGTATGCCCCTGTATTTGTTAACAACAATAGCAAAAAGCACAAAATAAAACACATTTTTATCTGCTTTTGAGGCGAAATGAATGAAAAGGCAATTTTGCAATAAAATTTATTACTTTCTGACTGTTCTGTGTAGTTTTTACTCAAATACATTTTAAAGTGCTTCGCTTTGTTGGCGTCTAATGAAAATGATCAAACAGCTGTGGCAGGCAATAATAAATAATACTTAAGGAACTTTATTTGCCTGTTTCATATGAATGAGCAAAGCAATGCCAAGAAGCAAATGGATCAATTAATTGGGCTATGAACATTTGGGTATGTATTTATTATTTATAGGCAAATTTAATGTAGAAATAAATGGGGAATACATTTGTTTTCCGGTTACAAAATAAATAGAATGTATTAAAAATTAAAAACTTCCAAAAATTATTTAACTTACCATTTCTTCATCTTCATACCCAATCATTTAATAAATATTTCTGACTAAATCTGGTTTCAATCTTCATCACTCGTATATCATATTTGCCACCGCAGCGAAGCTCTGAATTTTGATATGAAATCTTTACAAGACCCCACACAGTTGACAACTCAATGTGAATATTTTAACGTTTATTTTCCACTGATCACATCGTTTATGCGTTTCTGCACGTTAAAATGAATACTTTGAAGCTTTCAAGTTTCCTTGACAGACTTGTGCGTGCTGCCTGTCGAAAAAAAACAACTGGGCTGCGTAAAGTTTGGGGGCTAGATAATCTATAAAGTTATTACTCACGGCACGTCACAACAAATATAAATGAAATACCAGAGAACAGAAAAACTCGCTAAATGCGAAACAAAGCGAAGCGAACCGAAAACTAAACTCGAAATTAAGATATGCTAAAAAGGCGAAAGAAACTTGGTCGATTATAACTGATATCGCTGGGGGCTGGGCGGTGATGAGAGTTACAGATGTGCGGGGTGTACTTCTATATATAATATATATATATATATGTTTGTTAGCTGGCCTGACTCGTAAACTTGTTGACAACAACTTTTGTGCAAATGTTTGTAGTTCTTTTTTTTTTTTGGGTGCTATTGCTGCTTGAGAATCGCCTGTTATTTTATCTCCATATATACGTAACTACATATACATTTCAGTAGGTTTGGGTTCGGTGTTGAGGTTGTAATTTGTATTCAGCGTTTTACTCTTTTTCACTGTTGCTGATATGGCATTTAAACCATTATATTGTGTCGACTCTTTACCCATATCACACACTATTAAAAACAAACTTATAAATATAGGCATGCATGCGAATACAGTGCGTATCGAGGGTATATGGCGATGGGATTGAAGTAGGTTTTAGATATTTTTAAGAAATTGATAGAGGAAACTATTTTAATGGTTATAATAATTTTAGAAGGGTTTTCTTTAGAAAATTTCAATCTAAATTTGTGTTGTAATCTTTTAATCTCTAATATATATAACCTGAAGTTATGAAATCACTATCAATAACAATACTATTTTCCTATACTTTAAATGATTTTCGGTTTTGTTGGGCACTGTAGCGCTATATGGTCGGGGTCTCTGATTAATCTTAACTCGTCTGGCGGTCGGTTGCTCTGTCGTCCGATCATTCGTTCATTCGCTGGTTGATTGGTTGTTCGGTCAGCCAGTTAGTCAGTCAGTCAGTTAGTCAGTCATTCAGTCAGTCAGTCAGTTAGTCAGTTCGTACGCAGTCATGTCATTCATTTGCCATTTCAAGTGCTATACAGACTCATGATTGTGTTATACGAACTGCGAATATGTATCTATATAAACGCTCAGTGTAGTTTTGTGTGCACTGGATGCCGGCTGTTGTCGATATGTACATTTGCACGTACCTATATATAAAGAGTGTGTTCCGTAATAAGCTTAAAAGTGTAGCTATTGCTGGTGGAGCGTTTGCTATTCATTAATGAGTTGTTTAGCTGTCAACTGTCGGTTGTCATGCTCAATCCATTTTGTATATACCGATTGTTCGGATCAAGTATAGAGATACATGTGCACTATAATGGATATCATTATTAATTTTCATTATGCAAATGACTTGTATCGTTATTAGAGCCACGGAACCATGGCAGCTGTATTCAACTGACACCAAAATTGTTATTTTGTATATTGTATATTAGGTTTAAATGGAAATTAATGGTTTTCTTATTGGTCTATATGGTTATGGTTTATTTATGGCTAATGTTAAATATTTCCTTGCTTGCTCTGTACTGAATTATTTTTTAAATATCCAAAAATCAGGCTATCCACGATCTCCCCATACTTTTGTTTACTTTTGAGGACCGCCTGCTGATTTTAATTAATCTTGAAATCGTAATCATAAGTGGGAGCAGGTGTGTGATATTGCTTGGTGTTGGTGGGGATGGTAGATTACTTCCAGGCTAGGCATTATAAAAATTATCGTGCAATACACTCGCAAGAACTTCATCAATCAAGTGGCCAATAAATCAAGTAATAAACTTGTTGATATCAAGACAAACCCGTGTCAACTTAAACTCCAAACACAAAAAAAAATGTTGGAAAGAGTTTAAAAAGTTTTCCCCTTTAGGTTGAATTAAAGTTTTTAATATTTATGAATTAAAACGGATGGAATAAATACCAATGACAAGGAAATGGGATTTATTCTTTCAGTTTTTTTGATAATAGTTTTTCTATAAGAGCTTTTGTAGTAATTCCCCATTAGGTTGATTAATATTTATCAGTGGAAAGTACACTTGAATTTCTGCTCAACCATACACGGGTAGATAAGTGTTTTACTTAATTCTCTGGCGTTCCCCTGCCCTTTCAATCATCACCCAGCCCCCTTAACAGATACATACCTCTCTGGGCTACCTGTTAAACTGTAAGGTAAATAATCCACATGAGGCACACTTTTGAGTAAACTACCAAATTACACACAACCCTTCACCCTGCCGCTTTTATCCCGCCGTTCCACTCAAAAAGCAAATAAACCGGAGTGCCTCCTCCTGCTACTTAATTCGATTTTAGTGGTATTTGTGGTTCGTGCTTTACTTATTGTGGTTGTTGGTGCTGCTACCGATTTACGCTAGCCCCAAAATCGTATTCGAGTTTGTCTTTTAACTTTGGGCCTTGAACTACCCATTAACGTCTTTGGTTTGGCGTACTTAAATCGGATAGAAAGGTCAAAAATCAGGTTTACCATGTCTCAGGATTCACTTGAATTCAACTTGTTTGTATGTTATTTCAAATAAAATGTTTTAAAAATGTATCTTAAAATCATATAAGCAATCCATCTAGTTCTAAAGGGTAGCTTTTCGTCGCAACCCGTTTAGTCAAAGTAAGACTCACCTGTTTATGTAATGCTCACTCACGAAATTCACTTAAGTAAAAGCGTTGGTAAATACCAAAACAAAAAACCAGAGGAAAATGGAAAAAAAAATCAGCGGACTGAAGAACAAGTGTAGCATTTGTTAGATGCTTTTCTTTACATTACTTCCACCTTTTTTTCCTCCTCTCAAACGCTTGAAAATAATATTTCTTCTTTTGTTTATTTTTTTACTTAGGTATTATTCAAGCTTTAATGGCTAAGAGAGCGAGATACAGATACGACGACCACAAGCGTGTGCGAGACCGTCCGGCTGTATTTGTATCTCAAAGTTTGTTGTGTATCTATAGTAAACAAATGCGCGTAAAAGGAAAACATGCACGTAAGAACGAAAGGCAGAAAAATTGGCTCTAAAGAATGGACAGTGGTAGTGGAAAAGAACGAGGTATATAATGAAAACCGATGGCACAAACAGGCGGAGACAATGTTAGCACTGGCCGATCCTATCCCCATACCATACCATACCATCCATCCCATACCATCCAATCCAAAACAAACTGAAACGAGTCCCGCTGTCAGCTGCCCATCGAGATACAATGCGGGTGCGGTTTGGTGGGGTGGTGCAGGGTGGGTTAAGGAATGGGTGTTATAAGGACCACTGCTCCACCATACACTCGTATGCGTAAAAATTCTTTTGGTTTCGCGCTCGCGTAAAACGTAAAAAATAAAATGAGAATGAGTTGGGGAAAATAAATACATATATAGATATTTTTCCTCTTCTCATACAATACGGCTATATGTATAACCCCCATACGTATATGAAAAAGAGGAGAAAATCAACACAAATTGTTGCTATTCGGCTGCCCCACAGGCATCTCAAAGAAGGAGACGAACCAGAGGAGTTCTTGTCTGGATTTTATATTCATTTATGTGCAATTTTTATGTATTTCTCTGTCGGTTTTGGTTTATTTATTTTGTGCGCTTTTCTCTCACTAAATTGATTTGTTTGTGAGCAGGAGTTTTCTAAACCGGTTGCAGATGGATATTTTCTGTTTTTACGGGTTTGTTTATTCGGTGTTTGCCGGGGCTGGCTGGCTAGCAACAGGAATTGGTCAGAAAATTACGTTTTTTATTACCCCATCTTATCAAGACCAATACCCCAACTGCAATGTATTTCAGCAAACCTTTTGAAATTGCATTCAAGGGGATTAACTGGTCTCATTATCAGTTTACTAATAAGTCAACATTTGAACTGAGATAAATGCATTCATTGCATACTTGTTGACTTATTAATAAACCACGTTTATCTTGAGGAAACTTGGTTTGCATTTTATGCTTTACTTCTTGTTATACGTTTATAAGAAATAGCGGGTTCGATTTCGATTGAGAGCACTGGTGATAAAGATATCAGAGACCCACTGTGGTTTCCCTCCACCGGTCCTATCCAAGTCACACTCTCCCCAGGGAGAATTGTACTTAAGTACTCAAGGGTGCTTCATGAAATCGGTTTCCTGACTGAAATACCAATCAGCTCACTTCAATTATGCGACATCACACGATAAACAGCACAAAAAATATCTTTATAAATAAATGTATACATATATATTTGGACAGTGTACAGTGGACGCGTAGTACGTGTGCACATTGCCAATCTATAAGTAGAAGATTAATATATAACGCCAACGTACAACACGTTTTGTTCGTTTTTAATTAATGAAACTTATTTCGAGCTGCGACCGACGAGACACAGACAAAAATAAGGCATCAAAATCGGCCAAAACAGAATTTACTAATGGAAACAAAAAAAAAAGATCAGGAAATTATGGTTTACTATACGCTTCTTCCATACCCTATTTTAATAGGTGAGGTAAATGTTATACAATTTCTTGAAATAAAAATTACACAATTTCTAGAAAGGTTATGAAAATCCCCAGTAAAATTATTGGTTGTGACTTAATTGAATACTCAGTTAGGTCGGTAATTTCCAGTAAACTGAGACTTCCAAGCTCACGATTGTCTCAATTACACAATATGTATTATGTTCTTATTGTCAAGTTGTTACCGTTAGTAATAGTTATTATATTAAAGGTGATTACGCTTAAGATAATAAAACGCATTTAAATTATTATATCATATTAAGAGTGTTGGCACAGGAAATTTAATGACAAATTAAAGTGAAGTTCCTTTAACAGAGTGTTTATTTAACGACCAATCCTATATTCCAAGTATCCTTACGCTTAAGAAAAGATAATGCATTTAAATTATTATATCATATTAAAAGTGTTAGCACAGGCAATTTAAAGAAAAATTAAAGTGAAGTTCCTTTGACAGAGTGTTTATTTAACGACCAATCCTATAACCCAAGTATCCCATTATTCCCTCTGTCTGCACACATTAGTAAAAGTTGGTCTGTACTTTGTCTGTCGGCTGTTTCTATACCCTCCATATATATATTTGTATTTTTCCGCATAAGCACGAACACATTGGCCATATCTGCTGATGGGTCTGCCTATACCAACACAGCCCACTGGGTTTTATCTCTATTTCTGGGAAAGAGAGCCAAAATCAATTTATGTCGTGTGGTTTTATTCTAACGCCGAAACGACTAATCAGGTAATTTATAAAAAAAGAGCAACGTTGGAGAGGCCGCTCGATAAGGCCCCCCCAAAAAAAAATAAATGAACCGAAAAAGTAAAAATATTTTGCTACCAACGTCGTATAATTTTTTCATTCATGCGCTAATCGCCCGAATCACACACAAACCCAGTGCTTTTCTTATGAAGCTTTCTTAGTATTTGTATCTACACACTCGAACGTAGTACGGGTTTATATGGCCGATAAAAATATATGTATATATTTACACACTTTGGCCGCTTTCGTACGCTCCACACGCGTCAATGCGGCGGCCTCCCACCGCCCACCGCCCACAGCCGCCTTCAGCCCACCCGAAAAATAAATATAATAAAAACAAAAAATAACACCACCCATATCCCATACACCTGCCAGTCCGAAGCTCTACCAAAAAAACATATAAACATACTTGTGTGTACGTATTCCGTTCGGTTTAAACACATTTTAATGCTGCGTAAATAAAGCAAACAATCTGAACCATCCACGTGCTTTCTTTTACCGCCCCGAATTCCCAGTGCACCACACCTTTGAAGCTTTTCTTCTTTTTAGCCCAACTATACTCGTATTTATGAGGAAAACGAATATTTTCATTATAAATCTATGTGTATGCATATATTTGGGGGATTATTTTTGCAAATATTTTCTCATGCCGAAATAAGAGCGATTCTTTGGGTTGAGTACACATTTGGCTGGGTGCTCTTTACGTGATTAAATTAGCGTTATGGTGGGAACAAAGCGGAATTGTAGTGATACAAATATGTTGGGGAAAACAATTATGACGCAAGCAAATCTGCAGGCATGGGAAATGTGTAGTGATAATATCTAGGAAGGAAGAGGAAAATAAAATGTATCTTAAAATACTTATAACTGTTAATGGGCTATAACTTGGCTATAAAAAAAAAACACGAGCATTCAATTTGTTTTTAAGTGACAACTCAATTTATAGATATTTAAGTATATGGATAAGACAATATTATATAAAAACAAAGAAGAAACTGTCTGAATCTTTAATTAAATGTGTATTATGAAAATTCTTAGCAAGTACATATATAGAAAGAACCAAATTTAAAAGGATTTTATTAAAAAAGTTTTAAATTGACCTAAAACAAACAATTTTTTTTAAGTTCCTAACTTTTATTTATATAGTTTTATTACCTAAGCAACAAATATTTTTATAAAATTGCATATTAATCTGCTTTTATTTCTTAATTTTACCACCAAACACTCAAATGAAAATATTTAAAGCCCATAAATTTTCCCCCATTGTTTGTTTTCTTTCAATTTGCATTGCGATTTCTGAACATAGTTTGCAGAGCTAATTCTCACTCGGGCGACAAGCGAAATGGCTGGAAAAAAAGGAACAAAATCACCGAAAATTTGCACACATCATAAACGATAGATTGCGGTTCTCGAAAGTTATTAATTCGTTGGCGCCACTCAATCAGCCACCGATGGGGCAAGAACAACAACGAAGGCGACGCGGTGTCGCCATCAGTCAAAGTTCTTGTTTGATTTACATGTTTATCTTTATCGGGTTGTCTGGGTGTGCGGAATAAATTATAGAACAAATATTCCAACATTCATGCAATATCTCGCCACATATCTAGCTGAACTTTGTTGTTTGTCCCCAATGCCGCCTTTTGGTCAAATTGAGTTGTGTTAAGTTTCACACATAAACGATATGAGCAACAGCTGCTTTATATGCAAAGGCAAAATATAAAGTTGGCCAAATACAATTAAAAGCCACAAAAGGCAAAAATGTTTTAAAGCTTATTTCTCGGAAACTCAGCGAAATCAAACTGTATACACAGCCATATCAATAAAGAACGACTGTTGAGAGTATTTTTTACGTCTGGTTAGACAGACCCCCCAAGTGTCACCGGAATTTTCCCCTAAATGAAAAGGGTAGAAAACGGATATAATACTTTCTTAGCTTCTGTTTGCCCATACCACAAAATACCTAGAAGCGCAGCTGCTATTTCTTTAAATTAAACAAGCATATCTTATAAAACATCATGTATTTGTAAATTTCTAAAATAATAATATATCATTTTCTTTTTCTTTTCAGGTGGGTAATTCCAAAGTTCGACGATAATAATATGATGTAAACTGGAGTGCTCCCAAAAAATTCCAACAGAATACATGGAAATAGGGGTAAAATATTATGTGAGGTTAAAAGTTTGGGGTTCTTGCAAGACATAATTATATTATTTACTTCATGCAATACCTTTAAATAAAAAACGAGTAAAGATTTCTAGATTTAAAGCCTGCTATTTTAAACCTACGGAGGTTTGTTCTCGAACATTTTAGCTTGTTTGTGTTTAAAGATTATTTGTTTAGGGTCTACAGTCCAGGCCCTAAGTTCATCTGTATAAGCGAAAGTTGCTTACTAAATAGCTACACAAAAGCATTTAATACAGTTTCTGAACTGATATGATACTATATGTTGATTCTCGGTGAACTTCGGCCATTACATGGCACGTTTCTTATATGCAACCTTGATTTTCCAAGCGCATTTTTTGTCGCCTTTTTTAAGGTCTTGTCATCATTTTTCATTATTTCACATGCATCAACAAAATGCACTTTTTGTGTCTTTATTTTTTTGCTTCTTTCTTTGCTATATTGTGTGTATAGTATTGTATGAATATACATATATATTTTTTTGCCCAACCTAATCAGTTACAAAAGCAAGTGGCAGCGACGTGCTTGGGTTTGTCGTGATTGCACTTTTAATTTACTACGGTCGTAGTACGAAATCGTATGCTCATACGCTGCATATATAATAAATATAATACTGCACACAACAGATATGCGAGTATGAGCACAAACCGGCCGGCCCACGCAGGCAAATGAATGCATGAGTTGGGTTGTCAAGTCGGGGCCCCAGTTCCAGTCCCCCAGTACCTCCGAACCCCCAGTCCCCGATCCCCAAACCTCGATCCTACGGCCTACACAGAAACCGCTTGTTCTCCGCGTTGACACGATTCCCGACGACCCTCGTGTCTTGATTGGGGGCGATCGGAGGGGGTACCACTGTGCTTAGATCCAATGAAATTAATTAATGAGTGGCTTGTCCCAAAAGCGTGGGTCGTTTCTTTTTTCCTTTGTTTACTACTATTTTATAGGTTTTTTTTTGTGTCGTTTGGCAGGCGCCTACTGTCGGCAGAAGCTCACTGAATTTTCGCGTAGGCGGGTTTTTCGGTGCTGAAGTTTATTGTTTTCACTTATCGTCTTGTGAAAAGGGTCTTAAAAGCTTTGATTGTAAAATATAACTAATTTAACATGTCAAAACGTTCAACTCAAAGATCCGGCAAGATTATACAATTGATTTCAAAACGTGAAAGATTATTTCTTTCACCCTTTTATCTGTGCTCTCGATTTGTAAATAAAACAGCTATTTTAGACATTAATTTAACGTGGGTGAGGAATATCTCTAAAAACTACGATTTATGTTTGTAATAAATACTCGGGCTAATACCATTGCTTCCAAGAAGGTGAAAATGAATTTTTTAACCAGAAAAGTATACAATTAGTTGCGTATTTTATATAAATTATTGGGTGATAGCGGAAGTGTTTAAAAAACAGGGAAATTTCAGTAAGATGTGCAATGAAATGAAATTTTCATTATGCATATGATATCATTATAATAACCCTGGCTCGGCTTCGAATCCAAATTATTCGTGGATAATCCCACTCGCAGATTTCCCCTAAAAACCCAAAACCAATGTCTTATTAATTAACTTATCCCAATGCCCACACAACTAATCGGTTTTCTATCGCCTAGGTTTCCACTAATTGTGCAATCCGAAGTAAAACAAAGGAGAGATTTCTTGGATATTGACTAAGCATCAGGCCAGAGGCGCACCCAAAGGGGGAACGAGGTCCGCACTTTGTTGCCGAGATTATATGGGAGTGGGGAGCTGTCGCAACCTCCCCCCAACCCCTTTCGGACTACGCACCTGAACCACTGACTCAGCCACCTGCTGAACAAGTTGGTAGCAGTCCACTGGGTTTATGAAAATCAAAGCGTGTCATGAGTCAAGTCGCAGTCGGAAATTTCAGGAACGCAATAGTAAATGCCGTGCCACGCCGCCACATGTGAAACAACATTTTCATCTGGCGATAGGTGGAACAACCTACGACCTTTCAGCTGCAAAGTCCCTGACATTATCCTTTTGGTTCGCACTTTCCTGTTTGCACAGCGCGAGAATAAACAGAACCAAGAGGGACCAGACGAAAGAAAAAACAAAAAACCTCAAAAATGCTACGGCTTGGGCTTGGGTTTGCGCTTAGGTCCACATATTTGTTTAGGTCTCTCGGTCAATCAACGAAAAAAGAAGGGAAAAAATGAACTTGCCATGTTTAAATAAATAATTTTCAAGGTTTATTTTTAGGCCATCCCCATCGCAGGCAACAGGGCTCACAAAAGGCCAGTAAGCCAATTACCACAGAAGCAGGGGGATCGGCCAAAATGTGTGGCCATTTTGGGAATTTAAATTGAATGGAATTTTGGGTTCTAGTTGAACTGTAATGGTAATGGAATTGTCAATCAAATTACTTCTAAGAGAATGAAAAGTTCTTGACAGAAGGGTAATCTATCCAAGAGAAATTTTGGTAAATTAATGTTCGATATGACAATCGTAATTGCAATTGTAATTTGTCTTGACATTTTTAGAAGCAAATGTAGAATAATGTTTAAAGAATTAAGGTACTTCCATTTAAACTGTTTAGTTATAGTTGGCTTTAATTGTGATTACCTATCAATATAAATAAATCTGTCATCTCAAAATTAAGGATCAACGCTAAGCGAAATTTTCAAATATTTCCCTAATAAAATTAAATGTTAAAATCTCTTATTCATTTTTGATAAAGGTAAATTTATTTGCTAAAGTATATTAAAGAACCTCAGCTGGATGAAACATGTTACTCACAAATAATTCTGGAAGTTAAACATTTGAAGGGGTTTTATACACTTGTACTTCTTATAAATTCCATCTACTTGAATTTTAACCATCGCAATATTTAATTTAAATCTCTGCTTCTTCAACATTTTTTTAAACTGTTTGTTTTCCATTTCTCACCTTACTTGGTATTTTGTTTGGGGAAGTATTTTCTCAATGTTCCGTGCTCTGATCTGAAATTTGAGATAAGCCACGCAATTAGTGGCTATATAAACAGACGGCAGCGGCAACAGCAATACCATCGTCTCCACATTGTGGTCAAGTAAATAGAGTGACAAGCCCGCGACAACACGGTCAAATGCCTTCAATTTGGGTTTATTTATTTATACCCATGTACAAATTTCCTTGTCGTGCCTGTATGAAGGGTCTAACCGGGGTCTTACCTTTCCCCCAGACACTATGAGAGAGATAGCATGGAAATGGAAATGGAAATAGGAATGGAACCGAAATAGGGCCTGACACGATGCGACATACACGCATTTTGCTAAGTGGTGTCAAATATTTACATGATATTACATTTCGATTTTCCATTTACCTCTACACAAGTTCACTTTTGGCAGTCAGTTGAAGTGAAAATGTTCTAAATGCTCTTATATCTTTGAGGTTTTAAATGGTATATGATTAGATTGTTTAAATCTATTCATATTATTTATGTTTTCTATCGATCAAATCTTAAAGTGATTATATTCTTATTAATAATATTTTATATTTATTAAAACTAAAAGTGGTTTTTGAGAACCGTAAACAAGTTTATAGAACAAAATAATCTTGATATTAGAAACTTCAATACCAATTCCATTATTAGATCTCCCCAATACACAAAGTTTCAATTTGTCTAACTAAAATTACATAAAACCCTATAAACTAAATGTAATTGTTAATGCCAAATGTATTTCCAACATTTCATGAATATTTATTAAGGATCTTTAATTTCAAGTGCCCCACTTTTGTAGATATTGCTGAGGAAGTGCGATGGTTTCCCCCTCGTTAGTGGCGCATTATTTGTATGCTGGTTATTTATAGTTAATTGAGGTGTTCGAGGTGGCGCCTGTTGAGGCCAATTACAGCGAGCTAACTTGGTTAGGACCCTTGGCCAGCTTTAGCTGATGACGCTGACCAGCACTCTCATCCCGGCACTCACATCCTTCGATGCCTCTCAACCGATGCCATAGCCATCACCATCCTTCAACACACGCTTCAGATATTTGCCCCCCCGGGTCGAAAGGTGAGGCACAAAGCGCAAAGAGAATGGCCGATGGCGAAGATTGCAGGGAAAATCGGGGGAAAACCTAGGGGGGACTCGGGGCAGTGGAAATCGAGGGGAAAGCCACTTAGCCAGCAGCTGACGCACATAAAACTCTCCCTTCGTGGGCGGTGGCATCCTCCTTATCCTTGAGATTGCCCATTCTCATCGCCATGCCAGCGCACGTTTCAAACTGGGAAACGTTCCCTTGGCCAGTAGGCAAATGAATTTTCCTTTTCCCAGCTTATTTCCCCCTTTGGTTTTTCTTTTTTTAGTGCCAGAGTGTTGTGCTTCGGTTTGAGTAAATCAATTTGAGGCCCCGTGTTATGTTAAGAAACGACAACAAAAGTGTTGTTCACAGTTCATTCCTCCCCTATCCAATAAAGCTGATGAGGATGAAGTCCTGGCCTGCCTTTGACACTTTTGGCCATAATAGTTTGCTTTGAAAGCCGGTCCCCTAATCATTTTTCCTTGCATTGCCTGCCGCCCGCCTCGTCTTCTTCGTCTTTACTTGAGCAAAGAAAACTGAATTCTAAAGATTTTTCTCCCCTATGCTGGCTTTCCTTTTTCCTTTATGGTTTTTGATATACATTTGTCGGGGAAAGCTCTATATGCACTTCTTCTTGGTACTTAGAAAAGGGTTAGTAACGAAGGATAGGCAACCCTCTAAGATTGTCAGAGTATTTAAAAAAAATAACAGGGATTAATGCAAGGGGCCAAATTTGTATTTGGTATTTATTAGTAAGTTGAAAAGAAGTAGGTTAATCCACCAGTAATACCATTGCAGTTTTTAATATTCTTAAAAATATTTTTCCAAAATAACCGAAAGTAAAAATCTATTACCTCTAATCCGAAGCCAATAAGCAGTCCAATTTTCCCCACTCAATGGCTAAGTTGGTTTCCTAACAGTTTCACCAACTAACTTTTATCACTTTCCTAAGCTTACTTATACCTCGCCTCTCTAGCCCCCGACAGACTTATCGAGACAAAGTTTTGCTTTAGCCTCATTAGCGTTGTTAGTTGGCCCAAAGTTGATAATAATAAAGTTGAACGGGTTCGTGCGCGTTACCTTGTTTTTCTCAACTTTTCTTCAAAATGTCTTTTATTGATTTTCCTTTTATTCTTTATTGAGTGTATGCGAATATCAGCCATTGTCCAATTAAAAAATATCTTAGTAAACTTTAAAATGGACACAAATTGCAGGAGCTCAAAGTTTAATCTATTTCCCGCAACGCTTTATAAAACCAACATTTCTTAAAAGAAATTTAAAGAAAATATTATAATTTCACTAAGTCAGGTCTCTTATCATGGTTGTTTTGCGCTGAGAAATTGTGATTTAAACATTCCAAACTTATCTGTCTTCAACTACTACTCGTAAGTATATGAATCACACACGAAAAAAAAGGAAGGAATTTTTTTCCCACTTTAGTTTGAATGATTGTACCTAAAAAAACATTTCCGTTTAGTCATATTTAAATACATTTCATATACAATTTTTGTATAGTATAGTGATAAGTATTTCCTTATTATATTTTGACCTCTGTTGAACTGTGCCTAATGAATTAAATACCATAACCTTATGGCTATGAAACTTGCTGTACAAAAAATAAAATCTTAAACTGTATTTTAGTGTGTGTCTACTCCCAAATATATTTGCAATTTCACGCATTTATAACAATGAAATCACAATACTCCGAGGCACTCAAACAGCAATCGAATTTGCATTTAGAGCTCAATCAAATGCATTTTTCATAGAACAAACAACCAAACTGTCGTGCACACACACACACATTTCAAATAATATATGTTCGCATTTTTTATGCAGTTTATTTAATGTATTCGCACTTTTTTCTGCTTTCATAAATATTTGATGGTGAAAATTGCATAAGAACAGTAAAATTGCAACGCTTAAATGAACGCAAAAATAAGAACAGGGTTGCCATCTTGATTGACGAGTCGACAAAACAATTCCACAATCGGAGGCGTGAGACTGTGGAAAGCAAGAATTGTTGGCCACGTATTTGATAGACATCGATTTCGAATTACGGCAATTATTATAAGTTTTTCCAAAGTTCCACGGGATACATGGGAACGTTCTCATGTGCTGTGTTTGTCGGTCGCATTGTGGTTTTAGTCTAATTTGAATTTTAAATTCAATTTGCAATCAAGTCATTAAGTGGGGTGTGTTTGAGAATAGATATTGTATCGGTAAAAAGCTCATCGAAGGTGTTTTTGGGAAGCGTTGAAGTTATTGAATCGATTATGCTAGAAATATTGAAAAGACAGGATCATATATAGATTTCCAATTTCAAGATCAGAAATCGTACAGTTTCGTAAAAACAAAGATCAGTCATTTTAGGGAAGAGGGTCTGTTATTAACTCAGCTTATTGATGGAATTTCTTAGAACCCCCTCTAAATCGAAAATCCGCTACTTTTTAAGCATTTGTAGTGATTTATTGCTTTTCCTTACAGTTGTTTATGGAAGAATATCTTCCTGTATAATCTCATATGATCATACTTTGTTTATTATGCCCCAACGCTCATGATCCTAAATCATCAAAGTCGGTAGGCTAGGGCAACAATGTGGCCAGGCAACATTTCTGTTTACGCACGCCAAATTGTTGCCGCTCTAAGCCAAATAGAATTTTGTTTTTAACCCACTCGCAGGCAAACACAAATAAACAAAAAGTGGTAAAAACAAAATCGGTTTGAGTTGGGGGCTGACTTAGGCATAGTTCCAATTTCTTTGCGGGCAACCGAGAGCTATTGACACGAGCGAGAGATGCCGACGCCCGTAGGTTTTTTCCACTTTTTTAAGTTTTATTTTTGTTTCATCCGCAATCCATCCTTATACAGTAGCGGGGTATAAAGCACAGAGCTCTGGCTGTTTATTCTTTTGAACACACATTTTTTTTGTTTATTTTCATACTTTTTTTCAGCTTAACTCTTAGCTCATGCGCCTCATCACCCCTCTCCAAAGTTCTTAGCTCTACTTATCACCAGCACAGAGAAAAAATTAAAAACACAGATTGTGTAAATATATTTTTGAAAGAACTCTTAAATATAGAGCCCGCATGACAAATCCATGGGTCATAAAAGAGTATGTCAATATATTTATTTATTAAAGATGATAGTGAAGTTTGCAAAAACAAGGAATAACATAGTGCCAGCTGTGGCTTTGACTACGTGTTTTTGGTATTCTAACTTAATTTAACAATACATATTTTTTTCATTTTAGATCACGTTGTATAAATAGTTTTTTTTTATTATTATAATTGTGTTTCTATAGTACATATGTCAATATAATTGATAGATTTTTAGTATTTTATTTTAGTATTTTCCATCTTTTGTTTAATGTAAAAAATATAAACGAAGGCTGTACATTTTCTGGTATTTATGTTGTAGTATATATTCTGTGCTAAAATTCAAGACAATTTAAGACAAATGCAGGTAATGTTTTTTTCCAGTGTACATCCCTCTTTGGCATCGGCGGCATATTGCATTGAAATTTGCAACACATTTCACTTTGTTGGCTCTTTGGCTACCGTTTGACGTTTGAGTCGGGAAAGGGTTGAATAAGAAGGCGGAGGGAGCTCAAAATGGGTGGGGATGCCGAAGGGGCAGACATGGAAAAAAGACCAAGAAAAAAGAAAATGATTTAATGCAAATTTTATGCGCCATACTTTTCCACAGCCTTTGCTCCTGTTGTTATTCTCGTTTTTGAATCGCCGTCTCCGTTCTGCAACGTCATATTTAATCATGATCGCGATCATGATCGTCAACGGTTGTCATTGTCTGTCAACCAAAGCGATGGCAACATTTTAATACATTTTGCAACGGAGCTTTGAATTCCAACCATATTGCTTATTTATTCAGAACTGCAGTTGTCTGTTGTTTTATTGAATCTCTCTTACTTGATTGCTTTGAAAACATATAGAAATTGAATGGGATAACAGTTTGAAAGACTGCAAAAAATTCGATTCTTGATTTGGGTGCCTTTATTTGATATTTTGAAATATAATATTGAAACATAAAAAAGTTAATTGTATAAAAAGTATAAAAAACAATATATATATACCATTTTTTTTTTTTTTAATTGTAAATACCATAAAATGTTAATTGCATAAATAGTGTCATTATGTCGCTAAGTAAAAAAAAAATAACACATTTCAAGAAAAAAATGTAAATACCAACAAATGGATATTACCAAATGTTCCTTGACATTATATATTGTGTGTTGCTAAGTTCCCTTATCAGAGGTCTTAAACACTTTGAAATACATAGGAAATCTATCAACTTGGAGGCAACTCACACGGTACTCATTCCAAGTGCAAATATACTTCACATAATGATAAGTTCACTGATCTTTCGCTCCACACACACACACTCTCACACAAGCCTTCACTCGAAGTGCAATGTATTTTAAGTACTAAATTGTTTCCTAACTGCAATTAGCTGGAAACACCAGGCGACACAACGGCCAACAGCCAACAGCACTGGCAGCTGCAATTTTGATGGCGGCGATGATGGCCAGGAAACATTCTTGGGCCGACTTCTCTGGCGCTAGACACAGGCAACAATTTTAATTAGTCTGTGGGCCTGGGCAGAAACTTTTCGCAGCATTGGCAAATTAATCGAAATGCATTAAAGCCAATTAAGCGACTGCAACTAGATGTGCAGGGAAAATACAGTGGCTTCTAGAAGGCGCCAAACTGCAGTTTCCCCATTTTGTTGTTGTCTCCACTGCTGCATTTGTTGTAATCAAGAAGATGCACATAAAGCCGTGTGGCTACCGTTAAAGTTGTATTCATTATTTTTATTATTTTCTTTTTTGCACGAGAGTTTAGTGGCGAAAGGATGCCGGAGAAGAAGAACTCGCATTATTGTAGGTCTCTTTGCAAAAGTACAGTGAAGGTTCTATAGGAAAAATGAATATATGTTCTAAAAGAAATTTAAATTAAGTTTCTTATATAAACTAAATGGAAATTGAATTTAATTTTGAAGTTAAGCTAGTAATAATACATTTTACCATAATAATTTTCAAGTTAAAAAATATATGTAAATCATTTAATTTTAAAAATATCTTATTAGTGTAACAAAAATGTAAACAAATTTTAACACTGCCATTCAAATTTCTTATCAGTAAGATTTTTTTAAAATTTGAATTACATTTCTTAGTTCAAAAAAATGTATGTGATGCTTTTAAAATCAATGTTTTATTACTATCTTAATTTGAAACACCTGGAAAAGATGTGAAGTAATAAATCGACTGTTTAAGACATTCAATGATTAAAGTCAAAATACCCGGTCGGATTCGACCCTCTGTATTTTAAATTTTCAAGATATTATTATTTTGTTATTTTTGTTGCATACATTTCGAGATCATTTAAAGTATTTTCTAAATTTTTTCGACCTAACCCTTTTAGTGAGGTTGCACTGTCTTTTCTTCTTTTTCGCCATTTTGCATTATTTGCTCCGTCATCTTATCGTTTGGCCACTGCAATCAGTCGTCGTCGCCCGCGCTGCTCCACATTTCAATTTTACTCCGCAGAACAGTGAGACGAAGTAAGGGAAAAGCAAGTAAAAAATAAAAATAAAATAAAAAAAGTTTGCTGCCTCTTCTGCCGTTTTCCTTCATCTTCAACATTTTCGCGCGCATCGTGTTGCCAGGGGCAGGCTGTAGTGGTATTGGTGTTGTTGCAGGCACTGGTATGGAGCCCTTCGTGTCCCCCACACACACACAAACACGTCGTCTTTACAACTTTGCAACAACAACAGCAAACGAGCGAAGGAACCCGACTTGTTCCCCTACGTCAGCATTCAGCGCTCAACATTCAACATACAACTTGCAGCATCAAGCAGCCAACATACCGCATCAGCCTTTTTCATTCTTCTCCACTGCATTCTTATTTTTCCCATAGTGCAATTGCAACAGCAACAACAACAACCGCATAAGCTCAAGCACAGCGCATACAAATAATTTACGCCATGCAAAAGCGAAAAGCTAAAAATGAGTAAAGGCTGCAAAAAACACATACTATGATGTGTAGAGGTCACAGGCGAAGACACAAAAATGTGGAGAATGTAATAAAATTAACCACATTTTATGAAACCAAAAGAATTATTCATTTATTAGTCAAAAATTATTCAATCTGCTTTCTGCTTAAGCGTAGGGGAATTTACATAGAAAGGACTGTACGTCTATCAACCCCTTAAAAACCTCAACCAAAAAGCCATGTCTTTAAAAATGTCACAAAAAAACCAAGAAATGTATAATTTGTAAATGTTTTTGACTTTATTTGTATATTTACAGGTGTAGGTTTCCTTAAAAAATTTCAGATCTTTAAATATCCAATTTCCTTAAATTTTTTTATAGGGGGCAAATTAAAAAATCATTTCTGATAAACTTTTATTTGCTTTCATATATTTTAACATTTTTGTTGCATACTTATCAGCGTTACTTTTGCTGATCTTGGGAAAATTTGGTATTCATAAAATTATATAAGCAGAGGAAATATTTACTTGGACATTATGAAAAAGATCACATTCATATTTCTAAATCAATTTTTATATCATTATATATTTTTAAGAAATATTGAGTTACTGTAACTATTTAGGGTTGTCTATTTTTGCGGCCACTGGTGTTTATCACTGTTACACGCGCCCATGTAAAATCATCCTCAGCTACTGTTGTTGCTGTTGTCGCTGCTGCAGCACATTGCATTCATGCGTGCCCGTGTGTGGGTACGCAAGCTCGTGTGTGTACGTGTTGTGGGCGGAAGAGAGGGTGGTAGGGGAGGAGTTGGAGAAGGGGAGACGAATGCACGAGTTGTTTGCATTTACTCTACGCAAATGAGCGGCATTCGGCGTTCCTCGTTCTCGGATTTTCCTGGAGAGAGAAAAGGAGGAGGGGATGAACGAGAAGAGGACGAGTGGGGATGGGGAAGGGGGATGCAGTGGAGCTGCTCCCTGCGCACAACTCACTCTCACTTGATGCTGCTGCATTATTTTGTTGTTGTTGCCTGCTTTGAATGACTAAGAGCGTACTTTTGATTTTTTTTTTTGGTTTAGGTTGATTTGGAGAATGGGCGAAGGACTGTTGACGAGTTGGCAACAGCATAAAATACAACGTAAAAATGGCAGGAAAAAATATGCACAGAAAAATCACAGCAAACAAATTCACAACGCTAACTGCACTCCACTCCCCCCACTCTATCTCCATCTCTCTCTTTCGCTCGAGTGGGGTTACTGACATTGCAGCAGCCGGGCAGCGACGTGGGCAGCGCAGTTGCTGCGTTTGTACCGTTGCTAAGTGCAATGAGTGCGGGAGGGAGCGTGAGAGAGAGAGATGGGGGCCAGGAGGAGCAGCACAATGAGTGAGTGCGGTGTTGGATAGAGAGAGGGGGGAGGAAGGGAGTACAAGAGTGATTGCGAGATTAACTTTCTGCATGGACTTTTCGGCTTGCTCTCTTCTTCGCTCGTGTGTTCTACACTTTTCGTTTCGTTTTCGATTTGGCGCCAAAACAAATGACCGTTAGGGTTCAAGGAACTCTCTTCTAATTACTCTATTCCATATCCATAACGAATTTACACAGAAAGAAAAAACAACGGGCTAGGTTAAGGATCAGTTTATTGATTTTAATGAAATTTTAATATTATTTATAGATATTCGTGTGTATATCATTTTGACAATTACCAATTAAATTGTTTATAGGATATATGTGGGATTTAAAACGGGTATCCCTAAGCCGTAGCCTTGTTATGATCCCTAAATGTAACATAACTAAATGTATTTTTAGTTTTGTAATTAGCTTCTTCAATACTTCCGAATTTTTTCTGTGTAAAAAATGCACTATACTATCGCACACACACATACATCTTTGTCATCTCGTTCGCACGCATGTTTTGCATTCAATTTAGCACGACTGCATTGAGATCGATTGCTTAGGTATTAGTATTAGTGTCTGTGTGTATTTGCATCATAAAACTGAATATGCCAATTAACAACAGCAGCCAACAATAACTAACTAAAACAATAACAGCAAAAACCAAGTGCAATGAGAGCACAAGAAATTGACATGCATGCCAAATGCAGTTGCTGAACCACATCATAAAAAGCAACAATGGCAACAATAAAGACAATGCAGATGGAAATGATGGCAATTGAAACAGCCACACTCACACTGACACTCACACCAACACCCAAACACACACACAAATGCAACCGAAAATTGTTGAAATTTTGGCAATGGTGACTACAATAAACAGATAACTGTAATAATGCTCACATTGCATTGCAAGGTTTTGTTTTTTTTTTCCAAGTTAAATTGCAAGTAAATCCCATTGTTTGGCAATTGAACAGATGTACGTCCTCAGAAAAGTTAATCATCAATGAAGGATAATAATCGTTTATTAAACTAAAGGGTGATATTAAAGGATTTTATTGTTGTTAAGCATGTGAATCAAGTTATAATTGCTGAAAATGACATACACTTAAAAGTTATGTAAATAGAATTAAAACAGGGCAATACTTTTTAGACTTAAAGGTTTTCATATTGCGTTTATATTAGTAACATACATTATAAGTAAAGATTCTGTTAGTTATATCATTCATTAAAAGGTTTTTATAATATATACAAGTCTTATTTTAATAATAATAGGATCCAACCATGTTATAAATGATATTAAAGAACTGAATTATTAGCGATCTTGAGATTAACATTGATATTACTGTTTCCTAATCATAAAGTAAAGCTTTCCCATTTTACAGGCTGTCTGAGTCTGTGAATCTCACACCAGATTCAGATTCCCAGCCAACCAAGTTAAGTTAAGAGATGTGGATATGGTTAGATTTACTTAGGCACGCATCGGTAGCAACATTCCTTCTACTTCCCCCTCTTTACACCCCCTCTTCACCCCCTTTAATGTCGTTTTCTGTGACTGAGCACACACACACACACACAGGCACGCAGCACACACCCACACACGCCCTATGCTGCAACGCATGAACAAATATAAAGATATGCAGTTATTTACATAAAAGCTTTATAAATATGTGCATAAGCTTGCCACTGTGTTGTGCGGATGTGACTGTGTGTGTGTGTGTGTGATGGGGTGGCTGGGGGGTAATGGTGTGTGCATATGAGCATGTGTCCAACTAATCGCAAACTCAACTCGCTAACGCCACAAGTCGAGTTTTTGGCCAGATCCTGAGGCTCAACCTTCATATGAGGCATCATGTTCAGCTTACTGACGAGGAATTTTCTTCGTTCTGCAAAAAGTCGACCATTACACTGTGAAAAATAGTATTGCCGAAAGAAAATAACACTTAAAATTGAAACATGTGGATGTTCTAATGGAAGAGCTCTTTGAAGGTTCCTTATAATATTATATTTTTCAAACCTTATTCAACATTTTTCAAAATTTTAGATCATACACTTATTATTTTTATGTATTGTTACAAGATTTCATGTTCTTAAGTAATAGTTAAATCAATAACATTTAATATAATATTTGTATTTAAAAATTTTAAGAAAAAATACAAATCTTGGGAACAAATACCTTATCACACCAATGATTTCCATGGGTTTTTTTTAATGGAAATGGACTTTTTGAATGATTACTTTTCGCAGTGGACCTTGGCATTTTCCACGCTTGCCCCAACAACTGTACCAGACACCGTGTCTGCCACCTTTCAGCGTCTTCTTCTCGCCTCTGCAACGCCGCCCTTGTGGATTTTTCCTAACAATTGCAAGTCGCTGCTGGCAGCCTAGCAACCGAAAGCGCGAAAGCCCTGGCCGCAGTAATGAAAAGCAAAGTTGTGAAAAACGAGCTCGGGGAAAAAAGATGGTTAAGGGAGGAAAATAAAGCAATCATTGCACTTGTCCCGCGCAGCAGCAACAACTAACTGCAACAACAATATGGCCAAGGCTGCAGGTTTTTTCCTATTTTTTTTATTCATTCCTGGTTGCTACGTTGCTTCAATTTAGCTTCGTTTTCACTGTACTTGTGTGTGTGTGTGTTGCATGGTATAGTAGTACTAGTACCTGTGTATGGGTTTAAGAGCTCGCCCACAATGGGCGTGGCAGTCATTTCCCGCAATTACGCCTACACACAAGCGACCTGAGTCGGGGGATATATATGGCGATGTAGAGATGGACGTGGATGATGCAGATGGAAAATGGGAACGGGAATGGAAATGGAGAAGTTGCTCCTGCGATAAGCCGTATTTGCAGCAGCTGCCACCGAGATGTGGCAACTCTGGCAATGGGTCGTATACGTATCATGCCCAGAAGTATGCAACACTTTTGTCAGCCTGATGAATTGAGAGCGAAAATGGGCGGAGACGGTAAAAATTGGATGAAAATAAATGGGGAAATACGATAGACTGTGGTAAAAGCTGGTTCGGGGTTTAAGTTATGGAATTCTAAGCAATTCTTATCTTTTTTTCTTAAAGAGGGGAAAGGTTAGGCTAGCTCTAAGATATTTTGAATAGTTTGTATAGTTAGCTATAGTTCCTTTATATAGTACTTCTTGCCATTTAAGTTTTATATTAATCCTAGTAATGTATAGCATATAGAACATTATTCGCCACTGAAATGCCAAATAAATGCCAATAACACTTTTTGATTGCAACCCACTGAATGAAATGTAAATCCGTCAATCAATTGTAATGAGATGATTAAGTTTCTTCGGAAATACTCGTTGCTATGAGAATATGTAAGCCGTTAAGAGCTACTTTTAACCCCTTTCAAAAGTCGAGGCTGCTGCAGTTGCTTCTACAATTGGGCCTCCATTCGTTGTGTATTTGTGGTTGCTGGATGATTCTGACTTTTTGTGCAACTGTACGGCCGTCTGTCTGTGTGGCTTTGGCATAAAATGTTTCAAGTGTCATTTATATTTCATTTTACCCCTTCATTTTTTTTTACTGCCGGCTACAGCCACGCCCAACGCCCACAAGCCAACCCAGACCACTGGACGTCTGTGCAAATTAAAATGTTTCCGTTGTCGTTGTCGCAAATTCCCACACAGATACAGATACAGAGGGCCATAGTTGGGCGAGATTGAATTTTATGGGCCGACCGACGTCGCCGGGCGCCGGGAGCCGGAGTTTCTGCGAGTCCTGCGGATCGTGGCAGGATGTCAGGGTTGTCCGGATGCGGATTACACTAATTATGAAATGACATCGACAACGATGGCGTCGTTGATTTTAATGGTTTTCTGTTGTCAACTTAATTAACAAATTTTCTCGCCTTTCGCTTCGATTGCAGGAAGGATGCTGCTGATGTCACCGCCGTTGCAGTAGCAACACTAGCCAGCTGAAGGTTACAAAAAGGATACAACAACAACAGCCGACCCACTCTCCTCCACCCCGCAAACAAGCCACACACATGTTGCTGCCAAAACAAAGATGCTCAGCGCTGCCAATGCAACTGCAACAGCAACACATGGAGCAGCAGCAGCCGCGATTGCCGCAGCCGAGACTTATGTCATAACAAACAAACAACAACAGCAGCAACATCAGCAGCAGCAGCAGCAGCAACAAGTCTTTGTTGTTGCCGCCAACAAAATGGTGATACCAGCAACGGGAGCAACAATCGCCGGTATACCAACAGCAACAACAACAGCAGCCGCTGAATCAACAGCAACGCAGCAGCAGCAGCAACATCTGCAACACCAGCAACATGTGCTGTTCCAGCCGCACCTACAGACAACAACAACAGCAACAGCAGCAACCAGCACACCTCAGCAACAGCAGCAACAGCAACCACCTCAGCCGCGGCAGCATCCCAAGAAGCGAAAGTTCGATCCAGCCGAGCTGGACAAGACCGAGCAGCATACCCAGCAGCAGCAGCAGCAGCAACTGAGTCTGCAGAAGCAGCAGAAACCCGCCGATACCAATGGCAACAGCGATGCTTTGGCCAACGGCAATCAGCTACATCGCATGATCGTGAGTTGCGGTGCAGGCGCCGGCAACAACAGTAGCAACAGCAGCAGCAACAGCAGTAGCAGCGATATCAAGCAGCAGCAGCAGCAACGCAATATCATTGCATCCCCGCTGCAACATGCGAGCGGTAGTACTTACAAGCAACATGTTGCCAGCGGCAACAATAGTCACGCAGCCACAATCAATCATCAACAACGCACACATACGCCCACAACCGCCGTCTACTACCAACAGCAGCAGCAGCAGCAACAGCAACAACAACGTTTTAGCTTTAACTCAAACAATCAGCAACATGTACAGGAACAACACCAGCAGCAGCAGCAACAACAACAGCAGCAATCCCTGCTCGATCTCAGCGAGTGGAACAACACGCGTGTCCTAGCCAAAATCCACAATCACTATGCTCCAGGGATTATACGCCAAGTGCAGGAGGCGTCTCCCGACTCAATACTCGTGGAATTCGATTCCACCGATTTGGGATTGCTGCTATATCCGGACGTGTTGCACCAGGGCCGCAATCATGTGATACTCGATGCCAGCCCGCCCATGGCGGATGTAAGTAGATAGAATTAAACTTTATACGGTAGTCAATCGTTCTAAGGACGTTTTCTATTTACCGATTAGATTACCCTAGATGCCCGCGTCTGTGTGCGCCAGCGGGTCGAAGGTCGTGGCTCCGGCAGCTTCGTCTACGTGGAGGGCATCATCACCGACATCAACCAGGCCACGAAGCAATATAGTGTGCAACTGATCGGCGATGAGATGGTGAGGACATTTAGCTAGATTGTCTTACCAAAACTTATACAAATAGTATTTTACATTTTAAAAGTAATTCTTTTATATACCTGGTTATGTTTGACAAAGCTATGCAAAATTAAATTGCTCTTATGTAACAAAAAGTATCTGTAAAGCAAACATTTTGTAGGCTACATTTAATTCTAACTACCAGAATGCTTTGAGAATTTTTAGAATTTATGTTGTAAATGGAATTTATAGTCTGGGAAGCAATAAGAACCCCTCAGATCATATTGAAAGCACATTCTATTGAAGCATAAATTACTCTCCAAAATGTATCGTTTCATTTAAGCTTAAACTAATTATGATGTTTTGAAAATTATTTGTTGCTAAAGTCCAAGTTCAAAGCCCAGGATTCTTTATGATAGCCCAGAAAATTACAATAAAAATTAAAAGATTTCATTGTTATTATACCAACATACCATTGCTCATGATTATTAAAATGAACACGATTTCATTGTATTGTAATCTGATTTTAATTATAATGTGTGATCTTTGCAGTCCACCACCAAGGTAGTGCGTCGTGCCGATCTGCGGCTCCTGCAGCCGCCGTGGTGGGATGAGCTCAACGAACTGACGCCCTCGGGTGGAGCAAGTGCCTCCGCATCCAGTGGCAAGCGGAAGGTGTCGGCAGGAGGAGCAGGAGCAGGCGAAGCGATGGCTGTGCCCAGTGGCAATATCGTTTACCCCAAGGCGGCCACCGGCGCGCCATTGACCTTCGTGGCAACCCGCTACGACGGCAAGCTGCCTACGGCACCACCCACTCCCACCCACCAGCAGCCGCAGCAGCACCTGGTGAAACAAGAAGAGTATTATCGGACGACGGCCACGTCGCCCTTCCAGACGCGACCCCAATTCGCCGGCCCTTCCCACGGAGCGGAGCAAGTGGGCCAGGCGGCACAGTCGCACCCCCAGCAGACCAACGGCCTGCCGGACATCGTGATCTCCCCGGGCAGCAATGGGCAGCACCTCAAGATGCAGCAGCAACAGCAGCAGCAGTCGTCGCGGAGCTACGACGACTATGACTCGGACGACGAACTCAAGAGGGTCGGCATAGGGTACTCACCGGCGGCCGGCGACCTGGACACGGAGAAGATGAGCGCCTGCAGCAAGCGGAGCAGCATGCAGAGCCGCGGCAGCACGTCCAGTCTCCTCGACCAGAGGCTCACACCACGATCTCATCCAGCAACACCAAGGTGAGAGGGGGTGCTATTGTAAATAGGCTATACTAAATAGGGAACTTTAATTTTGAATTTCTGTAACTTATATAGTCTTAAATGATGTGAATGTTTGATAATGGTCGAATTATTAAAATAAAAATTATTATGGTAGCAGTTTAAAATAGAATGGGTAAACCATATTATATAAATTATGTTTTTACTCTTGTACATTTAAAATAAGGCATCAAGAAAGGACTAATATCATTAAAAAATTAAAGAAAATAGTCATCTGTTTATATAGTCATTCTATTCCGTCTTTTATAACTTCTACCCTATCCTTTACCGCTTGCTAATAAACCGGCAGTGCCATCCACAGATCTCAGGCCACCACGCCGCACCGCTTCAAGAAGGGAGACATCGTGGAGTCGGAGTCCGGCGTGCGCAAGAAGTACAACGGGAAGCAGTGGCGTCGCCTGTGCATGCTCTGCGCCAAGGAATCTCAGCGGCGCGGCTTCTGCTCGCGGCACCTCAACCAGAAGGGCAACAACAGCGCCCTGCCCTCGTCCACGGGTCCAGGTCGCCTGCTCAGGTAACTTATAGTCCTGATCTTTCTCTGAACCATTTTATTTGCTCCTAACCTCTATGTATGATTAGAGATCGGATTTCCTTTGTAAAAAAAAAAGTTTCAAAAAGACCTAAGGTTGGTTAAGATTTCATTTAATGTTTGTTGAAGAGAAATGAGAATTTGTATACCAAAAACACCTGAATTGAAATTAGATTTTATAAAATGCATTTGTGTTGATGTTTAAATAGGTTGATTTCTAAGCCAGACAGTGTTTATTTTGATTAAATGTAAATAAAAAGTAATATTAGTTGAATGTAATACGAAAGCAGATGTATTCGTTTGGATTGTTAGAAATTCGTATACTAAGAAAACCTGCATTTAAAATGTGTTCTTTATTTCAAGTTAATGTAAATAAATGTTACAAATAGTTAAAAGCAGTGGCGGATACAGAATTTGGTTATGAGGGGATATAAACAAAATTTGTTAAGTAAAAATAAAATAATTGTGAAGAAAATACATACCTTTTAACCCGAGTGGGGGGAATCTGTCCCCCAAGTCCCCCGTGGATCCGCGCATGGTTAAACGTAACACAAGTTTTAAAACCAACAATTTTTGGTCGGATCGTTAGAAAACATTATTCTTAATTACAGAAAATTAAAATTCTCCATGGTAAAGAAATTTCATTTAACAAAACTCAAATACTTTTTAAATAAAAATGCAATAGATTGACAAAATTGTATACCTTTTTTGAGACCAAAACTTTTAAGAAAGATTAAAAAATATATCTTTTAAAATCTCTGAAACTGCATTATTTTGATTTATGTCTTAACTGACTTTCGACTAACCATCGGTATTGTATCTCATTTATTAGTGACAGCCGATCGAGCAGCAAGACGCAGATCGATGAGGACACCTCTCGCGACTCGGAGACGTCGCCCAACTACCGGGTCAAAGGTCGCTACGATCAGGAGGAGACCGACGCGGCCGTCATGCTGGGTAAGTCTCTGTGTGATGGTGCTGTGCGACCATCACACCTCTTGACTCTTTACGATCCAGGGGCCGAGGGCATCATAAAAGCATTTAAAATTCCGTTTTGGAACTCGGTTCGAACAATTTATTCATAGTTTGCAGCAATTCATTTCAAGGCTGGCCTTCCCAGCCCCTCGTGCCGTCCCTTTTCGACCTGCTCAGCGCCGGCTTAACCGTTAATCCATACCGCTTCACGCAATTAGAGAGACAAGGCCAGCAGGCAAAGAGGTCTTAGAAAGATATTCTTCACGGCGCTTCTGGAAAAAATGTTCTTTGACTTGGGTTCGGGGCAGAAGAACTTTTGTTCACCCTACGCGGCGGAGGGAATCTCTTCTCCAATCCCCTTTTACAGAGGCCCCCCATTAAAGTATTCCTTTGGAATGCAGAAGACACGAAGGTCTTTCATTCAGAGCAGAACCGGATTTCTTAGGCACTGAAAAAAAGTGCTCGTAAAAGTCCATAAAAAGCAGGTCTAAAATAAAAGGCTTGTCAAGCTCCTTTGGAACATTAAATTCGGCCCAATAAAGAGGTTTTTTCTTGAGCGAAGCATAAAGGTTTTATGGTTCAAAATAAATATTTTTATGATTGAGGCTTCTTTCTTAAACTGGCAGATTATATAATCGATATTAATTACTTGATTGAGAACATTTCGGGTTTCTAGGAAATTTCTTGGGGTAAACTCCCATAAAATTTCATATTTCAAAAGTTCTGTAAGCTCAAACCTTTTAATAATAGTGTTAAAGGTAAAACATAAATATATACGATTGTGGATAGAGTAAACTTCTGAATAGTCGGTAATTTAAGATCCTCTTTGTACATAGTTTACCTAAATTCTGGAAAAGGTTAGCGCACTTGGTCGAGTCGTGACGACCGATACCTTTCTCATCTCTTGTTTTCTGGTCCGATGCATTTCCAATTCACCATAAAATGCATATCATAAAGTTTTATTGTGGCAGCGCCGTAGTTCTTTCTTTCTCCCCTCTACCTCCCCGTCCCCTGTCCATTTTTCACACACCTCAACAAAGGTCGTTTGTCCGTCCGCCTGTCCGCCGCTTTTCATGAAAGGTGTCGCTGCTGCGGCGCAAAGGTCGTGTCCGATTCCAATTTTGATCCCGAAAACGAATCAAGGTTTCCATTGTCCGCCGGAGAGAGAGATCTGCCCTCCCGCTCCCACTCCCACCCGCTGGCCACTTGAGAGTGTGACCGCAGCGTGATTTACACGCCAGACGCAGCGACTGCGCAGCGGCAGCGGCGAAGGGCGATGCTTATTCAGTGGCTTACGCAGGATTCAGTAAAGGGGGTTTGGAAAAATTGTAGGGGCCTGTTTGGTGTCACTTTATTTTTTTTTACCTTATTAACTGTTAGAGTTAAGATAGGGTTAGAGATAGTTAGACTGGAGAGGTCATATGCGACTTTTGTTTAATATTTGCTGACGCTAGAACATTTTGTTTAGACTGCATAAAAATGGCTCAGTTATTCAATTCAATCAAATTCAAGCTGTAATACTATTATTTAAAGAAAAACTAAAAATTCTTCATACAATTTCGGACACTTTTAGATATTTTCAAATCCTTCGAGCATCAAGTTTCACAATATAACGTGTCCGTTTAAAGAAAACAAAAATTGTAACCAATCTAGAGATTTAAGAGTGACAGTTTGAAAATTAAACTTTAAATTTCTCCTTTAAGATCTCAGTGTTCTATTACAAACAAATTTTTAAACTTTGTAAGATAGCAGGATTCCATATTTTGAAACCCACCTTTAGAAAAATTCTTTCTAAATCTGTAGTTTCCAAAAAGGAGGAGGGCTTCTAACCCCCAAGACCCTTTACCGTCGATCCCCTTTGTACCCGCCCCTGCTCTACGCATTCCTAAGCACCTGCAAAGGTAAAAGACGTCGCGATCGCTGCGGCAGAGCCACTTGAGACGAAACAAAGCGAGGGCAGCGCAGCCGACGCCGCCGTCGACGTCGGCAGAGGCTGCGTGCGAAGCGCAACAGATTCTTTTCTTTTATTCAGCTCGTTTCTTGTTATTTGCCCTGCCTTTGATTCGTTTTTACCTAAACAAAAAATGCACTTGAGAGCGGCCCAGGCACGCACACACGGTCGCTCGTGCTGCTCACCTACACGGCAGGTAAACAAACATGGCAGCGCGAGAGAGAGTGCGGGAGAGTAAGAGAGAGAGAGAGCGGGCGGCGCTCGGCACTCGATTTATGCTGCTGACGTCGCTGCCCGCTGCCCTTGGAAAGAACGTCGCTCTGAAGAATCGGCGATCGCCTCGCCGCATTTATGCTGAAAAGTGGGAACTGTCAAGAGCACGAGAAAAGTGAAGAGCCAAGAGCAGGAACGGAAAAAGCAAAGCGATGCGAATGCAGCGGACAAAGCGAATGTGACAGACAGCCAAACACACACACTCACACACATTTCGGAGACGAAAGCAGAAAAGTGTATTTTAAGCAGCGGTTGGCGAAGCAGAGATTTCCCTGGAAATATGCTCAAGAGGAGCGAGAGGACGTCATGAATGCGTTCCAGGACTTTGAGCTGGGGGCCAAACTATATCTGCAGTGCTTATGTAATGCCAAAAGATCGAAAGAAAGAGGCCTTTTTAAAGTGCCCCTGGATTATAGCCATATTATAACCATACAATCTATAAAAACAGTGTTTAAAACATATATTTTATTTCGTATTTTTCAGTATCGCTGAGCAGCTCTCGATCTGCCACGCCCTCGTACACCTCACCTGTGAACCACGCCGGAGCCTCTCCTCTAAATGCCATTGCCCATTCGCCGGTTAATGTGTCCGCCAGTCACAGGCAGAACTTTTTCACGCCCATCGCCAACCAGTCGCAGCAGCAGCAGCAGCAACAACAACAGCAACAGCAGCAACCTGTGGCCGTACCGCTCGACTCCAAGTGGAAAACAACACCCAGTCCGGTGCTCTACAATGCCAACAACAACAGCAGCAGCAACAATAACAACAACAACAATGGCTGGGAAGCTAGCAGCAGCAGCAACAATACTCATGTTGCTGCTACGGCAGCAACATCAACGGTTGGCACTCAACCACTGCCGCCGCAAACGACACCCGTTTCGCTGGTGATGCATGCCCCACCGCCGCAGCACCACCAACTGCAGCAGCAACAGAACCACCACCACCAACCGCCTCCGCCGCCACCTGCCAGTTTGCCAGCACCATCGGCACCACCCACCAGCAGCAGCAACAACAACAGCGTGGGTCATGCCACCAGCGTTATACGCATTTCCAGCAGCCAGCAACAGCAGCAGCAACATCAACAGCAGCAGCAGCAACAACAGCACCAGCAACATCCGCATGTGGTGGTGTCCGGCGGCCAGACCTTTCATCCCGTGATCGTGGACGCCACTCAGCTGACAGTGCCCCTGCCGCCCACTACGGTTTCATTTCATCAGCCCAACACGCCCACCTCAACGGCAGCCACAGTGGCGTCCTTGGGTCAGGAGAAGATGCTGCCAAAAAACGGTAAGTTAAGACAATGATGATGTTTATAAAAAATTTCAAATTTACACTTCAGACCCAGAAGATCCCAGTGATATCAAAAAAAAATATTTCACATTTAAAATTAGTTTCTATTTAATTGATCTATAAACCAGTCCTTAAATTACAAAATTTGTTTATGGATTTCTCAGACAAACGTAGAATACCAACTTTGAACATGATTCCCCTATTCCAGTACCATCTCGAACAGTCTAACAAAATATTTTATATAACTCTAACCTTTTTCTAAAGAATTTCGGTTTGTAAACGGATAGCTTTGTAAACTAAAATTTTTAAGAGCCCCTCTGTTTTATTTGTATATAGAGTAACTATAGTTATTATTTGCGAAACCTAATTCCTACCCCTCCGTTATTTGCAGGCTACAACGCGCAGTGGTTCAAGCTGCTGCCGCATATGACGCCCATGAGCAAGGCGCCGCCAGCTCCGGCTACTCCGACCTTGACAACCTCGGCCAACAGTTACAACGTGGTAATGATGCAACAGCAACAGCAGCAGCAACTTCAGCAGCACCAACAGCAGCAGCTACAACTGCAGCAGCAGCAGCAACAGTCGCCGCCGCAGATGTCGCTGAACCACAACAACAACCATCTGATTGTGCCCGCTCCACTCTGCTCGCCGGGCAAGCCGCTTAACTGCTCCATGAACGATGCCAAGGCAGCGGCAGCAGCAGCGGCCGCAGTGGCCAGTCTGAGGCAGCAGCAGCAGGAGGAGCCGGACGATCAGCTGGACGATGATGTTTTCGAGGCCACCACGCCCGGGATAGGCAGCAATGGCAAGAAACAGGCCATGCGCCTGCCCACCCACAACAGCAACATACGCAAGCTGGAGGAGTGCCATGATGCGAGCGATGGAGTGGCCGGTGCACCAACCACATCGGCTGCCAAGCGGAGGAGTCAATCCCTGAGCGCCCTGCAGCAACAACAGCAGCAGCAGCAACAGCAGGCGGGGGCAGCAGGAGCAGCGGCTGGGCAGCCGCCGAACAAGAAGATCCGGCGACCCATGAACGCCTTCATGATCTTTTCGAAGAAACACCGGAAGATGGTGCACAAGAAGCATCCGAATCAGGACAATCGTACGGTTAGCAAGATCCTGGGCGAGTGGTGGTACGCCCTGAAGCCAGAGCAGAAGGCGCAGTACCATGAACTGGCCAGCTCCGTGAAGGATGCGCACTTCAAGCTGCATCCGGACTGGAAGTGGTGCTCTAAGAATCGCCGCAACTCGTCCACTTCGACGGCTACGTCGGGTGGAAAGGCAGGCGGAGCAGCCGGAACGGGTGACGCCAAGCAACGCCTGGTCTCGGTGGATGGTTCCGATTCCCTGGAACACGACATGTGCCCCTCAACGCCAGGTGGCAGCGGCAGCTGTGGTGGTCAGGGCATATCCTCTGATCTGCAGGGCGACATCATACCGCTGACGATCGACAACTATAATAGCACCTGCGACGAGGCACCAACTACGATCTCGATGAAGGCCAGCGGCAACGGCAAGCTGATGAAGAACGAGCTGCCCTCCGACGAGGACGAGCAGATGCTGGTGGTGGAGGAGGAGCAGCCGCAACAGCCCGCCAAGAAACTCGATCTACACTGCCGCGAGCGGGTGAATGATTCGGACATGGACGACGCACCCTTTGACTACCGCAAGCAGCAGCCAGAGGCGAGTCAGGTGATTATACAAATGAATTATGAAGCTGAACCCTATCTTAAACATCGTTATTTTTCAGCGTTCGGCGGAGGAGCACAGTACGTCCGGTGCCAATGGCCAGGCCATGAACGCACCGCCGCTCAGCGGAGGAGAGCGCGAGATCACACTCAAACCGAAGGCCATCAAGGCCCATCCGGTTCTGGAGAGCAACATGCTGCCATACACCCAGATGTCCATCTACACGCAGTACACTAGTCCCAAGAATCCAATCGGTGTAACACCATTCCAACCCACAGGCGAGCAAACCCCCGCTTATTTCCACCACGACATTCCATGCTAATCGAAGGATTCCCCATAAATTCTGATCCCTCAGGCGGCGCCTTCAAGTCGATGCCCATTAGCCCCAAGGGCAGCGGTGGCAAGCCGGAGGACGCTGCCTCCCTGCAGCCACATATCAAGCAGGAGGACATCAAGCAGGAGCCGCCATCGCCGTACAAGCTGAACGGAGGCTCGGGATCAGCCGCCGGAGGGGGCGTGGTCAGTGCTCCGCCGCCCAGCAGCGGCAGCGTCGGTGCCATCTTCAACTTCAATGTGCCAACGGCGACGGCTTTGAGTCAGAAGCAGTTCCACTACCCCATGCACCATCCCCATCGCAGTCCCACGGACCTAAGGGGTGAGTATAGTCAAGAATGGATTTGAAATTGCCCTATTTTATTTTGTATCAGCGTATTTCAAACATATTTTTATTTCTAAGTATATTATAATTCTTAGTTGTAACCTTATTTAGTGTTAGCTGCAGTTGGCATTATTTCTACTATGATTTGTTGACGTCATATGATTTTGTTTACGTAGTGTTTTGAACTTTTGTGCCAAAAACTGAATTGGCGACAGCAAAATTGGAACCATCCCAGCACTTGCATCGATCGCCTCACTCCCGATCCCCACTTATCATTTAACATTCGCAAGCTCATCTGCAAAGTTTTTCCAACGAAAGCTTTCTTCATGGCATAACATCTTTCTCTCTGTTTCTTTCACTTTCTCTCTCACACACAACTAATACACCTCCCCACTATTGATGTTCCTTTGTCGCGCTGTCATTTTCGTCACCTCACCCATAACAAAAAAAAAAATCAATCAATCGATCGTAGAAGAAGAGCCAAATGGGAAAGATAATACTAAGGGTACCAAGCCGGGGGATAATAAGGAAAAGGATAATCTGATTTTGGATGACCAAGAGCCAGAGGAAGACGAGGATGAGGATGAAGACGACGAGGACGACGACGAAGATGACGAGGATGATGAACAGTTCATGCAGGAGCTGGCTAGTGTGAATGCCAGTGCTGGTTTCGATGATATTGCGCCCTATGCGATGCCCAAGACTGTTATAACGCCCACACCCACGCCACCGCCTGTGGCCACCATAGTGACGCCCATCAAGCGCAAGCAGTTCACCATAGTGCGATCCCTGACGCCGCTGCAGCCCTCGAACTCCCCGCATCAGCAGCTGAAGCATCTGCACCAGCGTCGCGGAGAGACACCGCCAACGGTCATCACCCGCGTGCCCACACCCACCATCAATCACTTCACCATCATACGAACGCAACCACATCCACATGTCCATGCTCACAACACTCCGCCACCGTTGTTTTTCAAACAGAAGGTTCAGGGCTCACCAGTGATTGCCACGGTCACATCCACAACATCATCATCATCCTCCTCCTCCTCCAACCCAGCCAGTAACGAAGCCCCTAATAAATTTTCCAATTTTCCAACACAACACCAACCAACTACAACCACAACTACAACAATAACATGCAATACTAACCACAATGCCACGCCAATCATACGAAAATTGCTGACGCTGCAAGAAGGAGGCGAACTGGGTGGAAGCCACAAGGGCACAGGACGAGCGGCGATCCTATACGATGCCCTGGTCCTAGACACGTTGCACGGTCAGGACGAAGAGGACGAGGATGATGAAGGGGATGGCGAAAGACGGGATGAGCCAAAGGTGGCGGGCAAAGAGCAGGTGGCCACATCCCAGCCTGCTACAATGTTGCTCATCACCGACGTCAATGCGTACAACCAGCAACACGTGGCTGGCACGGCAGCAACACCCGTCTCTGGAGCAGCCACCCTTCGACCAGTGTCCTTTATCAGCATTAATGCCTGTAATAAGATAACCTTGCCGGCCAATGCCCGCATACTGACGGCGGCAACGGCCACATCTACGTCAGCCGGGGCAACAGTAACCAGTCAGGCATCTGGAGCAACTCTAACCGTGCTGACCAAGGCGACGGCGGCAACAAATCATAGTAGTAGTAATGCCAACGAGCTAACCATCACAGCAGCCACCTCTGCTGCTCCTGTGGCCACTAGTGGTTCTAGCATTGTCATGATAAACTCAACCACAACACCCTCCTCATCCACCAATTCCACCTCTTGTTCCGCAGCTGCCCACCAGGCGTGTGTGCCATCGTCGCCGGCGGGTATGGGATTGGGCCATGCGGCCAGCATTGCCACGCCCCCAGCATCGGCGCCCGCCCAGATCATGGGAGGCGGACCAGCGCAGGGCCCGAAGATGTTCTTCGCCATGAGCAATCCGGTAAGAAGAAATAAACTCCCCCTGAAATACATTTAAATAACCTGGTTTTATGCCTTTGCAGTACCCTTTGCTGCAACGCCACCAACCTGGCACTCCCAGTCTGGAGCACTTGCAACTGGACGGTTTTCCGCCAGGAAGCTACATTTTCAAGAATCACAACGGCCTATCTTCATTGCCTCCGCCAGTGAGTGCCCAGCCCACGATGCTGCTGCATGGATATACGCCAAGCCACAGTGCCGAGCCGCCTGCTAGTTCCCCCTCGTACAAATCGATGCCCTCCACACCCAAGTCGGCCACATATCTCATGAGTGCGCCACCAGAACGAGGCATGGAGGGAGGAATGGGTGGTTGTTCATCAGCAGCAGCGAGTGGCGGCGATGAGAGCGACATGGACGCCGATGGTCAGCAGTTTATCCTGGCTCCCACGCCTGCCCAATTGGGACGAGCGCCTTTACAGCGGCGCAAGAATCTATGTAAGTGTTTTGTTCAACAATCCCAAGGAAACATCTTTTGACACATGAACATTTTCCTTGCAGCCCAAACCAAGTCGGAGAACAATGTGTCCTTTGGAGCTAATCTGGGCACCAGCAATGGGCAGCACATTAGCCGAAAGCTGCACTCGCCCACAATGATGGAGGGCTCGTCGCCGATCATAGGCCATGTGAACAGCAGCAGCCTCAGCTCAGCCCTGCCCACGCCCACGTCCTCGACAACAACGCCAAACAGCGATGAGCAACTGCCTCTGACGCCGACCACCAGTAGCAGCAATAGCAACCTCAATCAGCAGCCCAAGTCGCCGATGAAGGCGGCTCCAGGATCAGCGGCAGCGGCCCTCAAAAAGAAGAACGATGAGATGAACAAGTAAGAGGATCGCGGTTCCCTGTTTGTTGGAATTTTTGTTTTAACGCATATGCATCCACAGCAGTGTGCTCAAGCAGGTGGACTTTGAGAAGAAGTACAAGGCCCTGCCGCAATTCCAGCCTGAGGATTGCCAGTCGCCCAGTGCCATTGCTGTGCCCTCTTCGCCGCGCGTCTATGGCACGAACTACCGCAAGAAGAACACGGCTCCGCCACCAGTTCAGAAACTAAGTAAGTGTTAAATGCCTTAAACCGTTTAGAGCAAAGTTTAATTATTATGTTCTCTGAATTTTTCAGTGTGCGATGACGATTCCATTGATGAACCCGCTTCGGCGCCGCCCACGACCACCCAGCGTTTTTTTGGTCCAGACTTTACCAACGAGTTAAAGGGTGAGTTAACTTACAATCTATATATCTAATATAATTGTTTTTTAATATTGAATCTTGAGTAAAAGCTTCAAAGGATTAGGCACGTTTTTGAGGAGTTTGAATTTATACCTTTACCTTTATTTTCAAATACCTAATGAAGACGAACGCCTTGCAGAACTGGAGTGCTCTGACCAAACGGGCCGCTCGCCCAGGACGCCAAAGACACCGCTGCAAAGCGCTCGGTCGGATGCCAGCGAAAAGGGGCACCGCAAGGTGTTGGAGACGCGTCGCCACCTGGTCATGCAGCTGTTTGCCGAGCACGGTAACTTCCCCACTGCCCAGGCCACCATAGCCTTTCAGGTGAGTTGTCCACCGCATTTTCAGTTCGCAAATAAATGAAATAATGTTACATTCTGTCACCAGACAAAGCACATCGATGTCTTTCCGCGCAAGCAAGATCTGCAGCTGAAGATACGAGAGGTGCGCCAGAAGCTGCTGGGCCAGGCATCCTGCACTCCGCACTCGGCGGGTCCCAACACGCCGTCCGACTCCAACTCGTCGTCGACCACATTGAGTGCCAGTAGCACCGGCTTGAATGTGCAGGCCACCAGTGCGGCAGGTAATTAGAAGGATCCTTAACGGAGTCTTACATTTAAAACAAAGTTTATAAAGGGCATAGCTGAACAGAGTTCAGAGACTTTGATAGTTTTGGATGAGGAATGGTAGATCAAACTCTAATGGATCTGAACTCCGAGTTTCATATATTTTGAGCCAATGGCTCACAAGTAATCTTACATTAGGCTTGTATCTACCATTCCTCATCCAAAAAGTGTATCGAAATCTTCTGGGGCAGTTTTCTAAAGCTTGTTTAGCTTTAAAAAATCAAAATAGTTAATTTTTTCTTGATTCTTATTTGTAAATTTAATTTTTTAAATTTGATTGTTCTAAAAACCTAAACTATGTGAGTTTTTGAGATAATTTTCAAAATATTTTAAATATTTTTAAAATCATTGTGGTTGATTTTTTTCATCATTCTTATTTGTAGAATTTATTTAAATTCACAAACATTGTATATAAAAATTTTGAGTTTTATAGCTTACTTTCAATTTATCAGTATTACAAAAATTTATAATAATTACTTTTTAATTTTGCTATTCATTTGTTTTAACCTTTAATGTTTCATATTTACTTGAGTTTAATTTTAATTTAATTTCCATTTCCTAACGAAAACATTGAACAGATGTTTTTCAATATTATTGAACGTCAGGTGGTCACCAACAACAGCACTCTGAGCAGCAGCCTCAACCCGCCGCCAAAGCCACTGAATCTGATGCCAAGTACAAGTAAAGTGGAGTGGACAAGTATGAGGAGGAGGACATGGATTTTGCCGGGAACAGGACAACCAAACACAACGGATTGTTTGCTGCAAGTGACAACATTACTTAAGGATAGTAAACGAATCGACAGCAACAACAATTGCAGCAGCGCACACTCACAAAAGGAAAAAGGAGATACAAAAACAGCTCACACTTAGCTACAGTTCATGCATGAGATGCATGGTTAACTAGTTTTTATTAATAACTGCTAATAGCGAGAGAAGTTACACAGAGAAAATAGAAAAAATTACAAATTTTTAATTACAATAGGCATACAAAATATGTACAAGCAAAGTAATTTGTGAGTAGAGAGGAGAAACTGATTACGAATGAATTTATTAAGCAGCTTAATAAATCAGGAGCAACCAACACAGAGAAAAGGTAGAAATTTTGATGAAAATTTGAACTTTTGAAGCACATATGAAGTACATACATAGAAAACATAAAAAAAATACATAATGGAAACATTGTATAACCCCCGCGTAAAGGCTTAGGTTTTAATTTACAGGAGAAACTGCAACTAACAAATTGGAAGAGCTAAGAAAAAACTACGGAAATAGAGTTAAGCTTTAACTTAAATTGCACATTAATTTTGAAGTGTATTAAGCACAAGCAAAGAATTGTATAAATCGAACAGTAAGAAACTTGAAATGAACACTGTAGTTGTATTGTATATTTAGTCATAAAATTTTTAACGAGAACAAACCCCCAAAAACACCCACATTAACACCCACTCGCACACATCTAAAATGCTTTTAAACTGTTTGCTTTTGTTCTCAAAGTTTATGCGAAAACAAACCTTTTTAAATTGTATGTACATTTCCTTGAATTGGCTTTTTACACTGTTGTCTAATTGAATTATAATTTATATATATATATATTTTTATTATTATTTTAGTATAGCCTGTTTTTAAATTGTACACACACCGAAAAATAAACTTCAAAAAGAAAATTATCGAAAATTTATTACAGAAGAATGAAAGTAAACAAAAAGAGAGAGAATGAGAGAACTAACTGTCTTCCACTGTTGCTGCAATATACTATTTAATATTGTTTACCATTTCGGTTGAAATAAATTTAGTTTTAAATTAACGTTTTAAGTATGTGACTGCATTTTATTCATATGCAAAATTATGTTCTTTGTGAATTGTTGAATATTTAATGTTGTCGCTGATTTATGTGTTTAATTATGTGGCTTTCTAATTTTAAGTATTTTGTCAAATTTTTCTTCCGCCAAATTCAGTCACATTTTTTACGTATCTTTTATGTCTTTTCCCCGAAGGAGCAACAGTTGCAAACAATTCGTAAAATTAAACAAAACTTACAGATATACACTCAAAATACACAAAAATAGTAACAAAAAAATATAGTAACCATATTCACATTATAGTTATCACTATCTTTTAAAATACGCAATAATTAAAATCATCAAGTAAAATATGTGAATTAATTGAAAACCGCTTCCATTAAGTTCCATTTTTGCTGGACGCTGCAATTATACAAATTAACCAGAACAATACAAAAAAAAATTAACAAATTTGTAAAATTTAAAATCAACTCACGTAGTCTTTTATAATTTTATTAGTTTCGTGTTTAAAAATATTTTAATTAGTTTCTTTACGATGATAAGTTTTAATTACCTATTAGTTATTTGTATTAATTAGTGAACAAACGAAATTTTATATGATAAAAAGCGAAAGAGCGTATAATGTAGCGTGTTAATGTTAAAAAATACAAATAAAAACAAAAATAAAACCAAGTTTATAAGTGAATTCCAACCAATGTGTGAACTTAATTGCAGTAGAAACACACAGAAGATTGCTTTTTATTTTGACCAACTCCTCCCCTTAGCAAGCAAACTTGTGCCAATGACAAAGTTTAACCAATAATATTACAATATCGAACCCTCAATGAAGCTAAGTAAACAAATGTTTGTCAATTAGGTCAATTGAAGACGAAACACAAACTTTTTGACCTGTACCAAGTTCGAAAACTTATACAAAACAAATAAATGATACAACAAAGAACATTTTTGGCAACCAACATTTCGGACTAAGAAAATTAAGCACAGAAAATGGAAAACTAGCAGGAAAAGCTAGAACAGCTTTTGGCAATTACAAGATTGAGAACAAAATGGAAACAAACTCAGTCAGCAAACACTCAACAAAAAATGGCGTTTCGGATACAAAATTCTAAAATTCAGGTATTACAAAAGAAAGAAAACCAAAAATACAGATAGTGTTGTATAATGTTAAAAACAATTTTTGAACAAAGTAAAAATAAAAGATGAACTATTTAGCTATTTATACAAGCGAGGCAAGTGAGTAAACATTGCGAGTACGTGTAAAATTTATAAGGTGCTTTTATAACAAAATATTTGGTAGAGAAGCGAAGGGCCTCCTCCCCCACATTAATAAATAAAAATATACATCTATTTTTCTCAAAGGGCATCCACTGTATTTTAAAATGCTTTTAAATGAAGATTGGAGGAGATTTAGAAACGAAACCCCGGGAAGGGTTCAAAACTCTTGTAATTCAGTTGTGAGCGATTCGCACATTTTGACGATAAAGGGAGAGTGTGTTTTTGTATAGTTTTTAATCGAGGAGGGCATTTTAAATCGTAGCTGAACCCTCCTCAAAATATAGAGCTAAATTTATACCTACATTCATCTGATTGATGACATCTCTAGTGGCAATCGAGGTTACGCACTGTTGTTTGCGGTTTGATTAGTTAATTGTTAAACAATAAGCGGAAAGCAAAATAACATTCTTAAGTCAATGATTGATGGCACCGTTCTGAAGTTACCACGCGACATTTGAGTTTTGTAGTGAAATTTCCCGAGTATTATTTGCAATTGACTTTTGAAGGCTTTGTAAAATATTAACGAAAGATTATATATATATATACATACAACTTATTTGTGAAGTTAACTATTAAGCCAGTTATTGTGAAACGTATTTTGTAAGCCACGGAACACTTAAGACAAATTACGAATATTAAAATACAATATACAAATACGAAAATATACAGGATAGCGTAAACCAAAACAAGTACAGAATATTTAAATATTGAAATGTGCAAATCTTATTCGATCGTTAAGAACACGTCTGAGACAGGGGCTTTCGGAAGAAAGTATTTAATTAGTAGGATCCATCTGAGGTAGAAGTGCGTAGCCCTTGACCTCGAAGACAACGGTCATTACCAAACAATCCACATACACAAACACTTGAAACACACACATATATATGTATAAATAAATATATACGATGATAAATTTATTGAATAAAAGAAAAATATACATTCATAATTATTGGAATATGGCGTATTTATTGAATTATTCAGATAAACGTTCATGTTGATTCCACTTCTGACATAAAAATTGTACTTAAATATGAATTTTAACTATGGTGATTTTATGAGACGTATAAATAATTGATTGAGATTTACGAAGATGTTGCAGATGATGCCTCTTTATACTGTTTCCGCCACTTCCACTGGCACCTCCTGAATGATACTTCTCGCCGAGGACAGTACACCGATATCGGCGCAGCTTTTAAAGGTTTCCTGGTCACCACATCCCAAGGCCCCGGTTCCATCCTCACAAACGCCCCAATTATTCCCAGCCGTATAGGTCCATCGCAAAACGCAGTGAATGCAGTTGAGATCAGTGGGAAGTTTTACGGTTACTGGGATATCGCCGGTGGTTGTGTTGATGCTGTATTTCTGGTTTCCATCGATAAAATTCAAGGGATACTGGTTGAAACAATTTTCCGACTCGCTGCCGTTTTCATCTATGTTGCAGATGTGGAACCGGAAATATCCCAGATGATTTGTTGTAATCTTAACACTAATTTCTGCCTCGGTAACGCCGGCATAGCTCTTCACGATCACTCCACTGCCATATTTTCCGCCTAGCTCATTGGGGCGTGGCTGATCCAGACTCCAATCATCTCCACAGAGTCCACAGTTTCCACCATTTTCGGTTTGTTTCTAGCGTATCAGAAGCATCATTAAATAAGGTCGTTAAGGATCGTTCTTGAGTCAATCTTACCCATAAGCCACCGCAATATAAAGAATTATCATCGTAATTTGTTGGCGCCGACGAATCGTAACGCCAGCGTGAAGACCTCCCTGCAGGATTCAACATCATGCCATGGCCCTCCAATTCACTGAGATAGCAGAAAATTCCTAAAACTATAACAAGGATCCCCTCGAAGAACTGCATTTCTCTTTCACTTTGACTTTCTTTTTGGTCTGTGACGACCTGGCCCAGTTCTTATATAGTTTCATATTCGCAAAACCTTATCACTTGCCGGGTGGTATATGGTTATTTCTGATTTTTCGGCAAATAACCGTGAATGCTTCTAATCGCTTAATAATCTTCATTTTGTTTATGATTATGGGTAGTTAAAATTTGGGAGAATTCGCAGTTTTTGACATGAAAATGGCAAAACACCAATGACACATTGTATACCCAAAGTATTTTTTATTGGACCATTTCAGTTTAACCCACCAATGCCAAGTTGATAAGAGTTTAATACTTTGGGAATATTTTACGTTCACACCGAAATTGTTAACCAAGGTTAAAATTTCTAAAGTGCATAAGCTTTAAACTTGTAGTCGTCACAGACTCTTACGATTTGTGGTCATTATAGTGCGAGGTCATTGCGAGGCTCTTTGCGAGGGTCCTTGCGAGGTACTTATTGCGAGGCTCATTGCAAGGCTGATAGCGATGGACATTGCAAGGCTCTTTGCGAGGCTCCTCGTTTCGATGTTCATTAAGAAACTCTTGCGAGGTGCTTATTTCGAGACTCATTGATATGGTCATTGCGAGGTTCATTGCGATGGACATTGCAAGGCTCATTGAGAGGCTCTTTGCGAGGTGCTTTAAAAGGCTAATTGCGAGGGTCAGTGCGAGGCTCGTTGCAAGGCTCGTAGCGAAGCTCTTTGGGAGGCTTCCTTCCTTGGTGGCTTCTTGCGAGGCTTTTTGTGAACTTCTTGCTTTGGCTGTAAATTAAGGTAAAGTGTAAAGGACCAATTAGTGTCGAGTGAGTATATATTTTAAGAATGGGAATATATCTGAGCTTATATAGCGATATGCAAATATCGCCCAAAAAATATTATCTTGTTCTTAATATGTTTGGTTGACAGTGCACTGGCCTTAAAGTTCCGTACAAATTTTGGTCAAACAATTTTTTTCCCATTTCATTATTTTAAGCACTGTTCACAAAATATAAATATAAGTATTCATATTCTAGTTTTAAAGTCTTAAAATAAAATAAAGTTAAAAAAAATTAAAAGCAGTTTAAATTTAGAACTCAACAAAGGTGAATCTTTTACTTTTAATCCATCTTCACAATCGCCAATTATTTTTTTGGAAATAAAATCTAATCAGCTGCTACAAAGTTCGGATTGAAATGTTTGAGGTCGCAGATTGTGTAGGTAAACCGAAATTATAAAATTCCGTTTCAATTCAGTCGCTACTCATACAAAAAATGTTGAAGTACTCAACTATTTTATTGTGCTTACTTTTTGCCAATTGTCCTAGTGGAATCTTTTCAAATAGAATTGACATTTGAGAATGGGGACCCGATCGCTGCATAACTTTATTGCAACCGTTGCTGGATCGTGTCTATGAGTTTGAAAATCGGTGGAAGACTTGCGAGGCCAATCAAATGGCATCTCAGCTAGAGCCCATAAAGAAGGATATCCCGAAGAATTTCGAAAAGATCGGCTCGAGGAACTTCTACATCGAGGAATTCTACCAGAAGAATTGGTGGGCTGCAGCCAAAACTTGTCGCCAGTTGGGCGGGGTCCTGGCAAGAATTCAGGACGACAAGGAGCTGACAGCCATTAAGCGACACTCAAAACGAAAACATATGGAACACTACTGGCTGGACATCAACGACCTTGCTGAAGAGGACAGATTCGTGTATTCAATCTCCGACGAGATTACCCCCTATTTGAAATGGGCTTCGACTGAGCCAAATAATTTAAATAATAATAAACACTGCGTTGACCTCTATGCTGAACATATGTACGACAACAAATGTGAAAAAAAATACTACTACATTTGTCAGGCAGATTAGAATAAATTAGTAAAATTATATAGAAAAATTGGGAACTGATTACATTTAAAATGCGTGTGTTAAAGTGCTGCTCAACACAACACAATAATATATTTAAAATATATGATATGATATCTCTCCGAAATCTCTAAAATAAAACCAAAAATGCAAAGATACAAAAGCCAATCATACGTTTCTTGCTTTTATAGCACATTATCTTATTTATTTAAACAAGCATCTCGTTATAAATAAAACTGTTGTGTACAATTTGTTTGTGTTGCGCTGCCATAATATAAATATACACATATAACGTTTAACATACACATTTTACAAAGTTTTCCCATGGTTGATGGTAGATGGTTTCAAGTTTTTCTTGGAGCTAATATATATTTTTTATTTAAAGTAAAATTACAACTACATATAGTCTTTCGCTTTCCTCGTAAATAAAAATAAATAAAATAAATGTATTTTGTATATAAACATTGAAACACGCTGTCTTTGCCGTTTTCTTCGATTTATTCTTCGTGGTCTGTTCTTTTTTTTTGACACTGAAATCCTTACCAGCCCCTAAAAATTTCAGTTGATTTTTTCTCATATTGAATGTTTATACCATTGGTAGGAAAATTGACTGCTTGGTATGTGTAGACATTTATCAAACATTTTATACAATTTGCGAAAGTAATTAACATTCATAAGTAATTCATGTGTTGTTGTTGCTGTTGATGCTGCTGTTGTTGTTGCTCTCGTTTTTGAGGTTAGTTCTAGTTGTTATTTTCGCTGTAGATTGTGGATATGTGAATTTGGATATTTTTTCACGTCTTAGTTCAGTGCATTAATTTCGGCGGAATTGGCCAAGGGATAATCCAGTTCACCCAGTCGAGCAGTCGGTCGTCGTGGTCGATTGAACTGAAGTGAAAAATAACTCTATTAATAACTAAACATCATATAAGAAATCCTAACTTAAATGTATACATTTTATTTTAATTTTAGTTGTGTATTAAATGTGGTATTAATACTTTTTAATTTATGATACGATTTTAAAGGCTCCTACATATTTCATTTTAAATGTTGGTAAATTAAGTGTACAAAATGAAAGGCACTTACCCATGATCTCATGATTTTGTAGAGCACCTGACGGGCGGGATAGTCATTAAAGTCGCCCTCGGGCGGCACCGCAACCTGTTCGTTCGGCGCCATCATGGGCAGCAGGCCATTTGGACGCACATAGTCCTGCTCCTGCCCCCCGGAGGCTGTCTCACCCATTCCCACTCCCGTTCCGGACCCGGATCCGGTGCTCAGGGAGCGCTTGCCATGACCTCCGTAGCAAACATGTCCGTAGGCCTGGCATCCCTCTGCAAAAATATTGAAAAATGAATTAGTCAAGCAGAGATTTCCTAAAGTAAGAGCTCTTAAAGAGGATAAATTAAAAATAAAAAACATATGTTATAACAAAATAAATAAACAATATCTACTAACACTATTTCAAATTGTTGTTTGTACGCTTTTAATGATTTAATAAGTTTAAAATATTTATTGTTTAACAGTATCTAAATTACAGTTTACTACATAAATTATAATTTTTGTTTACATTTATTTGCAAGCAACAGCAATTTAATTTTATTTCCTAAATTAACTATAAGCACCTATTTAATTGGCCATCATCAACTATCTATTACCAGCCATAAAATGCCTAAAAATAGGAAATATCACTGTCCTGGTACTTAATCGATATTGGGGACCCCCTTATCACTTTAACTTTGTGACCCTGCGTGTGCATTTCTGAACGCACCCACATCCACCCTGAATTTTTTTCCCATTACTGGGAGATAGACTCCTCATGTGGATTTCTTTACTGCCAAAAATCTTTAATCGCTCGCCCAAAGCTCAAGAGAGACATCCGGCGATAACCATTTGACCCCATGACGGTTCAGTTTCATTTTGTTTGCTCGCCAGGCTGTGTGTGAACAAACTTTTGACTTTCTACTGTTTTTGAATTTCCGCCCACACGGGCAACATAAATTTTCCTGTTGCACACTTGGGAGTTGTCCTTGACACACGCAGGATTTAAATGGAGGTGGGGACTTTCCGGCAGGACTTTGCTTAGCTGATGAGTTTCTGTAATCTCAAAAACTTTGGTTGCTTAAAAGAACCCTTTAGAATTTTAGTTCCTCCTAGTCATGATAGTTGTCATATTTTAAATTTGCTAACTACAAAAGTGAAATTAGTCTACACAAGATATACCTACAAGATAAACCACATTTTGCATTTTTAATGGATAAAGATAAATGGTACACATACATTTAATTATTTTTTTTAGTGCCTAAACGGTTTATCAAAAATAAATATTATTTTAATAAAAAGTCGAAATTAAATACACATGTTTATATTAAATTTGGCCCTTTGGCCTTTTTTTACGTTTATTGGGTATCTCTGACTTCCTTGTTTACCCGCCTCACAATATTGCCCAAGTAATCGCTTAGGGAGCTCTAAATATGTTAGCCTTGCCAAAATCTTAAATGCCGTTTCAAAGGCAATCGAATCAAAAACTTTTGGTAATAAAGTAAATGGGAAATTAGATGGGTTTTGGATGAAAGCGGATGACTTAAAGGCACCGTTTCCCGAGTGACTTGACATTGACCATTAATAATTTCAAGGAAAATGTTGTCGTACATGGCTCGTGTGTCTTGATAGTTGCAACTTACTTGGGAAGTGGAAATAGCTTCCAATTTTCCCCTTGTTGTTGCTATTTGACGTTCCCACAGCTGGAAAAACATAGAAGCCAGTTTGTTTGCGTTGCATTAAACTGCAACAATTGATGCTGCCTCGATGGGCGGGTGTTCGGATATCGAGTCACCCTTTCGACGCCCATTTATGGCTTTGTTTTTCGCTCTCCCATATAATGAATATATCATGTTCAAAGTTCACCTGCATAAAGTTACCTGCCGGCTTTAAGGGCGGGCTTACCAGCGAAATCAGGTAATATTTAAAAGCTTATAATGTAAAATAGCACTTAACATGAGTAGCGTATGCAACAAAAATATACCTTATAAATTAGTAAATATAATAATGTAAAATAATATCTAACATGGTTAAATTATCCAAAAAACTATAGTTTTTAATGAACTTTATCCTGACAACTGCATAAAATAAAACAAAATATGTATAAACAAGTTCCTTTAATTTTTCATTATTAAATATTGTGATCGAATTCAGTCAAGATGTTTGGATTTCATTCAAACACCTTTTAATTTTTTATTATTTTTTTTTAAGCTATGTAATAATTTTTAAATGTTTTAAAAACAGACAAAATGTCTACAGATTTTTGAAAATATTTCCTTGACAATAAGCCTTTTAAAGTCTAATTAAAGTCTCCAGATTTTTGTAATATTTTTTTGACAACACGCTATAGAAAGCACAATAATTCTTAATTTAACATGTCTGAAAAATTCCTAAAACTACTAAATTAAATAGCTTTAGTCTAGTAAATTGGTACAGGTGTACTCACTTTTCGCTTGGCTCTGTTGCGCGGCTAGGACCACGGTACAGATGACGACCAGTAGCAAAGAAATGGTGGATTTCATGATACCTGCAAGAAATCAAAGCAAAAACAAGGGGATGAGCACCTGTTGAAGTCTGAGTCTGGATTTCTGGCAATGACATTGTGGCTTTTCCCCGAGGGGCCCTCTACACTAATTAGGAAATCCGAACACAGCGCGGCGAGCGAGTTGAAATCGATTCCGAATGCGAGAGACCACCTGCAGTTAAGAAGCTAATCCTGGGCCGCAAAAACTTTAGAACTTTGATTTATGTAATGCCCACACAACACATAAAGACAATTAGCCAGGATGTGGGTATGTGACTTGAGGGCTAAAAGGTGGAATTTCCGCATAGATTTGTTTATTACGTGCTTTGAATTTTCTATGTGTTCATCATCTTGCGGACATCATACATAGATTATTCATAGATAAAAGATACATTGTTTAATTGGCTGGGATCTGCATGAATATTCCTTGAAATTCGAGTTTCTGTTTAAGTTTAAAAGCGAAATTAAACCGATTAAAATTTGGCAACAGCTGATGCTCCTTCATCACATCAATCATACGCCATGTGTTCGCAATTAAGTATGTTAAAAAATAACGAACATGGTTGCATGCAACATAATGACAAATTAAACAAAGAAACAAATAATTTAATTTAAATAGTATTATATTGTTGTAAGACGTTCAGAGAAATAACAGCTGATGGTAGGAACACCCATCAATCATACGCCGTGTGAGCCTTATGTATTTTATTATTCAAAACCGAACCTGGTCGCGTGTCGCCCTTAACCGCAGTTTGAGTAACTCACCTTAATCAGACTGATTAGCTGATCTGGGCTTTGTGCAATTTATACGGCAGTTTTCTTTGTTTCTCGTTTGTTACAGGGACTATCAGTTTTAGATTTAATTAATTTTTTTTTTGAGTTAGATGGTCACTATATAATCACAGATATGGTTGGGGCGGATGTTTTTGCCAATTCTCGTTCAATATGGCAATTCCACCCGGCGAATCCCTGAGCGCGATTTCACATTTTCAAGCTCGCGCCAGCGACTGAGGCCGATCCGCAAAGTTGCCGGGTCTATATGCCACAGCGAAATCTCGACCCGCTGATAAACGGCGATCTTGCCCGTAATCTCCAATCAATCCGTGTCACGCGTACTTACGCCCACACTTTTCCATTTCCCATTTCCACCCCTCAGGTCTTTGGACTATTTTCAGTCACTGGTCGGGCTAAATTTACGACCGGCCGATAAGTGAAAATTAATATGTAGAGCGCTACTGGCAGGGCAGTAAAAATCAACACAATAAATGCAGCGGCGGCCCACGCAGTGCGAAAACAATAACAGCATTCTCATTACACGAAAAAAATACATATAATAATTGTTTACCAAGGCGCAGGGCCGTGCCAACACTCGACCCTTGGGCTTATCAATTTTCCCAGCTATTTAGTTGTGATAATAAGGCCTTAATGAGCTGTTGCTGCCACAACTCTGTCACTAATACCCGTCCCGAGGATCGTAAATCGCGAGCTGCGAAAACTTTCCACAGGTGCTGGTGTTCCCTCTAATATTCTAGTTTACACTTGGAGAACTAAGCTGATAGCTAAGAAAATATTTAAAATATTTACATGAAGATTATCTGCTTGAAACATTTTTAATAAATCGTATTTGGTTTCTAAGTTTTAAAAGGTTATATAAGTAACTTAAAATTTGATAGCCATTTATACATTTCTGTTCATCTTTCAATTTAAGAATTTTTTTTTTGAATTATTTTCTATAAATTGAGAAAATTTTTTAAGTACCCTAGCTAATGCAATGTTCACAAGCTGCCGACCGATCGGTTTCCGTGTGAAATTCTCTAATCACAGGCTGATAATCCTCGCAAAGACAAAAACAAACAGCTGCGAACCAGGTCATCCAATGAAAGCGTGCCTTTGCCACAAATCGCTTCAAATCGGATCAGATCAGATTGTTCTCACCGCGATAAGGAGATTCCGAACAATCGGCCAATAGATTAAGTTTAATAACTCGAGTGGAAAGGGGGCCGGGAAAATCAAATTAAAGTCAGGTCAAGAGTTTGAGCTGTTTTCCGCGGTCTGGCAAAGTCGGCAGCTAAGTTAAAAGTTGAAAACAGTCGTCTCGCGGAAAGTTGAGTTTGTTGTAGATTGAATGTTGAATAGGGTATATTTAAATTATATCCTTATATGTGAATTGTGTAATATGATAAAATATTCATATATATTTTTTGTTAAATGAAATGTTTCCCTTTGAAGTTAGAAAATACTTAGAGTTTTACCGGCAAAAAATATTTGCTTAAGATTATGATTTATGTTTATGATTTTTGTATTATTCTCTTGATGCTTACGATTTCCCTAAGCTCTTTATGACAATATCTTTCAGCATGATTTTGTTCCCAATGGGAATCATATTTTATCTCCAAATGAAAATGCTCGCCTGGGAAAGGGAAACGCTTAAATCCAGTTAAAAGTTGCCAAGTTCTGATTTTCAACAGCAACAAGTTGTCTGAAAATGTTCATCCCCCTGTTTTTCTCCGCTTAGGATAATGCATGGTTTATACAGCTGCTTAAAGGAAGCTCTTGAGTTTTAATATCATTTACTCAGAGATTTTTAGCACACGTTTAAAGTTTCTTCTTGGGTCTAGCCAGAAGCATTTACGTGGAAGTTATTAAAAATAAATCAAAGCGGATACGGAAGCAGCAAGGCCCTGTAGGTACTGAAGGTACGGTAATCGACATAATTATGACTCCAAAATCTAATTTTATTCAATTATAGTAGACAAATAAACAAAAGTGGGCAAAGTCAAAACCGTACCATGGGGCATTTGGAAATTAGTTGACCAAGGCAAGTGGCTAACAATTAAAGTCAACAAATGTAAAGGAGATGGAGCGGTTATACTAAGTGTACCTGGAGTTATTACCTAGAAATTTTTAAATTGTTATATATAAAGTGACTTTATTTTATGAAATAGCAATTGAGAGTTTTACTATTTCTGATTAAGTCACTTTAAAATCCTTAAATTCTTAATAGACCTTTATCTTAAGTAGATACTTTTTCCAAGGTAAAATATAAATTTATTTCAAATTAGTCTTAGTGTTTAGTTACAAGAAGAAACGTCAAAAAATTACTATAAACATATTGTCAGGAAGGATATTATAATATTTGGATTAATTAGAAAATTAAAATTCACTTTATAATCCTTAAATTCTTCATAATCCTTTATCTTAGTTAGACACTTTTTCCAAGGTAAAATGTATATTTATTTAACGTCAAAACGTCATATAAGTTGTATAACCATATTTTCAGGCAGGATATTATAATTGTTGGATTAATTATATTATTATAATCATTGGTTATTATATCTTTTGACTTCTTTTTTTTAATTTTTAGCAGAAACACTTCAGAACAGTTTCAAAAATATTATCAGATTTTCTAACGAAACTAAATCTCAGTCTTTGTGCACCAGTGTTTTGAAGTGAATTTTACGACATCCACACAAAGTTTTTGACACTTTTTGGCCAACTCGGGCGGCACTTACTTGCACTTGACTGGTGGGCTGCTGTACGAAACAAATCCTTGTCTTTCGTCCTGGTCCTCGTCCTCGCCTTGCCAGATAAATTCGCTGGGCTGTCGCTTTGATGCTGTTCGATTGCAAGCCGGAGTTCTTTTGGGGCTGCCAAAGGAAAGTCGGCCAGCTTTATAGCTGCAATATTGGCTCCCAGCCCTGTACGTGTGTGGGTGTCGTTGTGTATGTGTGGGTGAGTCTATCAGTGTATGTGTGAGCCAAAGAACAGCCAGCCAATCAGAGGCGAGCAAAAAGCCGAGCGGTACCCGAAGCACATTCGCTCAGAAGTATGCAGCGATATTTTTGGTTGCTCGAAATTTCACTTTGTGCGTGGGTGCCAAAGGTCGAGCAGTGAAAGGGGAAAAGAGAAAGGGGGGTGGTAAAGGGGGCGGTAAGGTCGCTTCGGGGAACGTCAAATTAGCAGCGCGCTCAGATTTATTTGCTCGACATCGCCGAAGCCAGCGGATATGAATGAATATGAGTTCCCATCATTGGCAGTCAAGAGTGCCTGCTGACGTAGTTGCCAAAATCGCTATTTGGACCCTAAACCCTCCTTACATTCCCAATAACACCCATTTAACCTCTAACTCTTAGCTGCCTAAAATCCGCTCAGAACTTTATTAGGCCCAAATCCAATTGACCAAGTCCCCAAACGAAGCATTTACAGATTCTCTTTGAGCTGGTCAGGCATTTTAATTTTATTTATATTGGTTGTCTCTTACCCAAGAAACTATAAGGCCACATTTAAGGATTTTTAAGTTTAAGAGAGGGATTTTTGTTATCAAAAACAACCCAGTTTTTGTTTAAATAATTTTCCAAAAGTTGCAAAAGTGAATCCGTTTTCATTTTTTGGATGCCTTAGTTTTAGTTTTACTCTTTTTTTATTTTATCGAAAATAGATTTTGAAGGTAAGATTTTTTAATCAAAAAACATACTATTATATATTTTGAACTTAAAAAATTAGGTCACTAATATTTTTTATTATATATTTTACCTATAACATTTTTATAAACAAATGGTCAAACGAAGGCATTCGAATCAATAGGCTCTCTGTTTTTTTTAAAAACCTTTTACCACAAATAATGGTAAACTAAGTATTTTCAACTTTTAGGAAGTTATTTTATTGTCTTGATAAACTTGTTGTTTTAACCATTTATAAAAATAAACAATTTATAAAAATCAATCTATTTTTTCGGTTGTTCAGCATTTTGCTAAAAAATAATACTAAACTAATATATCAAGCAAGATTAGATTCCTAACATGACTTATTCAAAAAATCCCCTGGTTCAGCATTTAATATATGGATTGGCTGTTGATTTCAGGTGCAGTCAGAAATTCGAAGTTTTCCCCTGGGTCATCAAATCGTGTTTGCACATCAACAGCGCGAGCAAATTGATTCGCCAATGACTTGTTTACAACAATTGCCGCCTCCACCTCCGATTCCATGTCCATCTGGTGTAATCTGACCGCTTGAATGCGATTTAGCTACTGTTTAGCCTGTTGCTACAGTGAATATCCCCTATCTCGCCCATCTCCCCCGCAGCTTATCGCCGTGCACCAAAAACAAATTAGCCGATAAGCAGCTGACGGTGCTCGAACGCCCGGCGATCAAAATATTTGACAATAAACACAGAGGCAGAGGTCCCACAATCGATGAATTTGCTTAACGATGGTGATTATTTGTCATCTGTACAAGGCACAATCCTTATCAGCAAGCATCACTATGACCGACTTTTAAATCGGGTCTTTAAACCAACTTGATCGTGAAGTTATACGAAAGCCCATAGATAAGGAAAATAAATATTGATATAATAAATAAAAATCCCTTCCGTGAGTAAACAAATAAATTCAGATTCATTTTGATAAGTCAATGAAAGTAAGCATATAATTATAAAAAATTACACTAAATATAGCTTTAGTTGTTAACTATACCTTAAGTCAATCTAAAATTGTACCTATAAATTATTTAAACATCCTTTTCATAAAGTAACTTGTCCTCTGTGACAAACGCTATAAATTGTACACAGAGAAAATTGTGACTTTCTCGTCTGAGTTAAAAATGTTCTTACAAATAGAACGACATTTTTAAAGTTGAAAATGGTATCTTTTTTTCTCGAATCAATTTAAATTTGCGGTATTTACATTGTATATCCCAACAAATAAATTACAAGTCCAGTCAGTAGTGTATTCTTATCAAAAAATTGTTAAGTAAACTCATTTTAACTTTATTCTTCTCGCCATTTCGTGTTAATATTGAGACCATTGAAACAAAAATGTACTTCCACGGTTTTTAGGAACGATTGATCTTAATTCAAGAACACTGTACTTGAATGTATCACTCTATGTACAATTTAAATTTCCGGCAATAAGGATAAGATTATATGTTAATAAACAATTAAGAGCTCCCTCCCAGATAAAATCGCACTACCTCAATTTTTTGTTTTATATTTCATTTAAATGATAACATTTTTTCAAATCGTTTAGGAGGTCGTTGAGTATTGCTGGATAGTCCTGTTTACTTCTTCTTCAGGAAGGAGCTGACGACGGCTGGTGCGGAGTACGTGGTGATGGGGGCGACGAAGGCGTGGCCAGCGGCGTAGGTGGCCACCGGAGCGGAATAGGCCAAGGGAGCCCTGTAGGCGGCATAGGCGGGAGCCACAGCGGCGTAGGTGGAGTAACCAGGAGCAGTATAGGTGGTCACTGGAGCGGCGTAGGCCACAGGAGCAGCGGAGTAGGTGGCGGCATAGGCCGGAGCAGCGGCATAAGTGGCCACTGGGGATGCGAGGTAACTAGCCTGGGCGGCGGCGATGCAGAGAGCCAAGCAGATGAGGAACTTCATGGTGATTTGGTTGTTTGGGTTGGTTGTCTTGTCAGTGACTGATGCTGTTTGCCAAAATGTTGGACCATTTTATAGGACAATTGTCGCCAATATGCCAAACTGGTTTCCGAATCTGAGTAGCCTAATTAGAACACAATTGCGTCCGCTTCGAGATTTCTGGCGCGTAATGTTCGTTGAACGCGGAAGCCGCACTTTGGGTATTACCAACCAGCCGCGTGTCAAATGGATTAATCTTTTCCAGTTTTCGCTTGAGTAGGTGGCAGCTACTTATCTGCTTTGGACATTATATGTTCAAGTCCTAACTATTAAAAAAACGATTGGCTAATGTACTTGTCAAAATGTTATTGATATTCCAATGTAGATTGCCATATAAAAATAAATAATTAGCTTAGCAAAATCATAACTTTGTGTTGTAATAACATTATTTAAAGATGCAAAGACATCATTTATTTATAATCCTCTCTGATGCTAACAATTATTAAAGCCTAACTTTAATAAATAAATACTGAGCTTATCGTTTAACCAGCATCTAATTTATGAGAAAGAAATTTTTTAAGCCACAGTTGAGAACATATAGAAATATAATGGGTGAACCATTTGAAACGCCGTCCGTTGGTAATAAACGACAAACATTCATTGAACGTTAGTCAGCAGAAAAATGATTTCATTGACAATTGTGTTCTAATTAAGATTTTGCGTTTGCAAACCCATGCCTATAAAACGGCTGTCGAAAAGGGCAAACAGCATCAGTCACTGACAAGACATCCAACCCAAACAACCAAATCACCATGAAGTTCCTCATCTGCTTGGCTCTCTGCATCGCCGCCGCCCAGGCTGGTTACCTCACATCCCCAGTGGCCACTTATGCCGCTGCTCCGGCCTATGCCGCCACCTACTCCGCCGCCGCTCCCGTGGCCTACGCCGCTCCTGGATACTCCACCTATGCTGCTCCTGGCTACTCCACCTACGCCGCTCCTGGCTACTCCACCTACGCCGCTGTCGCTCCCGCCTATACCGCCTACAGGTCTCCCTTGGCCTATTCCGCTCCGGTTGCCACCTACGCCGCTGGCCACGCCTTCGCCGCCCCCATCACCACCTACTCTGCTCCAGCCGTCGTCAGCTCCTTCCTGAAGAAGTAAACAGCACTTGCCCTTTCACTTTTTGATCCACACAAGCAATTAAATAAATAAAATGAAAAGAATATAATCATAATAAGCCAATCGATTTTTTCATGATTTTACTTTACTAACACTCAACAAGAAAACGTCTTTAATTTTAGAAATAATGGCGACCAATTTTTTATATTTATCAAAACTATATCATTTAGTAAATTGATAGAAGCAATACATTTTTTATTGGAAGTAGATATTTAGTTATATTTATAAAAAAATCGCCATTGCTTCCAAATTTATCAAATTCATTTTAAAAACTTTTTTGAGTGTTTGTGATGGTCTAACTGATCTAAACGATCATTTTGTTAAAAAATGGGCAATCAGCTTTGGGCCGCAGTACTTTAGCATACTTTCCGGCGGTACAATATTAAAATGGGTCTATGACGATGACATTTTGCCTTTTATTTGGGTGAGTAGTTTGCACGGAGAAGCTTGTCGATGTGTTGTACGCCGTACGGGTGTCGGCAGAGGTTGAGAAGAGCTATTCCCTATGCCCGGTACATTGTTAGAAATGGTGGAAAATAAAGGTAAGTATATGAACCTTTATAAGCATTAAAATTTAATGATTAAATTAAAGTGTATTATTACCTGTAAGCTTGAAAATTTAAATTATCAATTAAAAAAGAACCCAAATGCCGTAAGTTTCTTGTTTTATTTTAAATTTATTAAGTTGTTACATTTAGATCGGCTCTTGCAAAACTAATTTCATTTCTGATACACATATCGAGCTGCATAATTGGACGGCTTGCGATTCAGTTGGCCTAAAAACAAACCAACAAAAAATTCAAGAGTAAGGCATAGCATTAAATGTAGAGATTGAGATTCCCGATTTGGCCAGAGGTCTGAGCTGAGTTGGAAGAGTTGTGTGTTGGGGAAATCAGAGACAGTTAAGGGTTGAGCCTAGCTTGGCCTAGCAGAAGAGGCGTAGAAACCAAAGACCCAGCAGGGAGCTAAGGATGGCGCTTACGCTGGCCAGGGAGGGGGTGGAGGCTCCGTTGTGCGCGTTGCAGATGCGGGGCTGCGGGGCGGATACGTATTTGCAGATGGTGCCCACGAAGTTCACCTGGGCGCGCTCGTTAACGTTCTTGTCGAATTGCTGCAAATGGAAAAACAAACAAATTATTTAAAAATATTTAGTGCCTTGAGTAAAAAATCTTCATATCTTAACATTTCTCAATTTATTTGTTGAATAGGGTTCCCTTTTAGGATGTATCTCATGGAAATATAATTTAATGCGCTATCTTGCATAGTGAAATTATGAAACGTGGGATTGGGAAACTATCTTTAGAAAGTATCTATAAAATATAATGTTTAAAGTTTTAAAACCATCCTAATCAATTTTACAATAATAGTAGGTAAATACAAATTATATAATTCATATATCATGAAAGTGAATTTAGGAAAATAGTAAATATTTTAAATGGTAAAAACAATTCGTATAATTCCCAATAATATGAAAGTGAGTTTAAGAAATAGTAAATAGATTGGACATGTTGTTACATTAATGAAAAATTCCATTCTGTATCGAATTTAAGGTATAAATACCTTAAACTGATAAGAGAGCTTAGCTCTTTCAATAGGTTTTAAGGAATATTTCCAAATCATATTCTTATATTTGATATACTATCAATTACTGACCTCGTTGAACAAGATGGTGGGTACGCTGGTCAATGGTTCCTTGAGGCGGTTGGTGGCCTCGCCGGCCTTCTTGAGAAGGACGCTGCCCTCGGTGGAGTTGGCGCAGGTCTTGATGTTCTCCCAGTTGTTGATGTGGTTCTCTGAGGCACAACGCTGGCCTGGATAGACGTTGTCCGGGAAGTTCTTGCCGGCCTTCATCAGGCAGTTGATGAAATCGATGGTGAGGGACTCGCGGGTGAACTCCACCTGGTAGGAGTTGGCCTGGATGTGCTCGATGGCGCAGGCATGCACCTTGTTGCCATAGCACTCGTTGGGGCCGTGGTGGCAGGTGAACGTCACCTCGGCGCCCTGGGTGGTGAACTGTGGAGCGGGGAGCGGGGAAAAGAGCCATGCAAATGAGCCATTGTCCTGCCGACAAACGGGGCTAAGGGCCACTCACCTGAGACTTTCCGAACGGCACGAAGGTGAGGTCCACCACATCGCGCAGCTCTCCCTTGACCGCCGGGTAAAGCTGCTCCGTAATGAACTTGGCACTGTCCGGACACAGAGACTCGTAGTAGACGGCAATGGGCACCTTCAAAGTGCAAAAAGGTATGGTAAATTAAAAAATATATATTTTAAACTTTAAAAATATATCATCATAATATCCTAAACAAAATTATATTAATTGTCATTCAAAAGTATCTTAAATGTACCATATTATTCAACTTTGAAATTCGTAATAATACCCTTTTGTATTTTATTTAAGTAAAAGAAAACATTGTCAGTGCCAATACACTTTAACTGAATATTTTTTCTCTCAGTGAATTGAGTGCACTCATTTCAATTTCGGTTGGGGTTGAATTTTCGAATTTGCATTTTTCGAGAGTGCAGCCAAGCTGAGCCATGCAAATCACATGTGGCTGAATGGACAGGGTCCAAATATGTTTAGTCTTTGTTTATCAATTGGGGACAATTGGCACATGCTCCATTCAACAAGCCAAAATATTGTTGAACTTGAACCGGCGAGCATATGAATGTTGTAGATAAGAAGAATAATATGGGGTGAAATGCTGACTTAATACTATGTACTTTTGGGGAAATCAATATGAATCAGCAAATACATACACTAATTTTTACAAGTATTTTTTATTTAATAGTATATGTTTGGAATCGAAATATAAATAATTTGCACTAACTGCACTATAAATTATATTAATCTCATAAAATTTTCAGTGCTTCGCATATATTTTAATTCTAATTTATTATTCCACTCATGACACATATGTATACTTATGTGTACATTTGGTTTGGACATGTGCTTTGATATCTTGTGTATACTCCCCCAATTGAACACCAATTCCCAAGTGTCGAAATGTATATTAATCAAAATCCCCAAGGCAGGCAAACAATGCTGATCTCAGCTTTAATTCTACTATTGATCAATCGATGTATTTATAGTATTTTTACTAAGCTTTTATTCCTCACATCATTAAATGCTTACATTTCAAAGTTACGTGCTTCTAACACAAATGATTATTTATTGGTGTAAGTACAAACAGATGACATTCGTTTAATGTAATTTCAGTTGATTATTTAACCCCAAATTAAAGCTGTGTATAGATAAAACTGAACAAATTGAGGGGATCGCAGCAGGAAAAATTACATTTTATTCAAATAGTTTTTTTACGACTGAATAAAGCCCAAATGCTTGAACAATGCCAACGAAAAAATATAATAATCACGAATGTGTGTATATTGTACATACTGAAATGCAAACTTTTTTTGCTGGAGTTGAAGTTATATAAAACCTAATGACACATCGCTGAAAGAACCCGCCATTCTTCTCGATCTAAACAACAACAGAAGCGGCCAAAGCTATACATACATCAGTAGAGATGTTTGTACCATATGTACATATGTGCACGGAAAAAAATAAGATAATCTCTGGGACGTGATAAAAAGCATATTTACTTCTAAACATAGTTGATCAGGTTTTGGGATTATAGTAAAACTTATAAAACTCAAAAATAATTATTAGTTTTGATGAATATTATAAAAATCATAAATTTAAAGATCGTGATGAAAATGGAAAGACTTTTAAAAGTGAATTATTATGGAATTTTTCTTTTCTGCGTATATCAATCCTAAGCGGCCTTTTTTATATTAAAAAAAAAATTAATAGTCATTATTTACAGTCCCTGATAAAAATACTAGTTACTTTACTATAGGTCATCATGATATTTATAAATATATATTTTATTAAAAAGCATACAAATTGAAAACAGTATATGTTGATTCCTTAAAATATAACTAGTGTACATATCTAGCACCATCATATAATGTTATGATATGTATTAAAAAAAAATTTCTCTGGTATATTTCTATTGGATAATATTGTTGTAAAGTAAATCCTTCTGTAGTTTTAGTAAACCTTTTCAAGATCAGGTGCATTGATAAAAATTAAGTTCTGTGTAGAATGAAGTTGCAGTTGGGCTGCCGGCTATGTTCACACCGGTTCCCTCTATGAGAAATCGAAACTGGTCTCAGAACCGGTTCTTGGACCTAAATGAAAATAACAACAGAGCAACAGGGCGCTCTGTGGCTTATTTATAATGTTAATTATGCTCTATGCTTTTCCACGGCGGCATTTTCCGAGCCGACTGGTGGCACAGTTCGTTAAACTCTCGAAATGCCACTTGTTGCTGCCACGAAAAGGGTGCAGCTTTTCTATGGGTTTATTTTATGTCGTATACCCACTACTACCACTAGTTAGTTTTTCAGCTAAATCACGTCTTCACCCAGATGGTAAATGGGCGTTTCGGTGCCCCTGGCACGCTTTGCTGTTGTGTAATGCATTAGGTTTTGCCTACTAACTTAAGTGGGTTTTTCCTTAGCCAAAAAACTCACCTTAGCAGCACTGTAAGCAGAGGCAATCAGGCAACTCATCAGGAGGCACACAGCGGCGATTTTGTGACTCATTTTCTGGCTTCTTGTTGTTCTGGGAACCTTTGGAATTATTTATTTTTTATGTGTATAACGTTGACCACGTAACGAACTGCAGTCGTGATGTGAGCGGTTCGGTGGCTAAGCGCGAACTGTTGTTTGCTGGAGAGAGCTTAGCGCTATAGACTCAGGCCCCAGTTCCAGTTCCACTTCCACGGCTCCCCAGCGGATTTCCAGACTGGAACGAAGGCGGCTGAGAAAGAGTTAGTCAGACCTGCCTGCATAATTTGGGCTGGGCTTCGTTCGTATGTGTGTATGCACACACGTCAATATTCCAGTGTCTCGATCGGGAGTTATTCCAGTCAGAGATGAAGTTTAAGCTTGGACAAGAGCGAAATGAGAGATGGTTGATGATGGTTTTTGAGATGTTTTCATCTTCGTCAAGTCGAATTTCAAATACTCTTGAAGATTTAAATGCATGTTAAAAACTTTTTGTTCAAATACTTATTTTTATTAACCTTAAGACAAAATTACTAGCCCAAATTGTTCCAATCAAACATTTGAATCTGATAATGAATTGAATTGTAGCAAACATTATTTACATTTTTAAAAATGTGTTTAAGCTTTAGATTTTTCCATGATAAGAGCATTGAAAAGATTTAATTTTGTAAAAAGGAAACAAAATTAGGAAATTGTTCAAAGCAAGCTGTTTTGATTTCAATGTTATGCCCAGTTCTCACTTTAGTCAAAAAACACACAAAAATCAAATCTTCATAAAACATTCAGTTTATGAAATTTGTGTCTTGTATTTTTACTATACCAATTATCGATTTTGTTTTTACTACAAATACGAGTCATATTTAAAAAATCATAGATACAATTTTTATTCAATAGAGAATAAAACAGGTAGGGAATTAATCACTTTTCTAATTCTTAAGATTTTCTTTAGCCTTTTACAGAAAACCTCAGCATAAATTTTTGTTTCCAACTTTCGACACCTGGGAGAAATCAATTCCTAACAGCCGACCGCCCATACAAAAAGTGGTCTAGAGTACATTTGCTTGAATTTTTATAAATAATGGAATTACAGATTAACATGCACAAGTCCTGGGAGGTTGAAATCCTGCTCCCTAATCACGAAACCGAAATCCCTTGGCGATCAAATCCTTGCGTGCCTCCAGAATTTCATCCTGAAGTTCCTTGGCGGCCTCAGGACAATCGTTAAATGTGAGAGTTCTGTATAGAACAGTCCAAACGGAATATAGCTGGAGGAAAGATATTATAATAATTAATCACAGGTGTTATCTACAGAAATATTTCCAAGAACTTACGCCGAAAATCACGAGGAGTAAAAGAGGTAAAAGCTGAATATGTAGGAAATATTTGCTGGTTAATTGCGTTTGCACAGCTCCCAAAACAATTGAAAGATATGGCACCGCAAAGAGCGATGCGTAAAAAAGCCAGCGTTGCAGATTTGTCATATTTTATAAATTTTAATGATAAACAAAACTAAATCCAAAATAAACACGTAAACATAGGAGTGTGACCGTGGAATAATTGATCAAATATACCGCCCGGCAATTCCAAATATACCACTTTTATTTTATCGAATATACCAAGAGTATTTTAACGGTCACGCTGAAAAATCGATATTTTCCAGTGTCAATCGAATGTTTTTAAACTATAAAAAGCAATATTCCAATTAGCCATTTAAACTGCGTTTGGTTTCTAATCAGAACAATCTACGATGTAGTGTTACCTTTGAGCGAGCGATAAGAAATACCAAATTAAGTGTCATATTAGCCACCTTTGCACAGTTAGCAATTCAAATGGTCGTTATCGATAGACTATTTTTAAAACTCGTTAAATCTAAGATTTATTTAAAAGTTGGTGGGCATGTTTTCGGTAGCGCCCACTGTGCACGGCGTATTGGCAACTAGGTCAGCCGTTCGGCAGCCAATTATTTGGAACTTGACCTCGTTGTCGGGTAAGGTGTCGCCCACAAAGAGTTTCGGCTGACTGCTCAAGGCCCAGAGCTCCTCCTCTCCCTTGGAGTTTCGGTTGATCTTGAGGCCCGTGACGAATCTGATCTTGTGGGGATTGTAGGCTACCACTTTCAGGTTGTCTGCCGTGTAATTGGAACTCCCACTTTCCTCCCATTTTACGAGGGCACCCAAACTGATGAGGCTGCAGAAGAGATTCCCCGACTGATCCATCGCCTCCGATTCACATTGGATTCCCCGGGTGCCCAGTATCCGAAAGTGTTTTCCTGTTTCGCTGGCATTCGGGGATTTCCAAAAGGTTTCATTGTTGATCAGGGAGAGGGGGACCCTCACCTCATCAAAGGCATTCAGCGTGTGGAAGTACAAAAAGCGCTCTTTAAATACACAGAAAATATGGATAAGTATTAACTTACAATTTAGGCACTGGTCAAATAATGGAATAGTAAAAAAAATATCTGCAAATTTAAGATTCTTAAATTAAATACCAAAATATAAAACGTAACAGAACATATAATAAAGTGCAAATTAATTTAGAAATATAAGATATTATTTTCTTTAAAAATTTGAGGTCATACAAAAGATGTTTCATATAAAAATAAAAGGATAAATTCTTTCATTAAGTTGTTCAATTTAATATCTCCATATTTAAAATTAGTAAAAACCACAATGGTTAAAAAACATAACTTGTTATTATGTAAATTTGTTAAAAATAAAATTGATACGGAATTTTATTGAAACGAATAAAATCTTTTTTGAATTTTTTAGAATCTTGAAATTATTTCATTTACTATTTCTATTACTATTACTATTTTCCGGAATAACGAGGGTATTTCTTACCTTCTACTTCACTTGGACTCAAGCTCACTGTGAATATCCCTGCCTGCGAATTACTGGACCGGGCCAAACGCACCAAAGGGGGAGAAGGCTTCATGGACTCGTGCTCTATGCGCCAGGATCGACCCGACAGGGAGTCGAAGACGATCAGGCCATAGCCCCAGGCGTCGGCTATATAGGCCCTGCCACCCACACACCTGTTCGGAGTTCCACTCTCCGCCAGATCCACCACCAAAGCTGTGAAAATGGACACACTGGGGGTGTAGGATTCGGGGGGCAGTGAGTGCCGCTGTATTAGCTCGTCCTTGACCAGGTCAAAGGTCATGATCTGGGGCGGACAAAGCTGCAGGGAGTTCACCTGTCCCGAATCCACCACCCAGAGTCGCCAGCATCCGTCGATCTGTCAAAGAATTATGCAGAAAAAATTAAAACAGTTTAATAAAATAAATATAAATTTAAAAGTTTACCAAACAAATATAGGAAAACTAATATATTGAATGTTTATAAATGTTACAAAGTAGTATTTAAACTTAAAATTCAAAATTGTAATTAAAATTTTTGAACCTTATTTGACCTAATAAATATTTGTTTTTTTATTGCAGCACTAGGATAAACATATATAAAAAATTATAGTTTAATTATTAAATATTGAGTTTTATAAAAAATGGCCATAAAAAATAGTTTGGTTCCATAAACCAGATAAATTGATGTTCTTGAAAATGGTCTGATTGGCCTTATCGGTATTTATTTTCCCCTTACTATGAAAGTGAGGACTTTTTGGACTTTGATAATTTATTTTTAAACGTTATAGTCACGATATAAACTTAGTAAAACCAAGAACTTAGAGTTGATTCACTCACGAAAGTCCTGATGGCGGAGGTGATGCCCGAGCAGTTGTTGGGTGGCACATGCCACTCCTTACTCGGATACGCCTCCAGCCTGGGATTCTCCACCACCGCGTTGTCCTTCGCAACCACGGTGGCCAGTGTAAAGGGTGTGGCGATCCCAAGCCGCGGAATTGTGAGGAAGGTGCGATGTCTGCCCTCATCGCCGTACTCAATGTCCACATCCACTGGCAGAAAGCGATTTCCCTTCAACAGATCGTCGCCCAAACTAAGGTTCGTCCACTGGTGGAGAGTGTGCAGCTCCTTGAGGGCCAATTGCTGGCCCTGAACTGCACAGAACAGCCCGAGGAGGATCACTATCATGGCAATAATACTATCTGAGGACCCGCTAAGTGACAGTTCTACGCGCTTCAAACGGTTTCCGAAGACTGAAGATGCGCAGGTAGGCCCTAAAGTTCTTGGCCCTTCAGCGAAAGTACACTTTAAGAAATATATTCGGAACACCAAAGTTTTAAATGGTAAATATAGATTCGGAAACAAGAATAGCTTATGTATAATTTATATTATATATAATTTAACATAATATATACCATTATATATGATCTTATAAATGGAAATTTAAGAATACCTTCTTTACTTTTTGTTGGCTTTTCTTATTTATTAAAATATGAAATATTCCCTTTAATTATACCTACTGCAATCTATATTATAAATCTAAGTCCAGAAATAAAAAATATAATTAAAAAAGGATGTTAACATTTAAGTTACAACTGTATATTTATTTTTTCAAGTGTTATTGACCATCAAAATCAAAGACAAAGGTCGTGTACCTGTGGCCGCCGAGCAAACACTTTCGAATAGTCCCAAGATTTATGGCTGGACATCTTTTATGTCGGCTTAAGAGTGTTTACACAGATCTCAAGGGTCTGATGCGTCTAAAAGCATCCCCGCCCCTGCAAAAGGTCTTCCACATCGCATCGCAGCACCCGATAATTGATTTCCCCGTAGTCGATGGTTCCGGCAAATATCTTCTGCAGACGATCCGACAGCAGCCACAGCTCCTCCCGACCATCCGAAGGTCTCTGTATAATCTTCAGGCCACTGACAAACTGCAGGGTAACCGGATTTAGGGCTAATAACTGGACATTCTCCCGGTTGTAGGGCCTTCGAATATCCCAACCGAAAATGCCAATGGGCTCCAGGAAACCGCAAAACCAGAAACCCTGTCTGCTGATCGCATGGGAAGCACACTGAATTCCTCTTCTGCCCAGGGTCACGAATTCCGAAAGGGAGGAACTTAGTCCCTTTTGCCAATTTGTGGCATTATTCAGGATATCCAGCGGAATGGCCAGCTCCAGATCGTTGGACAAGGCATGGAAAACCAGATGGCGTCGTAATCCCAGTCCCAAAGGAGTCACCGCCAGGGCCAAAGGTCCATCGAGCAGCTCAAAACTCTCACCTGCCACTGTATGGGTTCCAAATTTGGCATCAGGATAGGTGAATTTATTCTCAATGCGCCACGAATTTTGACCCACCACGTCGTAAACCACTATGGCTTTACTTGTGGGATCCGCCAGATAGGCAAAAACATCTTTGCACTGCCCTCTTGGCGGTGGATCCCTTATATCCGCATAGATATTCACAAATCTGCTGACCTTGGCTTTGTAAGAAGTTTCAGGCAGACGGTACCGATGTATCAACTGGTCGGTGGCCAAATCAAAGACCACCACTTGCGGTGCACAGTGCTGCACAAACTCTATCTCTCCACTGTCCAGGATCCACATCTGACCACAGGGATCGATGTGAACCCTATAAACGGAGGTCAAGCCATCGCAATTCGCTCCGTGGCTACTGTGCCATTGGTAACTGGGATAGGGCTGAATTTCACTGCCGTTTTCCCGCTGTACATTTGTAACGTAAGCCAAGGAATATGGAACTCCCTGGCCAAAACGCGGTGAAGTCACAAAGTGCCGAGGTGGTCCACCATTTCCTAAAAGATTGAAAGAACAAAAATGAATTTTGGTTAAGAAATCATAAAAAATCATCTAGTATAAGAGGTTTCATTTTTTCTTTAAAAGAAGTAAGCAAACAATTTAAAACTACATTCTACGAAAGAAAGATACATATAAATTTTATCAATAAATGATTTCAATCGTATACCCAAGCACATATTTACCCTGAATTCTATAATATTTGAGTAAATGATACTTTTTTACAAATAAGAAAAATTATCTACTCCTAAAGAAAGTGATTTATATAATCCCTTATCAGAAGACAGTTTTCAAAACATTAAAGATATAGTCTACATTAAATCAGAATTTCTAAAATTCACTGAGAATGATTTTTTTGGGTGTATAAAATCATATTTATGTAAAGCAGACAGCGTAGTAATTTATAAATATATATTTACCTAAGCCAACCAATATTTCAAGACAATTTTAGCAAATTATCGGTCGTTAAAAATCTTTTTTTTATGACTCCCCGAAATATTTATACGATGCTTACGTGGGTAATAAACATCGATGTCGATCGGTATGGGACTATCCGGATTATAACGACCATTTCGCAGCACCTGTTCTCGCTCTTGTTCACTGGGGAAACCATATTGCAGGTTCTTCCACTCAAAAACTCTGGGAACATCCTTATAGTCTGAGGGGAACTTGAAATCCGGAAAGACGCGCTTGGGGCGATTAATATGGTACTGAGCCAGGGAAGGATTTGCGTAGATTATCCATAGAATTAAAGATAGGATAAGCCTAATAAGAAAAAACATTGTTATCACCGAATTTTGTAAGAAGTTCAAGAAGTTTAAGGTTTACATTTTCAGGTTTTAAATTGCACAGTTGGTGATCCTTACTCGAGGGCTCTTGCCATCATACTAAACCAACAGACACCAAAAAACCTTACAAATTGTGAGAAAACAAAAACAAAAAGTTATTTAAGATGGTATATCTTACTTGCTCCAACTGGTTTTCAAAATGTATATTGTATCAGTTTGGTTGTTTATTTTAGCTCATTTCTCTAGAGTCTCATCATCACACTCTGTGTAAGGGTATTTCTTTTTTATAGCAGCGTTTGTTAAGCTTAAGTTTATTTATTATTTTTGTTAACACTTAATGATTAAGTTTGTCTACTCAGACAATTAAATCCGAAAATGATTTATTTTTATCAAAAAGTCTAGTAAGTCTTAGTTTAAGACCTTTAAACAAAATATTTCAACTATTTGAACAAAGTACAAAAGTGTTTAACAGGTACAAGAGTGTTGATTTATTGTAGACTACTAGTCTACATGGACTAGTCATGGACTGATTTATGTCAAAGCTCTTACCATCTGTCTTGCTAACCAAGCTTATGAATATCCAAACGCCCATGATTCAGTTAGTGGATGTTTATTATAGTTTAACATCTCAACAAATGAGGGCTACCGGTACAGTCATTCTTGTTTGGCAGAGGAAACTTACCAACCCTTTGATTTAATATTCATTATTTTCTAGAAAATGTTAATAATGTTTAAATTTGTAATGTTTAAACGAAACGTTGTGGATCGGGTTATGGGCTTATTTGGTTAAGAGCTTTTGCAAAATAAACATGTTAACAGGCTAACATATTTATTTGTCTCTCATTCATTCATTCGCTAATCTTCGTTTTCCGGTTGTAAACAACAATGAATTCAAAGAAAGATGTGAAAACAACAACATGTATTTGGGGTCTTCATTAAATAAATCATTTTTGATATAAGATTCAAGATATTATACAAGTTTATATACAAACTTTTAAACCAAATTGGATCTGAAAGTAACTCAAGCCACCTTTTTTGGAAGTTCAGAACTATATGTCTCCTATTGATAGCCATTGACAACTTAATGAACTAGTTAACTCACAAAATTATGTTAAGCCCATGCTAAATGAACATCGATCGTTAATGAAAAAATCAATGGGTGTTTATGGGCTTATGATTTGCTGTCTTATTTTTATGCAAAGCAAATTCGTGGGGGGCGCCGGCTGCCAAGAATTAAACCGCAAACCAGAAAAGTGAAGAAATCAACTCATTTAATGCGGCAAAAAACTAGTTGGGCTGTCGTTTCACGCCTCATTAATGTGGCAGTTGAGTGCAACTGCTGTGCATTTGCCGGTAACTCGGTTTAATTTGCTTAATTAATAAAAAATTATTTTGTCTATTCGGACGTTTTGTCCACGTCTGTCAAAAAATATCACTTTTTTATTGGGCTTTCATAATGATAAAACTAAGCTTGATGAACAGGGGCTTATGCATTCGATTTGAAAGAGCGCCAAGTCATAAAATGTTTATGGGTTCGAAATCGTCACTCACTTTTGCCTTTCAATTAAAGGAATGAACTTTATTGGCGAAGGGGGAATCTTTATACATTTTTTGGAATTTATATTTTATATTTTTACGATAAGTAACTAATTCAAAAAACCTGTTTAAACGTTATCGTGTAAGATAGCCAAGACTAAACGGATGTAAAGATTAACATTGAAGGAAATAATTATTTAAATTGGTATAACAAATGCCAATTGTAATTAAGATTTCCTGGTCAGTCTTTTGAATAAAACTTTAGATTGTAAATAAAGTAGAGCAAAAATAATTCAAATTTTGAATGATCTCTATAAAGAATTGTTAGGTGTGCATAAGCAATAACTAATATTAGAAAGTGGTTCAAATAATTGCCACCCAAATCAAATTCAAAATCAATTTGCCAAGCCCAAACGCTTGACTGCATGCAAAAATCGCAATCCAATCTGGTATAACACACTAATCCGTACACCTTGCCCCTGCACAATTTGTTTCTTGTTTTCCCATCAATTACTGCCCCGAGCTGGCGATGGTATCTAATCCCACCGACGCCTGCTATCAACCGGTTTAAGTTTCAAATTATTAATGGCATTTAAAACCGAATATTGTGTGATGACCGAAACTGGTCGCTTAATTCGGATTTAGCAAAAAAATAATATTCTTCGCACATTTAATTCAACCTTACCCTACTTTGCGTTAAAATCAAGAAAAGTGCTAATATATAAAAAATCATTGTCCATATGAAGTAATATTTATAGCCAGCGATGCATAAAATAAAATATCTGCCGGAAGCCAGAGTATCACCTTGCACACATTAACAATCTCTAATACCCTGTTCCAGATGGTGTTACCGCACTGATCTGCAACAGGTGAAAGACTCGTTCCGATGTTATGGCCAACTAATGTCTTCGTTAATAACAAAAGTGTGACACTGCCATTCAATGCATACTAATTCGAAAATAATCCACGGTAAAGTGTTGCCACCGATATTAACGTTTAATTAATTGATTTGAAAGTCATAAATAGTGGGCTTTATTTTATCGCCAGCATTTGTCATACTTTGTAGTTTTCTTGAAATATAAGAGAAACACTGAATAACGTGCATTGGGGATTAAAGTTGAATGCGAGAAAATTAATAATGAATTAATTTCCGGAGCAAGGATTTAATAAATCGATTGGTAAGATTTATTATAATATTAACAGATTTCATTAATATATTCAGCTTTTAGTCGATAGATATAGCTATTAAAAATCTTTTCCTGATCCAAACTCCTATACAAGTGCCGTCCAGATTAATGGAAATCAACAGTATCAAAGACATTAAACAATTAATTAAATAGTAATCGCCGTTTTGCTCAACACACTTGTAAGCTGTCTCCAATTTTCAAACCATTTAGCAGCCTTCTAAATGGTGTTAGTAAACATTTAATAAAATATTTTTGTACCCGTTACTTGTAGAGTAGGGTATACTAGATTGGTCGAAAAACATGTAACAAATATAAGGAAGCATTTCCGACCCGACCCGCATTTCCGAGCAGGACGCCACGCCCACTCTAACGCCCATAACACTAAAACCTGCCTAGTTCCCACTTGTAAAAGTAGAAATGGGATTTTCTTCTGATAATCAATTGAAATCTACATGCCAAATATTGTTCAAATCGAACCATTCATTCAAAAGCTATAAGCCACAATAGTGTGCAATCTTGGAAACAGCCAATTTGCTGCATGCATATCTCCATCTCCCTCGAACTCCCTTTAGCTGAATATCGCGTATCTAGTAAAGTAACTATCTCAAATATGTTTAAACATGTTCCCCTCTATATTATTACACACCTTGCAACATTGTCATTAAATTAATTTATTCAATTTACATTTATAGAGATTTATTTACATCGGCTGCTGGCCGCATTGCGTATACGCAGCGTGTGCGCAAGTTGTTTCTCACTGCTGTCCCAACGATCTCGTGGCTCGCTGATAGTAGTAACCACTGTGGCGGCTGCTGTAGGCGGTGGGCGGTACCGAAACCACTCTGGTGGTGGCCGCCGGAGCAGTGGTGCCCACCAGGGTGTCCAGATAGGATCGCTGGAAGTTGTCCCTGGTCGCCTTGCTGGGCGGGAAGGCCTCCCCTTGATTTAAGGCTGTAAACGTATTCCTGGCAGCATAGTTGACAATTCCTCCAGTCTCGAACTTAAAGGGCGATTTGGTGGTAAAGGGCGTGGTCAGCGCCGGACTGGTAAAGTACGTTTGCAGGGCATTCGTGGAGGTCTGACCATGGGTATTATACAACCCAAAGTTCAACAGACTATTGTGAGTGGGTGGCGGGGGAAGGGCAACTCGATGACCCAGCAAGGAGTTTCCAGCGGGCAGTTCCAGCCTCACAATACGATTGTTAAACTCATTGGTATTCAGGTTCTTCAGGAAAAAGCGGTGGAACTTCGAGGCTATGGCATAGATAACGCCCGGTTCCGATTTTGTGGTAGTAATATCGGCCACAAACTGCAACTGATCGCGATCAAAGGCCAGCACGGATTGCTGATTGGTAGTGGGATTCCACGAGGCGATCGCAGTTTCACTCATCGGACTGAAGATCAGACTGCTGTCGAAGGGCGATACCGAGAGGCCAATGCCCTGGGAGCTCTTCTTGCCCACCAGTTTCACATCCAACATTTTTCCATCTGGCAAAGGACCCGCACGCAGGACATTCTTGTGCACCGAGAAAACCCTGAAAAAAGAATGGTATTAAAGTAAGTTAGTGAAATGTTATATTGATTTTACCATAAATACGGTCGAAGGCCTCCGCAGCCAGTGCTCGGAAATTTAGTATTAAGTTTAACATTGTATGATAAGCTTAATTTGTTAAATAAATAATAATAATACCCTGAGTTAATAACCCACTCAGGGTATTCTTCTACAATTATATTAATTGATCTATAACGCCTCAGTAATCATTAATGAAAACTGACCCTAAACATTTTACCACCAACTGTCTTACTACTTACAGCTTTATTTGTAAATTTGATTTAATTAGAGGCCCAATAGAACTTAACGTTTCTCAAATTAATTAAATGTTTGTTGTTTAAAGAAACATTAACCCAACCTTGAAACTTGAAAGTTTTAGGCAATGTAAGTTATTATAAATAATCACTCCTTCTTGAGATTACGTGACCAATTGCTCTAAGTTAATAAAGGTATTTTTATGTATTTTGAGGGTCTTTTCATGTTATTACGGACGGGTAAATTGATTTATCCCTTTAATGACTTTAGAAATACTTATAAAAGTTAAGAGACTATTTTAGATGACTCACCTATCTGTGGCCAAGGGCTGGAAGTAAACCACACCGGTGCGCTCATCGAAAGTTATTCCAACCACTCCGTCCATTAGGACAAACCGATGCTCGTTGATCTCCGACTGGGCGAAATCCGGATCGGGATACATGGCTGGATGGGAAACCCTCCAGGTGACGTCCTTTCCACTGTCGTACACAATGATTCCCGGTTCCACGGTGTCGGTAATATATACAAACACATCATCGCACCCCTTGGAAGTCGTCTCATCGATCACCATGTTGGTGAATAGGGACTCTCCTCGCAGGACCTCCGGGGGGAAATCGATCCTTCGCACCACGCGATCCGTGGCCAAGTCCACAACCAGGATCTTTGGCGGGCAGGTGATCTCGTAATCCTCCAGGGATCGCGAAATTCCGGCATCCAGCAGCCAAATGCGATTGCAGGAATCGAGACGAAGGCGATAAACCGAAGTCAGGACGAGATCGCTGCAGTTGAAGTCACTGCGACCAGTGTTGGAAAAGGACCAATCCGGATAGGCTTGCAGAGTGGGGGAATCCCCGAACTGTGCTTTGGAAACCCAACTTACTGTCGAGGAAACTCCCGAAAAGAGCTTTGGAGTGGCCAGAAAGATCCGGTCATCCGTAACGGCTACACCGGTGACCAGAACATTTTGAGGATTATAGAAGTTAGGATCGGTCACGGGCGCCTGGGGCTCGAAGTTATAGCGCAGGAGTTTCCACTGCTTGGCCACCTGTAAGCCAGGAGCTAGAGCCTGGCTAACTGGCGACCAAAGGACCACGCAAATCACTCCAACGAGGATGCGAATCATGGCAAGATGGGCCTGTAAAATAGCAAAAGAATGAAAAGATTACTTGAAGTTGCAGTCACTGCAAGACCAGAATCTGAACTGCTGCAACTCAGCTTCTGCTTGGGCTTATCTATCATTTCTATTTCCGGAGTTTTCGTCGGACAATCGTCATGGGAGGAAATCGGAATCAGAGATTTTCCCAACAATAAATAAGTGTTTATTGTATTTATTGATCATTGAGAATTTACATTTACAAAATAATAATATTAAGTGCTAAAGCCTTCAAAAGCACTTTGAAAAGTATGGAAACATAAAATATAATTTTAAATTTAAATAAGTTTAAACACAATTAAATTTTTAAAAAATTTGAAAAGTTATTGATTCTAAATAAAAATAAAATTACAATCATTTCTATTATTGTTGTGTACCCTCACTATTTCTATCATATTAATCATATTTGTTATTCAAATAAAATTTTATAGTGTAAAGACTTTGCAAATCGCAGGCAATTAATGAATAATCAATCTGTGAAGTACCACAAACCCTGGATCGTGCTTTTGAATGAATTAGCTTATAACGATTAACAAGTCGTTTCGAGCAATTGCAGACGATGCATTTCTAAGTGGTGATTTATAATCTGCATACAATGCCGTAACCTATTTTATAGGATTCCCAGCCAATTCCGTAAATTTAAATGAAACCGATCCAGTAAGGTAATAGCCTTAGCCTGTCATATCAAAACCCTTTCTAACGATATTGACGGTAATACAGATTTCATGTAAATGTGTGACAATTCCGGTCTCAATGCCGGTATGCGGATTGCAGTTTGCAGTTTGCAGATTGCAGACGGAAAAAAGCGGTGTGGGCTTGGCGATTGTATTCAAATGAGTTCGCAATGCAGCCGGGTCAGTCCAGATTGAAGTGTCCGTATCCATCAGATACTTGCGCTTGCATCTGCGGCGTGCTTTAATTTCTCACGCCAGTCGTATCCCACTTGCAGTCACGATCTCAATAAGCAGTTGCAAGAGCTGCACTAGAAAAAAATACATATCAAGAGCGATCTTTTCCATTAAAGGCCCGACTTTCCATTATACTTTGATTACAGTTCTTGAGATTATTTCCATAGGTGATTGCTGGGTATACGCAATAACTTTCGATGTACATTTTGTTTTTATTTAAATATTCATGGCGCAATTTAGAAAATATTCAATAAACTTAGATTGGTGCATAAAGTTAAATGCCAAACACTGACAAAAATAATTTATTTTTATTAATATTGATAAATTTAATGAGGGGTTCTAAATAATTGAGTATAATTTTTAATACAGAAATAAACCGGAAAAATATATTGTGTTTTATATTAAAAGTTGCTTTATAACAACTATACTGGAAGCAAAGTATTTATTATTATTATTTTGTATAATTTTTTTTAAGCGTTTTTTAAAAACAAAATATATTGAACACACAAAAAATGTAATCTTTATTAAGTTAGGCAAATACATTTTTTTAATAATTCAGATTAAGCTGGCAAGCTTTTCCCACTGTGTACGAGCAAAACACATGCGTTTTTTAATTGTCCAGCCAGCTTTTTCCAGCACGGAACTGACACTTTAATTTGTCTTCCACCGGTTGGGCACAAACTCAATGGTCGTTATTTGAATATTTTGGACAATTCGCTGTGGGCAGTTGTCTCTTATTTTGCTCAAATCATATACTATTAAATGTCGGAGCCAACTCCCAGACTCGTTTGAATCTGGCAAATTGCAGGCAAACATGGCCAACGTGCTGCATGGTAACTTTCATTGGCGCGTGCCACGATAAGCAGTTAAGATAATTGAATTTTTGTAATTTTCAAGCCAGCAACTAGCATTTGATGAATTACATAAAAAAGGAGCTAAAGTCAAGGCTGATCTCGGCGCCACATGCGTGGTAAAAAGTGATTTATTTCTGAGCACTTGCACACTTTACATAAGACTTGTGCAATGCCAAGCGGAAACTCGAGCAATTTCCCAAAACCACAAAAAAAGTTAAGAAAATAAATGAGTAAAAAGAAAAGAGATGGTATTTTTGTCAACATGGGTTGGGTTCGGCTCACTGGGCGGAACAAACCGCTAACAACAAGTTTACAAGTCAAGAGTTACAAGCCGCAAAACACGAAGCCACTTGTTTTTTTTTCTATATTTTATTATCATCTTTTTTTTTGGTTAAAGTGCGCATTTGGCTTGATAGCCATTCATGTTGATGAGCCACGGCAAGCAATGAAATTTCGCTAAATTTTCGTTTAATTTGCTTATTAAACTTCAACACGAAGTGGTTCGAAAGCGTTTGTTGGAAACAACTTGCCTGCACGATATAAACCTCTTTGGGAAAATAAGTAAATACTATGTAGCAATTTAATAAAATGTTTGCCTGAGTAACCTTTGAAAAATTGCTTGTTTTTTCTTTTAAGCATGGTATGTTGATCAATGATAGTATAAGTTTATAGCAAAAGGTTACGATTGGTGTCCCCGATAAATTGGTTTATAAAGTAGTTTTAAAAAATTGTAGAAAATGTTGTACTTTAGTAAAAGCCACTATTACATTGTCTTACAAACAATTAACTTGATAACTCAGATACTGAAGCTTGACAATCTTTCATATAGGTCTCTACCATAAATTGCATTATGAAATGTATACATTAAGCCGATTTAATTAAATGAGTTCACCAAAAAGCCTACTATACCCATGGTATTTTAGGCTTAAAATAACTTAATGAACGATGGCCTGATTTTGCATTTTCACTCATTTTAAACATAAATCTTTTCGCAAACATTTCGGACAACAAAAGAAATTTATACTTTGTGGGCCAGATTTTGACAGGCCATTTATTAATAGGTCCCTTTTGAGACAGTCTAGAGCGAACTGTGATGCAATGAAATGTGTGATTCCCCTTCCCTTGGACGCCAGGGGCCAATTAAGAAAAATAACTTCAACCTAGTTACTCTAACTAGTACTACACACTGTGGGGCTAATACAGAGCCATTCATTCGATCGTGTGTTGCCTTATCTGAATCACAATTTTTTGCACTATGCGAATTCTCACGTTTTCCACAATGGACATGAGACCAAAAATGTTTAATTACAATTGAGTTGTACTTTTGTACGCTGATCCTATTTGAATCGGCTACTTTTGGTGTTCTCATAAAACACAAAACTGCGGCGGAGTTGAACGGAAGGCACGTTGGCCAAAGGTTGATTAACACCTGTTTGTGAATTTCTCATTTTGGCCAGCGGCGGAAAAGGTCGCCGTCACAGCTTCCTCAAAGACCGCCGACATTTGCAACGCCGCAATATGCGATCATAAATCCAGTCCAAATCGGCAGTCACGTAGAATTGTCTGCACTTTGCGGCAGCGATCGATTTTAATTGGGCCCAAAACGTATAAACAGAAATGCAATCCAAAAAAAAAAATAAGTAAAATGCGTTTGCCAACAACACTTAATTAACACAGTTCCGTTCTCCGGCATTAGCGGCTTCTTTTGGCCACACAACAATCTAAACAAAAACGCACTGACACACGCGATCGGCGCATTTGGCTAATAACTCACAATGTTTGCAATTGACTATCCTTGGCTTAGGCTATCGATTTGCCAATTAAAGCGATGGGCTCAATATGTTATTATGCGAATTTCTTAAATCGGTGAGAGTGGCATTGGCAACGCCTCAAAAGCTGCACTCGAGCAGCTAACTAAATGCACGGCAATTTGCACTGTAGCCGTTAGAAACCGCACTTCGCGTTCGTTGCCTAAGTCTTTTGTTTTTGCGGCCAGGCCAATTTCGGTTCATCTGGCATTAGCTTACTTTGATACACTTTTGAGCTTTCGAGAGCTGGTTGTTGAGAAGTTGCCGCTTTAGTTAACTTTAAATTTAGATATTGGGGGGTTTTTTTTTTTTTTACTGATTGCGCGACACGTCTGATCGTTGCCGTTGCCGTTTTGCGACTGCGTTCCGTTTGTCAGGCGCACCGAATTTTATAAGAGTTGCTTGTTTGTTAGACAGAGTCTATCTAACCAACCAACTCCTGCTGCAAGCCTCTATTTGCCACTCTTATACTTGCTGGCCGGACATTCGGAGCCGCTTTTCTTGGTGGCACATATCGCTCATACGCTCCGTTGTGCCAACTTCCGCACATTTGCATTAAAGTCTGCAGGTTATGACTGCTGGCAAACGCGTCAGCCAATTGTTGTAATTCACTTGTTTTTTGTGCAGCGGCAATTGGGTTTTCTCTCTTTACAAGTTCATTATCGCTATGCCAATAAACAACTCATTCAATTTTATTTTCGCATTTTCGGGTACCTCGATATTTTTATATCAGCATATCAGCGGCTGTTTTTGTCAATGGAGTCCATTGTACCGCGTGGTGATGAGGCGGAATTTGAGGTAAACAGACAGTTATAAATTAAATGTACTCGGGGGCAATTAAAATACCACAACCTGTTCGAAAGGCCTGTTCAGCTCAAATGAAGATTTGTTTTATGCATATTTGTTGGGAATACACAATATTCACAAATCGCTAAGTCAAATTTAAGATTTATATTACGCCTTCTGTTGAGTATGTGAACTTTAAACGGTTCCCTAGTTGCCAGCTACAGACTAGATTTTCAACAAAGCTGTTGAGCTGAGCTGATAACTTAAGAATATGCATAACGTATTTTTATTTCCAAAGACACCACAATTCATATGTAATTGGGCGTTCAAATTAATGATTTATATTCCGCCTTTTTAAAATGTAACATACTGCCGTACGTTGTCGAGTTCACCAGCTGAGCTGTATTTAAATGGGTTTATAAGTGATTGCCCCTCTTATTTTTGTCCCGCCTTCTGTTGAGATATATTATTTATTAAATTATTTTAATATGCTCCCTTGCATTCAGATGGTGGAAAATGCAGGACAGGTGCTAGAGCTCAGCTTAGCAACTGGATTTTCATCGAAGTAGTCCAACTGAGCTGAACTGGAATCGGGTTTCATAATAACTGCATGCAGGAACCCATTTACATGCGGCCAATATTGGAGCCAGTGAAAGCCCACAAGTCCAAGAGCCCAACTTGTCTGGACCCAATTGAAAATGGAAAGTATGCACAGCCGAGCGATTTGAATTTTTGGCCCCGTTTGCCCCAAATTGAAAATCCCAAAATGTTCTCTGCCGCCGATTTTCGTTGGCTGAGCGCTGCTAAACCCCCAAAAAAAATAAAAAAAACGTGAAAAGCCCCACTTAAAAGGGGTTATGCAAAAAAGGTGACTGCAGCCGCTATATATCGAAACTGGTTTGCGGGCAGAATTAGCCAAGTTAGCATTAACTGCCTCGGTTTGGTATTTGTTTGCATTGTGACACATGGGGTCTGTTTACTTGCTCTCGAAATAACCAATGCGTGGATGAGAGGCCAGCACTGGGGGCATTATCATTCGGCGATTACTCTAATTAGCATGTGTGCAAATTCACTGCCCTGGGACAAGCCCGTTCGACATTCACTTTGTTATTGGCTCTCTTTTTTAATTGGGGTGTTTTCGGAGAACTCTTTGGCCACCGCGATTGCTAATACTAAGTAACGATCTTAATAAACGTTTATGTAGTACCGGTTCTAGGCACGTCAGTTCAAGGCTGTGGTCGATGGCCAATGTCAGACGATATGGCCAGCAGCCAAGTGATATAACCGAGTAATCCAATCACATCCGATTCGAGTTCGAGGTGTTACGACATGTAAGCCGGGCGGAAACGTAGGTGGCTTGTGCCTATCCCGGGGCTATCAAAACTATCTGAACTACATATCGCAGTTTCCTTTCACAACAACGCCCTGGACCGATGCTCATTAGCCGTTTTGGCCCGGCCGTTTTGAAAGTAACCGATCCGCGGAGAAACAAAATCTGTGGCAGGTCTGCAGGCCACTCGCTCCATATAATTCGGTGACGATGAACACTTGAAGATTAATAGCCGAAACGCCTTGATATGATAGAGATCCGCACACCGGGGAAAAATGTAAGACATTTTTTTAATAATATAGTAAAATATTATTAGGAAAATAATAAAACAAGCTGTGATTGGAAACAAAATGAAATGTGTTAAGCAAATTTAAAAAATTAGGTCCTCAAAGGATCTGTTGGTCTTAAGATTAATTTAAAATGAATAATTTACTTTAAGAGATTTGTAAAAATAATTTAAGCATTACAAGAAATGTAAGATATAAAATTCAAAAGCCCTATACTTTCCGAATGGATTTTTAAGATAACAATAATTAAAGAAAAACATTGGTTAATGATATCAAATTAAAAAGTCCTATCTTTGCCGAATTGATTTTGAAGATAATAATAATTAAAAAAGTACATTAAATTTAAGATAAGAAATTTAAAATCCCTAACTTTGCACAATTGATTTTAAAGATAACAATAACTAAATAACTAAAATTAATTTAAGATATAAATAGATTTTTAATATAACAATAACTAAAGTAGTTCATTCCTATACAGTTTAACAATTTTTCAATAAGGTTTCTTCCTTGAATTGACATAGAAGGGGTCAAATAAATACTTAATTCAACAGTTTTAGTAGGATAATTTGAAAATAATAATGAATTTGTTCTGCCTGTACCCAAATGCAGTAATCGCCTATCTCCCCTTAGTGAGTCCATTACGAAATGAACCTTAAATATGTTTCAAATTGAGGCTTACTGGCTGTCCGCCGGCATTCTCCAAATGCCTTGTCATCGCCAACGTGCAATTGCTTCATTTTCGCATTCTGTGCTCACAAACTTGGTTTAAATTGATTCAATCCAAGCGCACGGAGGCAACTGCTGACAGTTTCATTACCGGCTCTGTCATCGACGGCAAGGTCTTGATGAATTTGGTAAACATTTCGGGCTCTTAGCTGGGCTAAGTCGGGGGGACCTTTGTGGCCAACCCTTCTGAGCGCCGGATCTCAATAAACTAATATCGCGATCAGCACTAATTCTAAAGCGATTTTAATGGCTTTGCTTAAGTGCCTGCCTTTTGGTTTTCCATAAATGCAGACCATTAGACCAATTAGGCCAATGTGGCTGAAGGCTCCACCTCCGCAGAAGGTGTGCCAACAGCCGGTTTCGGTTTCCCACAGACACTCACAATCAAACTCAGCCGCAATTGTATTGTATGATTTTGTGAGTGGGGCATACTTTCGTTTTCCGTCGATTGTGAATACCATCGGATTATCAATATCCTCCAATAATATTCAAGCACCACACTGCGGTTACAGAGTTATTATTACCCCACCATTTCAAGACTCAATAAATCAGTCTTGAAGTATATACGGCCACTACTTACCCATAGAGGTACGGAAAAAAATAAATGAGGATCGTTTAATATTTTCCATTAGTGAAAAATAATATGCTGGCCAATAAATTAATGATTTTTATTTCATAGATTTTCAATGATTTTGTTTTTTTTTTAAATTCTTATAATAAGAGCTCACTTTCTAGATGCTAGATTCTTTTTTAAGGTGCAGTTATGACCGTTTCTATTCTCTTAACGAAGGTCAACTCCATGCCAAAAGAGCTGCAACTGACTCTGACTTTGACGCCTGTGGCCAATGCGAAGTATGGCAGACTGAACTGATCCGATATACATATTATATAGCGGATAATGGATAATGGGGACTGGGGGCTTGGAGTGCGCTGCACATGCATGCTGGCTTTGTTTTCAGACGTCAAACTAATAAATTGCCAGAAATGCATGCTGTTGGCATAACGAAATTCAAATACCTTTTTCAAATGACTCATTTTTATGCCAATGGGTAAGAGCAAATTTCAGCTTAAAGATTGGGTGCCTAAATTAAAAGATACATTTTATATAGGTCATAATACCAGTTGATGATTAATATTTAAAAATGAACTCTACTCAAGCTGCCATAATCTTTACCCAACATAACATTCTGTTGTCTTAAAAGGGTAAAAAATATATATAATTCATATACTTACTCATTAATCCGCGATTTGTATTCAGAAGTAAAAAACAAGTCGATTTCTTTTGTGCCATGCCAGAAATATGTTTTAACAAATTATCATACCGACTAGGCAAGTGATTTTTGGTTTTATTTTTCGCTACATACATAGCCATGTCAAATAACTTAATTTATTATTAATTAAATATCTGGCAGGAGAGCGTAGACATAACAAAAGCGGTTACTAATTCGATTTACTCGCCCGGTTAATGTATTTCGAATATTCCACATACTTAACATATTTTGTAGCTCATGACCACAGAATACAAAACTGGCTCAACTTTTACCACCAGCCGTGGGGACAAAATCAAACTCGAATTACTGCCTGATTGGAAAATTATTCAATTGATTTCGCACTAACACACATAGTTCTGGCAGCAATCTTATCTTAATTGACTCTTGATCGACTAATTGGATGTTTAATGTTCCTGATTTAATAGTTCCCACTAAGAATTGATGGTGTTTCATGTGTGTGAAGGTGTGCTGGCCATAAAAATGTATCAACTGTGTGTTTAAAATTTATTGGAGACCCACCAAAGCTGTGCATGGAAATGAAATTTTACGATTTGCGCAATGTACGAGATCATAAAAAAGTGCGTTTATGAAATGTGTTGCCGGCCGAAGAGATAAATAAAAAAATGAGAGCAATTTGCTGGATTCAAATCTAGTGTCCACCAACATTTTGCGATTGCATTGCATGTGGTCGTGTGTTTTGTTTTTTGAGCCACGCGGCTTATTCAATTTGTTTTTTCTTTTACGTTCGATGCAATGTTATTTATGATCACAAAATGTCAGGCCATGTTAAACTTGTGGCAGTATGGCTCTAACTTTAATGTCAAATGGGTGAGTCTATATCCAACCATAGGATGGAATGGTCTGCATTTGGCTAGTGTTGATAGAACTCGCTTGGAAAAAATTGAACGATTTTTGCCAATTACTTCAAAAAATACGTATATAAAATATAAGAAAACTAAAGTGATCATATAATTCTACATTTCCAGATAATTATTATTAGGATAAAGAAAGCTAAGATTGAATACTGCTTGTATTAAAAGTATATCAGAGTCGGTATTCAGGACTAAATAATATACAGTCTATACCTTACAGTACAATTTCTTTATTAAAGAATTAATTTAAATTTACATTGTTTTTTCTGGTGCTATAATAAATCTTCTATCATATTAACCTTACAAATTAAAAATTTGTGGGTAATAAATATTATATATATTTACTATATTATATATTTCCGATTTAATATATTTCCAATATTATACATTTCCGATTTTATATATTTGTGATATTATATATATTCAATATTTAAGCTAAACAATAGCTAAAAAGCTAGCTCTTGGTAGGACTGACTGAGGTTGCAGGCAGTGTGGCATATTGGCTCGGAGAGATTTCAGATAAGACTTGTCGCAATTCAATTGGAGCGTCAGCGCCTATGACGGGACCATAAAAAACGTGGCCTAAAACAAACAAACCAGGTGGAATGGGGCAAATATTATTTATGCCCAACAGTCGCAGTCACTGCTGAGGGGCCAAATCAGTCCATAGATTGAAGAATTAACATAATTGCAGTATAATAACAGAGTCGGTCCCTTGGGGGCTGGGAGTGCGTGGCCCGCCCTCAAGGGGTGTGGTCGGTGGGCGTGGCACACTCAGTCGTTTGCGGAATGTCCACACCTGAGCAACGTTTTTGGCTGGCGACCTTGCTGTTCCTCTTGAGTCAGCATTGTGGGGTTTTCGGATTTGGAATCAATCTGATGAAGGTTCCAACTGAGGCCAAAGCGCCGGAAGCTTGCATCCTCGCTTTGCTCCGGAAATATTTCGATTCCGGAGATGGACTCTCCGGCTCTGTACTGTGCTTCAATCGAAACTATCAGTTGCCAAACATTCAAGAGCAGTTACTAAGAGGTATGAATACGTATGCAAAGTATCCTTGGAGCATCTTGATCACGAACTCCAGGGAGGGTCCTTCGTCGTCCCAGTTCGTTCTGAGCGAGAAGCCGCAGTGTTATTTCCTAATTATTGAGAGTTTAGATGACGAAGATTTAGATGAGATATTTGAGCACTGGAAGAGCATGGTCAACTGGAATCCCCTGGCCCAATTCGTGGTCTATTTGGCCAGCTTGGAGGAAACTGACGAGGAGATGACCGACCTCATGGTGGAACTGCTTCTCACCTTCATGAACAAAAAGATTTTCAATGTGAATGTAATTGGGCAGAGCGAGGAAAACGAATTCTTCTACGGAAAAACCGTGTTTCCCTATCATCCAGATAATAACTGCGGGAATCGCGTGATATCGATTGAATTAATAGATGCCTGTGATTATCCGAGTGAAGAAAAGGAAAGAGATGATGAGAAATCTGGGGAGGGGGAAGGCGGTGGAAGCCAGGAGGAAGATACAGAAAATGAAAACAGTCAGGAAAATGAGGATGATCAAGTCGAACAAGATGAATACTCCCAAACAGAAGATCAAAGTGGTAAAGAAAATTCAGATGATAAAGAAGATACTGTCACAAGCCAAGAACAAGAAGGTATTGATTATGAAAATCATATAAATAAAAGTGAAGATGATAATGGAGATAAAAAGAATAGTGAGGAAAGTGATCTTCAAAATTCAGAGGCAACTTCAAGTCAGGACGATAATAATAAAAGAAATAATATTATAAATGACCTAGTAAGCGAGGAAAACACAAATGACGATGCAATAAAAGATCAAAATATAAGCTTTGAAAAAAGTGAAAATTATAATGATAACTTACAGAACCAAGATAACAATGATGATAACTCTCGAAAAACTAAGTTCTATGCCACTCTAAAAACTAAAGAAAAATTTCTAAGAAAAAAGTTTGAACCGGAAAATGAGTATTCTGATAAATCTTATAGCGATAGAGATGAAAATATGACCGATACTACAACAGAAACAAGCAGAGATGACCCAACTCAAAGTTCAACTGAGATGAACAATGAGGATAAAGCTGATGAGTCGACTGAAAAAGATAATGAGGAACTTGAGACTAATTCAAACTCCTCAGAGCCGGAGGCCACCATCGAGGAATTCTATCGCGCCAAGTTTGAGGACAAGTTCCCTAGTGATCTCAGTGGATGTCCTCTAACAGCCTCATTTCGACCTTGGGAACCATATATATTTCGCAACAGTGAGGAGGATGCTGTGGACGATTACTACTATGGTTTACAAGGTGATGGAGACGACTACAACGAAACATCACCCAGTTATGGGGAATCGGAGGACGAGAGCTATGGTGATCCGGGGGAAGAGGGTGACAACACCATCCCAGACAATGAAATTCAGTCCAGTGCAAAGGTCAAGTTGAGTGGAATCGAGTACCAAATGCTGCAGACCATCGCCGAGCGTCTGCATGTACACATCGAAATGCAGAGCGAAAACAGCAATTTATACCATCTTTTTCAACAACTTATCGATGGGTGAGCATAAAATAATTTAAGGAAAATAATTTAATCTCTCAAAATGTGTAATACTAATATATTATTATTATTTCATACAACCGCAGGGAGATCGAGATGATAGTGGGCGGAATAGATGAGGATCCGAGCATCAGTCAGTACGTATCAAGTTCCATTCCTTATCACCAGGATGAACTCACTTGGTGTGTGGCAAGGGCAAAGCGAAGGCATGGCTTTTTCAACTTCGTGGCCACATTTAAAGCGGATGCCGGATTCTTGCTCGGACTTTTTGTGGTCACATGTTCTCTGGTCGTATTGGTGGCCCAACGCGTTTCTGGCTTCCGGCTGCGAAATCTGAATGGATATTTTCCCATCTGCCTGAGGGTTCTTGGAATCTTACTCAACCAGGCCATTCCTGCTCAGAATTTTCCCATAACTTTGAGACAACTATTTGCTCTGTCTTTTCTTATGGGCTTCTTCTTTAGCAATACGTACCAGAGTTTTCTGATCAGCACACTGACCACTCCACGCAGTTCCTATCAAATTCAGACTTTGGAGGAGATCTACAGCAACCGGATGACCATCATGGGCACCTCCGATCATGTTAGACATCTTAACAAGGAAGGGGAGGTGAGTCTTATTTCAATATCTAGATTTAAAAATGATTTAAGAACATTTTAACCCCTTTTCAGATCTTCAAATATATTCGGGAAAAGTTTCAGATGTGTTATAATTTGGTGGAATGTCTCAATGATGCCGCTCATAACGAACACATCGCAGTTGCTGTATCTCGACAGCACTCCTTTTACAATCCGCGAATCCAACGAGATCGTCTTTTCTGCTTCGATCGACGAGAATCCCTGTATGTTTATCTAGTAACCATGCTGCTGCCAAAGAAGTACCATCTTTTACACCAGATAAACCCGGTGATCCAACACATCATTGAGTCGGGTCATATGCAGAAATGGGCCCGAGATCTAGATATGCGGCGTATGATTCACGAGGAGATTACAAAGGTGCGGGAGGATCCTTTCAAGGCTCTTACCTTCGATCAGTTCCGAGGAGCCATCGCATTTTCTGCCGGACTTTTGATGGTTGCCAGTGGAGTCTTTGCCATAGAGTTCTGCTTTTTCTACTTCTACCGATCTAAAAGGAGAAGGATCCGAAGAATACCACGTGTACAGATAAACAAAGTTATAAAAAATATGCGTTAATGTTTATAGAACCAAAAGATTTGAAATTCCAAATTGATGATAAATTTAAAAAACATTTAATAATTTAAAAGCAATTAATTTTGCAAGGTTACTGATAACCGACGTGAAATATATATATGATATGAAGTATATATATGATCTGAGGTTTAAAGACAACAGAATGAAAGTATAATTGTACAAAAATTCACTGATAAATTAAATGCTTTTAAAAATGATTTTTTTTTAGAAAATAGCCCTCAATATATATTTTTGAGCTAGCCTTTTTTTTTTATCTTATCAAAAATTAAATACTGTTCTCATATTATAATCACACGTTTAATGCTTGTACTTCTGCCAGAAAGTATGCAAACGTTTTTAGATACATTTGTTCTTTTTTTAATCTATAATTTTACTAGTTCGTTGATTGTTTTCAAAAGCCTATTTTTCAAGTGGTTTCTGTCAGTGCAAACATTTGATTTTGGTATTTCTTCTTTTTTTGATCAAGCATACGCCCTGTTGAACCAAACATGTGCATTGCATTAAACGCTTTAAAAACAAATTAAATATAAAAATGTCGAAATATAGCTTGAAGAGATTCATAAATATATGCTTATATATTAATATTTTCTTGGCACAATATTCATTTTAAAAATACAGTATTGCAATACACCGTGGAATGCAGTCTGCGTTGCAGGTGCACAGAAAGAAAAGAATAATGTCCAATGATATATTAACTGATTTTAAATATTATCTCACTCTTTCTAATGATTATCAAGAAATATAAGTATTCAATTTTATAAGGTCTTTCTGAAATGGGATTTCTTACCAAATGAAGAGCCCAAATATTTTTAAGAAACTATCCAGGAAGGGCTTTTTTTTGTACAAGTTCCTGATATTTTTCTCCGTGTTTGGTGCTCATACCCGTAGAAATATCCGTACCCATGGCTGCTGGCGATGCGGCTGGTTGTCAGAAAAGCGAACAAGCGCGCACGCCGCCAACGTCAAGCTGTCGTCGGCATTCTGCTCCGTTGTTTGGCGCATCCTTAAAAGGTGGTGGCCCAATGTTCCGACCTGGTCTGTTCGCCGCTTTTTTGTGCTGGCCTGGCTGGTGCCTCCGCTTCTGATGGCTCTGCCCCAACCAAATCTCGTATATGTGGCTTTCTCACATTTTTATAAATAATACTTTCAGGCAGCACATTTGTTGCAGTATCATCAAATTGGCAGATTTGTGTTGTTGCTGGCCAACACAATTCAATCAGCTGCTAGCCAGCTAATGTGGGCCGAAAATTTCTAAAAACACAAAAAATAACACACAGGCGCTAACATATATTCAGACGTATTTCTATATTAATGTTGACCAACTAAGCGTTGTGACAGACCGAATGAATGGCGCCCAACAAGGCGTTGTGAAAATGTTTGCCGACTAGCCAGCTGATAATAGGGAACATAGAGTGAATGAACGCATATATCTTAGGGAAATTCTATATTTTATAAAGAGTATTCCATGACTATTGGGGAACCAAGAAAGTATCTAAGATAATTAACTTGACGCATCAAATACTCATTGATACATTTTGTTATGCCAAACTATACCCTTATTTACTACTCAATCAGCCCTATTAAGAAATTCCACTTCCTCACCTGCGATAACTGGCCAATCATATATTTATCTAAATTTAAATATAAGAATTTCGTGAGTTCTGCGTTAAAAATAGAATTCCATAGTCTAGATACGTTTCTGCGCGTAAGCGTCAAAGAATCTCTTGCAAAAACGTGAGAGCGCACGGTTTTCATTTTATTTATTTTTGCCTTTCCCTTCGATTTCCATCTCACTCACAGTTTTCCCCACCCACACTCGCACACTCGGAAAAACTGAGAGAATATGTAAAGTAAACAACAAACGCATTTCGCCTTTTGTTATTATTTTTGAAAATTCCCATAGCACCATATAAGTCAATTAAAAGTTTTGATCATTAACCGAATGGATTTTAATGATCTCGTTTGTGATTAATGAGAGTGTGCCGCCAAAAAACAAAAAAAAAACGGAAAGAAATGCTAATGGCCACTTTTAATTAATTTCAGTTTTGCCAACCAGCAAAATGTGGCAAATCTATAAATGCAATGTGCGCTCTATTAACAATTTTTGGTTTGCGTTTATGGCTTTTGAGTCCCTAACCAACGAGCACCAAAAGCAACCCACCCACCCAGTAGAACAGCCCACACCCACCAAATTATGGCCGAGAGAATGCGGCGATATATAACTTTTGGTTTTGTTTTGAAATTTTTATTTCTAATTGCGAGTGCGTTCTCATCATCGCTGAGAGATTTCCATCGCAACCATGTATGGATTGGGCCAACGTGCAAATGTTGATTAAAAATTAGACAAAACAAAAAACGAACATGGCACCTATACAGGCGCAGATACATCCGCAGCTGCAGACAAAGATACAGATACACATTCGAATGGAGAGCGAATACTACGCCTACGATTGGGATGCTCCGATCCGGAGGATCTTCACGGGTGTGTGTGTCTGTGGGTGAGCCATCGCGATGTTGTT